>OY294044.1:17956189-18051678 GCA_958510825.1 Brachypterus glaber | reverse complement strand
TTGTATTTTATTAATTTAGCACTTATATGAAAGATAATTTTAAATTGGTCAAAAAATGTTACAAACTATTGTTTCCTAAAATCCATTGTTCTCGAGATATTCGCGTTTAAAGCAGTAAATCGTTTTATTGGCATATCTCACTTATTAATAACCCGATTTCAAAAAATTATATTTCAAATGAAAGCGGTTTTTAAGCCCTATAAAATATGCTATATACAGTTTTTTGCTAGAATATAATGTTTTGGAGATACGGACTTTTTTAAATAATGCAGGTGTATTAATGGTTGCCTATTCACGTGTTCACACAAGTTTCTATTTCATAAAGTTATAAATTAGTGACTATAGTGCCGATGTTGCAACTTTTCAGCTGGTTATTTTTATTTTTATCGTGGCCGTCTAAAAAAAAAAGATTGTGTGCGCCATGGCCGAAACTGTTTTTTTTTTGCTGGACTCGCCTTTTTCCGAGCCTCGCACCTCGTCTCGTAAATAGGACTCTTCCAGCATGGCGTTCTTTCTGGCCTTGGCAAACAAATAACTATTAACTGTGTTAATCAAAACAAAAGTAGTTGTAAGGAATAGTAAAATAGTAACTTTTTACAAATATATTTTTCTACATTTTTAAAAGTGTACCTAATTTTTCAATTAATTAAATATTAAATTGTATTTGTCAACAACTACCTTGCAAACCATTTAAATAGTATATTACGCACCGAGTTCGCGAACCTAGTTTTTAGTGCATTCGATGTGCACTGAAATGGTTTGCGTCGAGGTGCGTATACTATTTTTCCTACGACCTAACACATAAACATAAAAAAAACGCAAAAAGTAACTTAAAATTAGTTTGTCAGTTTGAGGTTATGTGTTTGAAGTTTATTAATTTTCTGACAGCAGATATGTAAAATCAGCGGATTGTCACTTCCCAACCGTTGTCACAGACAAGTTAGTGCAATATGCACTAACTTCTAACTAGGTCGTAGGAAAAAATAATAAAATAGTATGGTTAAACACATTTTTCTCTTACATTTTAATCGGTGAGTTTCCATCATATGGCGATACCCAAGACAACTGCACGGTTTTACCACTTTTATCCAATACTTTAAGACCATAAGGTACTTCTGGTACTTCTTGGACAATCATATTGATATTCGTATCATCACTTCCGAACGCATTGGTTGCAACACATGTAAAAAGCGCAGAATCGGATCTTTCGGTACGTTTAATACTTAAATCGGACAAAACTCCGTTTGGTAAAATTTCCTCTCTGATTGTGTAACGGTTGTCGCCTTTTGGCTCTAGACGCTTTCCGTTTATGTTCCATAGGATACCTATGGGTTTTTCGCCTTTTGCTTCGCATTGTAATACGGCTGGGTCGCCTCGTCTTGATGTTTGATTTCTTAGTTTAATGTCGAATTGAGGAGGTGCTAAAACAACAAAAAGGTAAAATTAAACGAAACATCCATATATTTTTTCCTACGATGCTTTTAACTGTTTTAATTTTTACAGTCATTATTAAAGTTAATATTTCGTTATTAATACAAAAAAAAAACAATTTTCTACAAGCGTGCGTGCGTATCACTTTCAAGCACGAATTTGTGTTTGGAAAGGTGTTTTTTTACGAACGATTTTAGAAAAAAAAATTGTTCCTAACACTTGTTGGGAAAATAACTATTATCTACGTTCTATTTATTATTATAAAAAGTACACATATGACTTTATTAATGTTCACATTAAAATACTAGTGTTTTTTGAAGATATGAAACCCTTTTTTTACGTTTCTGGACGTTTTATATACAAAAAATATGATATCCGTCAAAAAAATTATGTCTGTCGGTCTGTCTGTCCGGGATATTTGTGACCACGATAACTCGTTTTACGAAAAAAGAATAAAAAAAAATTAAAAACTTTTTTTTCAATTTTTATTTTTTATTTTGATGAACCTAGGCCTATAGGGGAAAGTATTGTTTTGTTGGCAGCAGTTTTTTCTATTGTCGAGTAAATGTCTGTAATAATTTTAGAACGTAGATAAAATATTACATGAAATTTGTTTGCGACTGGCAAGTTTTCCACGCCTCCAGCACGTCGTGAAAAAACTTTCATGTTCGTGCACTAAAAGCTCAAGTTGCAAACTAATTTCATAATATACTAATTTTGTTAGTTAAATGAATACAAGCAACAAGCAACAATAAATATAAATAAAGGGCACATTATCCAATTCAAAAAACGTCTGGTTCCTATTTTTCCAACTTTAATTACTTATGTCTCCACAGAAAAAACGGTTATCTTTCAAATTTACTTAAAAAATTCACGGGTAAGTAGCTTTAAATAATTTATACCTATAAGCGCCATCTTCCAATGGCGTTGCAACAAGTTTTTCTTCAAAAACAAGTGCTTTTTCCTACGACCACCTATGAAACCAAATTTCACACGATTAACAGAGTAAGAAAGTATCATATTTCATAGGCGTTCGAAATAATATTATACATGTATGGGAAATTTTTTCAAAATATTTACCATTCTATTAACCCTGGAACCTGACTGTGGGGTATTTATCTTACACCAAGTCTTGGTTAAAGATAATATAATCTTGAATCATAATCTTAAATCAAGATTATAATTCTCTTTATTCAAGATTATATTATCTTAAACCAAGACTTGGTGTAAAATAATATGATATTGGATAAAGATAATATGATCTTGAATCAAGATAATTACATACTTGGATTAAGATAATATGATCTTAAATAAATGGTTTAAGTGGCTTTGATTTAAGGAAATGTCCTTAAATCTAGGACCTCAAATGCCAAGATCACGGCGGATTTGATCCAAGACAGTCATGGCGTTGAACATATCGAAAGCCATGGCGGCCTTGGTCCAAGATCGTTTTGCTTTGATTCAAGATATCCTTTTTTTCTGTGTCTTGATTCCATTTTGAAAACGTACCTTGTACACTGATCAAAATAACTGCAGATAGCCCAGAACCAATACCATTTACTGCTTCACATAAATAATAACCTTCATTTGTTTTTTGGATATTATTAATAGTTAAAGTTCCATCCTCAACCTTTATATCAGGGTTATTTGGTTTAAAATCTTTGTAATCGCCAGGTGAGACCCCTAAAAAATAAATTGTTAATTAGTTAACACGTAGTAATCTAATATTTAGGTTATTTAGAGTTTTTATTTTAACATTACATGATTTTTTTTATTCAACAGTTCTTTTGTCTAGACGTACATAACTAGTGACCAAGATGGCTGGAGTTTGGACTTTGGACTCAGTAAAAAAATTATGTATAATTCAACATGCACGAATGGTATTTTGAAAGACTATTTCACAAACAAAATAAGGAAGTATATAATTTTACCATGTTTAATAAGTGTTTAAATTAGTTTTGAGTGGCCTGTTTATAATACCAAGATTAAATTAAATAAATTAAAATTTATTAATATCAGTGATTTATAGCTTTTAAGATGGAAAGTGCATAAAATATAATATATTATCTGAAATTAATTATGGTTTATACCTAGGATGTTTTGGTAATAAAATAAGCATTTATATTGCTTATCAATAAAAATTAATCATCTAAAGGTAAGCTTCACAAATTAAAAACACATTTTGCAAAAATATAACATTTATTAAGATGTCAGTAACTGTCAGTTTCTTATTTCCATAGTAACCAAGTGATAATTGCACATGTGCAAAAATTATCAGATTCATTTTGATCTGATTGGTCAAGAAACTAAAAATGCAAGGTTTTGATTGGCCTATATATTGTTTGTGAAATAGTCAGTAATATAAACCCTAATCTTTGAAAAATGCAACTACTACGATTATTGTTAATGTAATAAAATATTTTATTTGTGTAGTCTTTATATGAAAGTATATTTTAACTTTATAAAAGCCAACCGAATCGGTGGAACCGATAGCAATCACTTGTTACATTATCCCTGAGGATTCATATGGCATTACCTGTAGCTCTCTTCCATGTCACCACTGGCTTGGGGAACCCATCAGCTTTACATTCAACTGCAGCATCGCTACCCTGCGCAAATGCTTTATCAGTTGGTTCCAGTATCCATCTTGGTGGTACTAAAAAGTAATCAGCGGTTGAGTTATATGATCTTTGAGTTCTATGTTGCCATATTAGAAGAACAAAGTTCTACCCAAGATGTCTGGAGGCTAAATTCCTCCAGTCATCTTGGTTCTACCTTACAAGAATTTGGGTTGAGTAAATTCAAATAAAAAAATAATGTTTATAAGAATATTTTAATTATTATAACAAGCGATTAAAAGTATGCAGTGTTTTTTATTCAATTTTAGAGGTTCCTTTGTGTAGTTTTCTACAGGTATAATAAGCATATTTTCAGAAACAGATTTTTTTTAATTTTAAACAAAAATATAAAAATATTATGTAAATATTCCATCAATCTATTTTCTAATCATCGTACAGAGTGATATTGGTAGACTGACAGTTTCGGGCTATTAGCCCTATTCAGTCCTAAGAGTCAACCCTGTACGCTGATTGAGTAAACATTTTTCGACTTTATTCACGAATAAAGCCATGCGATTGATGTATGCTTGTGCGCCATCTATTGCTAGATGTAGACAACTACTCATTTATTCTCCTAATCCTGGAGACTTTAAATGGTAGCAGGTTGAAAACAACTTGTATGTCTCAAGCACATAGTACCCACTAAAACGTGTGGTTAGACGTAAATTTTAAGAAACAGTTTTTTTTTTAATTTTAAACAAAATTATAAAAATATTGTTTAAATATTCCATCAATCTATTTTCTATCTGTACGATGATTAGTATTGGAATAGTATTCCCTGAATACTGCAGCCATCTGGATAAAAAACAGCAAAAGACTTCCTGAAAGTGTCTTTCTTTTTAGTGTAGTTTCTTTAAATTTAAAATTTTTCAAAAAAAAATATCTTAATGTACTAATATTTGAACCTCTAAATACATATTTTTTAATCGCAAGATCTTACTCTGCCCTTAAAAAAAATCCTTAGATAGAACCATGTTTTCTAAACAGCCTCTTTTGATTTTTGCATGCATATGAGGTCCCTAATTGACTTTTTTATTAAGCAAGAAGAAAATGTGTAAATAAGAGTCAAACATCAATATAATACTTTTAGAAGAAGGTTAAAAGTATTTTTGATGAAACGAAAATGTTTTTTGACTTTCTGTAATCCAAAAAGTAAATTATTTAAACATCTTTGGTTATCATGCATTAATTTTACAAAACTCCTATCTTCATAAAAATAATAAACAATTTTTATGATTATATTAAAAAGAATATTGTCATATAACTTTCTTGTCTTCGTATCTCCAAACAATCTTTTTTGGGTTCCTTGCACTTATAAACTCCATACATTATGACTGTTAACTTGTATTGAAATAATAAATTGGGGTTTGTACAAGTAGTTTACGATGTCTCACGAGTATTTATGGTCAATATGAAAATAATCGGTTTAGGGATTCGTGAGATAAATCGAATTTCATTTGTTTTTATATTTTTTTCAGTGTATGTTTAATGTTTTTTACGGATATCAAAAGAGTTTATTTTTTTAAGCAATTTTATAGAATATCTTTCTTTTTATTTTCATTCGTTTCTAAATTATTAAAAATCAAAATTGAAAAAACTCATTTTTTAATCAAGTAATCTGTTGTGATATTAAAAAATTTAAAATAATTTAAAATTAGCTTAACAACATCTACAAATTTTATAGAATACAAAATTACGACAAAATGGCTCTAAGCACCAGAACATCTATATATAGTAAAATTAAGTTGACGTTGGTATTAAGTTAGAGCGATTTTGTGGTAATTTTCTAACAAAATTTGTAGTTGGTGTTAAGCTAATTTTAGATTATTTTAATTTTTTTAAATATCTCAACAGGTTACTTGATTAAAAAATGAGTTTTGCAAATTTTGATTTTAAATAATTTAGAAACAAATAAAAATAAAAAGAAAGATATTCTATAAAATTGCTTAAAAAAATAAACTCTTTTGATATCCACAAGAAACATTAAACATACACTGAAAAAAATATAAAAACAAATAAAATTCTATTTATCTCACGAATCTCTCTACCGATCGAGACATCGTAGAAGATATTTATGAAAAAATCCCATCGGTGCAAGGTCTTTTGTTTTAAAGTTGATACAAACCCGCCGTGCTGGAGTTTGTATAAATTATAAGTAATCATGTATAGAGTTGATTAGTGCAAGAAACTGAAAGTATCGATCTTTGGGGATACGAAGTTGATATAGTAACACGATACACATAAAAATTATTTATATTTTCGTATTTTTTCTAAATTTGAATAAAATTTAAAACCTTTTTAAAACTTTATTGCACAAAAAACGTTGTTTATTAAATTTTATTCAAATATTTATTAAAAAAATATATTAAAAAGATGACAACAGAAAATGTTAAAAAGCATGCAACAGAAAAAATTATAAGACAGATGAAAAAAATGTGCAATTTAGGGAAGGAAGGTTAGAAAGGATTTCCTAAAATCTCAGTTTTAAGGTCTAGGACTTCAGGATATGAAAGGATGTTTTTACTGAGATTTGTTAACCACCTTTATCAACCAATTATTTTGTAGTGACATTTAAAATTTGTGCAAAAATTAGAAATATTATGTAGTTAGAAAAATCCAACATCCCTGACAGTTAACACAAATTATGTAACAAACATTGCACCTTTATCAGACATAACAAAATATAGGATAAGCTTAAAAAAGCAGATTTTTCTTTCAGTTAATGGTAGCACTGAATTTGCAGCAAAATTTAATTTTCACACTAAATAAGTGCAACTGGCCGAAAGAAAATCCATTGACTCTCTAGCTTAAAATCCATTATTTTGTGCAAAAAATAGACATAGTTAGAAAATATCGAACACCCTGCCAGTAGTTAATGAATTGTATCATAAAATATGTACCAAAGACATTTAAGGAGGCTGTATAGTTTACAGATCCTGCAATATTCTTGACAGTACAGGTATACCTTCCGCTTTGCAAGGCAGAAACCGATTCGATCAGTAGAACACTTCCTTTATTTCCAATTTTAGTAGTACTCATTCCAGAGTAATAATCCATACTGTTCCCTCTAAAACTCCAGGAAATATTCACAGGAAGATCGCCCTCAGATACTAAACAAGTAACTTGAGTTGTTTGCCCGGAATAAACGGGTCTTTTTCCAAAATCGAAGGGGATTATATGAGGCAAAACTGAAATTTCCAAAAACGAAAAATAAAATAAAATTGTGCAACGGAAGACATAACTAAACTAAGTTCATCTAGCAGCTAAACGATTATAAATGTACCATTTACGTTTAAAACTGCAGAATATTTATCCACTCCGGCTGTGTTTTTTGCTGCGCAAGTATAACTTCCCGAGTGCTCAGCTTTCGCTGAGTCTATACTAAGTTGGCTTATACGTTTGTTTGTACGTGAAATGGTTATTCCGCTATTCGCTTCAAGTGTTTTACCATTGAACATCCATTTTATACCAATTGGTAAATCGCCCTTACTTATTTGACAAAATATCGAGACTTCTTGGTCCGAGTTTATTGGCTCATCGCCAAAACTGAATGGGGTTATTGCAGGCAAAACTAGAACCGAACAATAGTAAAAAAATAAAACATTTCTTGTCATTTTTATTTTAAGTAAAAATCTTTTTCGATGAGGGCAACATGACGCAAAACTTATATTTGAAAAAAAAAATAATAAACAGTGCAACTAAAGAAAAAATATTAAACTAAAAGGATATATAGGATATGAGCTAATCGATTATAAATGTACCATTTACGTTTAAAGTAGCAGAATATTTATCTACTCCTGCAGAGTTTTTTGCTGCGCAAGTATAATTTCCTGAGTGCTCTGCTTTTGCCGAGTCAATTGTCAGTTGGCTGACACGTTTATTTGTTCGTAATATCGTTATTCCTCTATTTTGTTCCAGGATTCTTCCATTAAATACCCATTTTATACCAATGGGTAAATCACCTTTACTTATTTGACAAAATATAGAGACTTCTTGGTCAGAGTTTATTGGATCATCGCCAAAAGTAAATGGGGTTATTGCAGGCAAAACTAGAATACAATGATAATAAAAAAATAAACATTTCTTGTAATTTTCACAAATAGTCGGAGGAAACATGAAGCAAAACTGAGAATTCAAAAAAAAAAAACTAAAAATTAAACACAGCAACTGAAGAAAAAAAAACATTAAAGTAAAAGTATTCTATATCAGCTAGTCGATTAAAAATGTACAATTTACGTTTAAAACTGCAGAATATTTATCCACTCCGGCAGTTTTTTGCTGTGTCCAGCGTTTTCTATAATTGTCAGTTGGCTGACACGTTTATTTATTCGTAATATCGTTATTGTTTTTTGTTCCAGGGTTCTATCATTAAATACCCAAAACAAACCAAACCAACTGCCATCAATCCCATGGAAAAACCCTTACATAAAATAAAAATAATGTATAAAAAATTGCGCTTTAAACTATTTTCACTGTAAAAGTCATGCGCGGTAAAGACCGTTCGCGGTAGTGGGCTGCGCGTTAACGGACTTCGCGGCAAAGAACATGCACGGTAATGGACTGCGCGGTAATGTTCTTCGCGGTAATTTTTTCGCTGTTAAGTCCGGCTCCCGCGACATATACATTCCCATGTATTTTTGGCGATGATAGTAACTTTTAGTTTTTTGCAGGAATTATATTGTGCATAAAAAATAATAACCAGAATTAAAACAGGTGTTAAATATTAAATAAGTATCTAAATAAAACAGGACTATTCTAATAAATACCATTCACATGTAATACTGCAGACTGCTTAGCTATTCCTGCTGTATTTTTAACTGCGCATGTATAGTTCCCTGAATGCTCAGCTTGTACCGAGTCTATACTAAGCTGACTTATACGTTTATTATTTCTATTTATAGAAACACCATTTAACTGATTAATATCATTGCCGTTGAATGTCCAACGTATACCAATAGGAAAATCGCCTTTCATTACACTACAAAGTACCGAAATCATGTCACCAGAGTTTATCGCTTCATTTCCAAAATCTATGGGGGATATCTGAGGAGGGACTGGAAGAAATAATGAGGTTATGTGAATACTACTAAGCATAAACTTAAATAATAACTAGGTAACCATTAACTTGTAGTTCAGCTAAAAAAGTACTGCTTCCAGCTGCATTTGAAGCTATACAAGTGTAGTTTCCTGCATGAGCGTAAGTCACAGATTCTATAGCCAAAAAATTTCCACGCTTGCCAATATTTGAGATAGAAATTTCATTAGAAGGTTCTAAAATTACACCATTTAACTGCCATTGAATTTTAACAGGTAAATCACCATCTGATATCGAACAAGCCACTTGCAAATATTGACCCGAATGTGCCGGATTGTCTTCAAAAGTGAAAGGAGTGATTCTTGGTAATACTACGAAAATTAAAAAGAGCTATATAAAATAAAACATTTAAAGAAAAGATTTAAAGAAATAACTAAGCCTTATCATAATTAATACCATTCACTTGTAATATTGCAGATTGTTTTGCTATTCCCGCTGTATTTTTAACAGCGCATGTGTAGTTCCCAGAATGCTCAGCTTGTACTGAGTCAATATTTAGTTGACTTATCCTTTTGTTTGTTCTGGTTATAGTAATACCGTCTAATTGACTTATATCTTTTCCGTTAAAAGTCCATCGTATTCCAATAGGGAAATCACCCTTTATTACAATACAAGATACTGAAGATATTTCGCCAGAATTAATAGCTTCGGTACCAAAATCGAAAGGGGATACTTGAGGAGGTACTGAAAGGAATAATGAATTAAGCAAAGCTTTGCAAAGAAGTGAAAAAACTATAGATGCATTTCATGAACTAAGATAAATAAAAACTGTAACCATTAACTTGTAGTTCAGATAAGAAGGTACTGCTCCCAGCTGCGTTTGAAGCTATACAAGTGTAGTTTCCTGCATGAGCGTAAGTCACAGATTCTATAGCCAAAATACTACCGCGTTTTCCAATTTTTGAAATAGATATTTCATTGGAGGTTTCTAAATCAGCACTGTTAAGTTGCCACTGTATTTTTATGGGTAAATCTCCTTCCGTAACGGTACAACCGACTTGTAAATATTGACCAGAATGGACAGGGTTGTCTTCAAAATAGAAAGGAGTAATTCTTGGTAACACTATAAAAATAAAATGAGTAAATTATATGCACGCAAAAACAAAACAAAAAAAAATTAAGTTCCTACGAACTAATCTAAATGGTTACCGTTAACATGTAATATTGCAGACTGTTTTGCTATTCCCGCTGTATTTTTAACTGCGCAAGTGTAGTTCCCTGAATGCTCAGCTTGTACTGAATCTATACTAAGCTGACTTATACGTTTATTGGTTTTAGTTATAGTAACACCGTCCAGATGATTTATATCTTTGCCGTTAAAGGTCCATCGTATACCAATAGGAAAATCACCCTTCATAACACTACAAATTACATAAGCCATATCTCCAGAATTAATAGCTTTTTGTCCAAAATCAAGAGGGGTTAGTTCAGGAGGTACTGGAATTGAACATAGTAGGAAGTCATTACGAACAGTGCCAAAAAAATAAAAAGAGAAATAAATAATATAAAAGAGAATGAAACATCTAAAAACCAATTTAAGTGAGTACCGTTAACATGTAAAATTGCTGTTTGTTTTGCTATTCCCGCCGTATTTTTAACTGCGCAAGTGTAGTTTCCTGAATGAGCAGCTTGTACTGAGTCTATACTAAGTTGGCTTAACCGCTTATTAGTTCTAGTAATAGTAATTCCAATTAATGTATTAATATCTAATCCATTAAATGTCCAACGAATTCCAATTGGAAGATCACCCTTCATGACGCTACAAGTCACATAAGCCATATCTCCAGAATTAATGGCACTGTCTCCAAAGTTAAGGGGTAATATCTGAGGAGGAACTATAAGGTATAATGATAAGTTTCATAATTTTAAATTCTTATGATAGTAAATCTCCCGCTTTAAAGGAAAAGTAAAGTAGACAGAATTCAACAATAAAAAGTTAAAGGGATTCCCTAAATATAATTTTTGACGTTTTATGCAGAGCAAAATTCATCAAAAATAACATATAGATTTAATATAAAGGGGTAATAATTGAGTTTATATACTAAAATAAAAGTGGATCAAATAATACAAATGTTAAAAAATAATGAAGTATCTAAGAACTATTCTAAATACCGTTAACATGTAAAACAGCAGATTGCTTCGCTATGCCCGCTGTATTTTTAACTGCGCATGTATAGTTCCCAGAATTCTCAGCTTGTACCGAGTCTATAGTAAGCTGAGATATACGTTTATTTGTTCTAGTTATAGTAACACCGTTTAATGAATTAATATCTTGACCATTAAACGTCCAACGAATTCCAATTGGAAAATCACCTTTGATTACAGTACAAGTAACTGAAGTTACGTCACCATAATTTGTAGGTTCGTCACCGAAGGTTATAGGAGATATTTGGGGAGGAACTGAAAGGAAAAATTAAGCTATGTAATTATAACTAAATAAAAACTTATTATATAAAAAGGTAACCATTAACTTGTAGTTCAGCCAAGAAAGTACTTATTCCAGCTGCATTTGAAGCTATGCAAGTTTAATTTCCTGCATGTGCGTAAGTCACTGCTTCTACAGCCAGAATACTGCCTCGTTTCCAAGAATTTGAAATTGATATTTCATTTTATTTAACTGCCATTGAATTTTAGCAGGCAAGTCGCCATCGGATATAGAACAAGGTACTTGTAAGAATTGACCTGAATATGCAGGGTTGTCTTTAAATGTGAAAGGAGTGATTCGTGGTGACACTACGAAAAAAATAAGCACTAAATTATATGAATATAAATAAATGTGCATAACTAATAAAATTACTAAGAACTATTCTAAATGAGTACCGTTAACATGTAAAATAGCAGATTGCTTCGCTATGCCCGCTGTATTTTTAACTGCGCATGTGTAGTTTCCAGAATGCTGAGCTTGTACCGAATCTATACTAAGCTGAGTAATACGTTTGTTAGTTCTAGTTATAGTAACACCGTTTAATGCATTAATATCTTGTCCATTAAATGTCCAACGAATTCCAATCGGAAAATCACCTTTCGTGACAGTGCATATTACGGAAACTATATCACCATAATTCGTAGCCTCGTCTCCAAAACTTATAGGGGATATTTGGGGCGGAACTGAAAGGAATATTTAAGCCATGGGATTATAACTAAATATAAGGTAATAATTATTAGGTAACCATCAACCTCTTCGCGCCCAGGATGCCACATATGGCAACCAGCTAAATATGCGTTGCCAGCTCAGGGTGCCACCTGTGGCAACCACTATAACAGCAGTACCTAAGCACTACTATAAACTGGGGTAATTTTGTAGACTTAAAAAATGAGTCTGGGCGCAAAGGTGTTAACTTGTAGTTCAGCAAAGAAACTACTGCTCGCAGCTGCGTTTGAAGCTATACAAGTATAATTCTCAGCATGTGTACGTCACAGATTCTAGGTCAAAATACTTTCACGCTTTCCCACATTTCAAATAGATATTTCATTAGAAAGTTCTAAATTTACGCCATTTAACTGCCATTGTACATTTACAGGTAAGTCACCATCTAAAATAGAACAAGGCACTTGCAAAAACTGACCTGAAATTACAGGGTTGTCTTTAAATAGAAAGAGGTGATTCTTGGTAACACTAAGAAACATAAAATGAGGAATAAATTAAATGTATCTAGATGAATGTGCAAAAATGAATTAAATTGCTACGAACTATTCTAAATGAGTACCGTTAACATGTAATAATGCAGAATGTTTTGCTATTCCTGCTGTATTTTTAACTGCGCATGTATAGTTCCCTGAATGCTCAGCTTGTACTGAATCTATACTAAGCTGACTTATACGTTTATTTGTTCTTGTTATAGTAACACCATCTAATTGATTTATATCTCGGCCATTAAATGTCCAACGGATACCAATTGGATAGTCACCCTTCATGACAGTACATGATACAGAAACCATATCACCATAGTTTATAGGTTCATCGCCAAAATTAATAGGAGAAATCTGGGGAGGAACTGGAAGGAATAATGAAGCTGTGTGATTAAAAAAGAACATTAACTTATAAAAGTAATAAATAGGTAACCATTAACTTGTAGTTCAGCTAAGAAAATACTGCTCCCAGCTGCATTTGAAGCTTCGCAAGTATAATTTCCAGCATATGTGTAAGTAACTGATTCTATGGCCAAAATACTTCCACGTTTTCCAGTTCTAGAAATAGATATTTCCTCGGAATTTTCTAAATCTCCGCCGTTTAATCGCCACCTTATTTTAACTGGCAAGTCTCCTTCAGTTACAGTACACGCCACTTGCAAAAACTGACCAGTATGTACAGGATTGTCTTCAAAGAAGAAGGGAGTGATTCTTGGTAAGACTAGGAAAAGAAAAAAGTATATTTTAAAAGAAAGATTTTCATGCTTAATAAATAAAATATTATTTTGTACCCTTAACGTTTAGTTCAGTTGTAAAAGACGACATTCCAGCTTTATTTGCAGCTAAACATGTAAAATTTCCGGCATGTTTATCAGATAACGAGTCTATACTTAAAACTGATGTTTTTTTCCCGAAATCGACTACGTTAACACCCTGTACAATATTTATTGGTTGTCCATTTAACATCCACGAAAATTTAACAGGTAAATCTCCGGAAGTAATGCTACATTGTACTGTAGTAGAATCACCCATAAATGAAGGTTCATCTCCAAAAGTAAAAGGTTGTATTCTAGGTATAACTATGAAAGCAAAAAAAATAAAAATTAAACTAAATATGCTAGTAGTAGTAGTAGTAATGGTGGGGAGGTCAAGCGTGGCAACTAGACCATATTGGTCTTTTTTAGTGTTACTAGTTTTTCTACTCTAACGAGGACCATATTGGTCCTTTTTAGTGTTACTAGTTTTTCTACTCTAACGAGGATTTTTGTTGTTGTACCCCGGGACCTACAGTTTAGCGAGGTATCCGAACCTCGTTTTGTCGGCTTTTTTTTTGCTTTTTTGGCTGCCAGTGCATTTGGAACGGCGCCAAACTGTATAAGGATCATTTTCGCTTGCAGCCTTAGTACAGATCCTGGTTGCTTGAAAGTCCCTAAAGTGAGCTCAGCCAACAGACCTGGCAGCTACCTTGCTGCTCCCTTTCGGTGCACCCGGGTAGTATCACAGGTCCGAGTGCTAGTGCGGCATTATCCACTGCAAACCTTTATTCTTCGGCAGCACAAGCCAACTTGGTGGGGAAACGACGGAATTTTATTTCTTTAACCCCGGCCTCTCGATTACTAGTTCGAGGTGTTTACGACTGAGCCACCGCCGCCCCCCCCCCAAGCCATATACGCTAAAAATACTATTGAAAAGCTTTACCAAAATCATTTTTTTGTAAAATTAATAAAATTAATAAAAAAATTATTTTAGGAAAGGATAATATATTATATTAAAAAAATATATATCAGTATTGAGGTTAAATAGGTACTAACATTTTAATTGAGCATAGTCACCACCTAACCCTTTTCAACAAACTAAAGCAAAGAACAACAAAAAATATAATTGATCATTATATTATTAATAGAATGATCAAGTGACCTAACAACACCCTAATAAACAGATTACCCTAAAAGGTAAAAGACTTAACAAATAGGTATTCATATCTCGACCGTAAGTAAAAAAAGGAATATAGACATAGGAAGTTTAAAAACGGGGTATGCTTATTTTTTTAATACCCTTTATTTTTAGTTCTGCAGAATAACTACTTATTCCTGCCCTGTTTGAAGCCAAGCAAGTATAGTTGCCCATGTGATTTTCTGATACATTATCAATGCCCATATTTGAAGTTTTTTTCCCAAAAGACCCAATATCAATTTGTGAATTTGGTACCAAAAGCTTTCCATTAAATATCCAGGAAAATTTAATTGGCATATCTCCCATGGATACTGAACATTGTATCGACACCGCTTCTCCTTTAAATGGTATCTCCTCTCCAAAATCAAACGGATGAATTCTAGGCAAAACTATTACAAAATAAGAGAAGTAAAAATAAAAAAAGTATTTAGGTACAAGGGGAAGGTACATAAAACAGAAAGATGTGTCATGCTCAATGCTTAAATAAATACCCTTAATCTTTAACTCAGTAGAATAACTAGTCATGCCTGCCCTATTTGAGGCTAAACAGGTATAGTTGCCCATGTGTTTTTCTTCCACATTATCAATGCCCAAATTTGAAGTCTTTTTTCCAAAAGACCCGATATTAATTTGTGAATCTTGGTGTAAGGGTTTACCATTGAAGGCCCAAGAAAAGGTTAAAGGCAGATCACCCATCGAAACAGTGCATTGAACAGTAACAGTTTCTCCCTTAAATGGAATTTCTTCTCCAAAATCAAACTGCTGGATTCTTGGTAGAACTATTAAAATATGTAAAGGTTGAAGTAAGGATGTTAGGTACAAAAGAATAGTATAAAACGTATACATAGTCATGCATTTAAGAAGATCTGTTTCAAATACCCTTAATTTTTAATTCAGCAGAATAACTACTTATTCCTGCCCTATTTGAGGCTATGCAAGTATAATTGCCCATGTGATATTCTGCGACGTTATCAATGCTCAATACCGAAATCTTTTTTCCAAAAGCTCCTATATTAATTTTATAATTTTCCACTATAGGGTTGCCATTTGAAGCCCAAGAAAAGGCTATAGGCATGTCTCCCATTGACACTACGCATTGTACAGAAACCGTTTCTCCTTTAAACGGTATATCATATCCAAAATCAAAGGGTTGGATTCGTGGTAATGCTGTTACAAAACAAAAATATGTAAGGAATCATAAATACTAGGGTTTTAAGTATAAAAGAGAAGAAAAAAAATATTTCTTGTTTAAACATTCGGTTAATTAATTTTCAACTGTTCATTTCTGTCCTGTTTTAAGCCAATCAATTATAGATGCCCATTTGATTTTTTTATTATATTATTAATGTTTAAACTGAAGTTTTTTTCCAAAAGAAACAATATTCATTTGTGAAACTGACTGCAAAGGTTTTCTATTAAATGCCCAGGAAAAAGTATTATCTCCTATGAAAGAAATTTATTGTGTAGTTATAGGAAGGCAAAGAAAAAAAAGATGTGTCATGCTCAAAGCTTTGTTCAAATACCCTTGATTTTTAATTCAGCAGAGAAACTGGTAATTCCTGCCCTATTTGAGGCCAAACACGTATGGTTGCCCATGTGTTTTTCTTCTACACTATCAATACTCAAAACAGAACTCTTTTTTCCGAAGGATCCAACATTAATTTGCGAATCTTGGTTTAAAGGATTACCACTAAAAACCTAAGAAAAAGTTAAAGGCACATTACCCAAGGAAACAGTACATTGCACAGTAATTGTTTCTCTTTTAAATGGAATTTCCTCTCCAAAATTAAAATGTTGAATTCTTGGTAAAACAATTAAAAAAAAACTTGTGTGGTAATGGGATTTTAGGAACAAAAGGAAGGTACCGAAAACAAGATGTGTCATGCTCTAAGCTTTGTTCAAATACCCTTAATTTTTAATTCAGCAGAAAAACTGCTCATTCCTGCCCTATTTGAGGCCAAACAGGTATAGTTTCCCATGTGTTTTTCTTCCACATTATCAATACTCAAAACTGAAATCTTTTTTCCAAAGGATCCAATATTAATCTGCGAATCTTGATGTAAAGGTTTACCATTAAAAGCCCAGGAAAACGTTAAAGGCATATCACCCAAGGAAACAGTACATTGCACAGTAATTGTTTCTCCTTTAAATGGAATTTCCTCTCCAAAATTAAAATGTTGAATTCTTGGTAAAACTATTAAAAAAAAAGGTGTGTGGTAATCGGATTTTAGGAACAAAAGGAAGGTACCGAAAACAAGATGTGTCATGCTCTAAGCTTTGTTCAAATACCCTTAATTTTCAATTCAGCAGAAAAACTGCTCATTCCCGCCCTATTTGAGGCCAAACAGGTATAGTTTCCCATGTGTTTTTCTTCCACATTATCAATACTCAAAACTGATATCTTTTTTCCAAAGGATCCAATATTAATCTGCGAATCTTGATGTAAAGGTTTACCATTAAAAGCCCAGGAAAACGTTAAGGGCATATCCCCCATGGCAACTACGCATTGGACCGATACCGTTTGTCCTTCAAATGGTATTTCATCCCCAAATACGAAATGTTGAATAGTTGGCAAAACTATGAATAAAAGAAATATGAATATTTAAAAAGGTATGGACTATAATTTGGAATACTGTATCATACAGTAAGAAGAAAGGAAAAACTTAGCAGGTAAGTAACTTGCAACTTGTATCTACCCTTAATCTTTAGTTCAGCAGAATAACTGCTCAGTCCTGCCCTGTTTGAAGCCAAGCAGGTATAATTGCCCATATGTTCTTTTCCAACACTATCAATAGTAAGAAGTGAAACTTTTTTGCCTACTGCATTAATATTAATTCGTAAATTTGGTTCTAAAGGTTTTCCGTTTAATGCCCATGAAAATTTAATAGGCATATCACCCATGGAAACGGTACATTGTATTGAAACTGTTTCTCCTTCATATGGAATGTCCTCTCCAAAATCAAAGTGCTGAATACGTGATAAAACTATAAAATAATAACAAACAATGATGAGTAGTTTTACAATTTTCTCACTCCGAAAGTTAAGATTTTTGGGTTAGAATTTTTATAAGGGTATAACCCATATAATGTTATTTTTAAAAATAAAAACTACTTTTAAAGACGCAATTTTATAAACATAATGGCAAATACTAGGTTAAATTATATGGAACAGGAAAACATAATGTGTTGTGGCTTGCTACATACATTTTAATTAAATACCTTTAATTTTTAGCTCAGCGTAATAACTGCTTAAACCTGCCCGATTTGATGCCAGGCAAGTATAGTTGCCCATGTGTTCTTTGTCAACATTTTCAATACTTAAAACGGTGCACGATGGGTTTACCATTGAATACCCAAGAAAATGTAATGGGCATATCACCCATAGATACGGTACATTGTACAGTTACAGTTTCCCCTTCAAATGGTATCTCTTCGCCGAAATCAAATTGTTGAATCCGTGGCAAAACTAGATACAAATAAAATATTTTTTATGTAATGAATGATCGCCATATTATAATTTATATTGAACAAAATAATTTAAATTTAAGAAAATATAAGTTTCTTAAAATATGCGATAAAACAAAATAACACGGATCAAACAAATGTTGAAGGCTCGGTTGAAGGATAAATTCAAAAGGATAGAAAGTGGTTTAGGAATTGCATACTAAGCTTACATGTACCATTAAGCTTATTCTGCTCTATTTGAAGCCAAACAAGTGTAGTTTCCCACATTATCTTCCCCTATATTATCAATGCTTAACACTGAAATATTTTTTCCAACACTACTAATAGTAATTTTTAAATTTGGATCTAAAGGTTTTTCGTTGGAAGCCCATGTAAATTTAATAGACATATCTCCCATACAGAGTATTGCAATGAAACTGATTCTCCCTTAATTAAATTAAATGAAATTTCTTCTCCAAAATCAAATTGTAGAATTCGTTATAACACTATCATGAACTAAAAAAAAAAAAATGAGGATAAGAATAAAAGAATTGGTCCAAGAAAAGTGTATAAGTAGGAAAATGTCATTGATATTGCGTCATGCTAAAAGTTTTCTACCTTTAGTTTTTAATTCAATAGAATAGCTGTTCATTCCTGCCCTACTTGAGGCTAAGCAAGTATATAGTTGCCCTTCTCCTACATTATCAATGCTCAAAAATGTTATTTTTTGACGGAAGGACCAAATATTAATTTGTGAATTTGGCTTTAAAGGTTTTCCATTAAATGTCCAAGAAAATTGTATAGGCATATCTCCCATGGACACAGCTCATTGCACAGACATCGTTCACCTTTAAATTGTATTTTATTTTAACTCCAAATTTAAAATGCTGAATTCGTTGTAAAACTATTAAGAATAATAAGGTTTAGGTTAGGATCTACTTAGGTTACTAAATCAGGTATTAAGATAAATGTGTTGTGGCTACAATTATACCTATAAAAAAAATTAATACCCTTAATTTTTAACTCAGCAGAATAACTACTCAGTCCTGCCCTATTAGAAGCTAAACAAGTATAGTTGCCCATGTGATCTTCTGCGACATTATCAATGCTCAATACAGAAATCTTTTTACCAATATTGCTGATACTAATTTGAGAATTTTGCACAATAAGTTTGCCATTTAATGCCCACGAAAATTTTAAAGGCATATCACCCATTGAGACAACGCATTGTATTGAAACAATTTCTCCTCTAAATGGTATATCGTCTCCAAAATCAAAATGCTGTATACGAGGTAATACTGTTAAAGAAAACATATGTTTTAAATTAAATTTTAACAAGTTAAATGGAAAGGAAGATGTCTATGGTAAATGGATATTCCTAGGTGTGTTCATGCAAGTGTTTAACTATATACCCTTGATTTTTAATTCAGCCGAATAACTGCTTATTCCTGCTCTATTTGAAGCCAAACACGTATAGTTGCCCATGTGATTTTCTGCGACATTATCAATGCTCAAAACTGAAATCTTTTTACCGATACCATCAACGCTAATCTGTGAATTTTGAGCAATAGGTTTACCATTAAATGCCCATGAAAATGTAATGGGCATATCTCCCAATGATACTGAGCATTGTATAGAAACTGCCTCTCCTTTAAAAGGAACCTCCTCTCCAAAATCAAATGGATGAATACGTGGAAGAACTTTAATAAAATAAAATAATGTTAAAGGATGTATGTTAGGAATGTGGTTTATTATTACAAGCCTAAATGCGTTAAACGATCACGAATTTTTATTTAAATACCCTTAATTTTTAATTCGGCAGAATAACTGCTTATTCCTGCACGATTTGTTGCCAAACAAGTATAGTTGCCCATGTGATCTTCTGCGACATTATCAATGCTCAAAACAGATATCTTTTTTCCAAAAGATCCAATATTAACTTGAGAATTTGTATCTAAGGGTTTTCCATTAAATGCCCATAAAAATTTAATAGGCATATCTCCCAATGATACAGAGCATTGCAAAGAAACAGACTCTCCCTTAAATGGTATCTCCTCTCCAAAATCAAATGGGTGTATGCGTGTTAGAACTTTAATAGAATAAAGATAATTAATTAATGTAAGGAAATTGGGCAGGTTTATAGTATATTCAACTTCAATATGCAGTAGAAGTAAATAAAACAATCGCGCACGCGGCAGCTGGCGCGTGGTTTCATTGGTTAAAACACTCGAATGTTGCGAGAGTAGGGATGTAGAAAATTAAACAGGTCAGTACGTGAGTACTTGCGAAGAAGCGTGCAATGCATTGCAATAGACCGTTATATATAAATATTTTGTTTTGTCCTACCCTGTCACTAAATCCGTTGTTGTCACGTGCGTTTGTTTACACTCACTACATTTTGAAGTTGAATTTACTATAATTAAATTATTACAAGCTAAAAAGTACTAAGTGATCAAGAATTTTGTTTAAAGACCCTGCGTTTTTAATTCAGCAAAATAACTGCTGACTCCTGCGATAAATATTTTTTGTTGTTTTTAAAAAGACCTTCATGGATTTTATTTGTAAAAATAAATATTATTGAAAAGGAATACGCAGAAAAGTATAAACTATAAACTAGTTTTAAATTTGAATGGATTTTTAATAATTGCACAAAAAGGAAAACAAAGTTATACAAACATTAACCTGTTTAAATACCCTTAATTTTTAACTCAGCAGAGTAACTGCTAATTCCTGCTCGATTTGAGGCTAAACACGTATAATTTCCCATGTGATCTTCTGCGACATTATCAATGCTCAAAACTGAAATCTTTTTGCCTACGCCACTAATGCTTATTTGCGAATTCGCTAATAATTGTACACCGTTTAATGCCCAAGAAAATCTAATGGGCATATCTCCCATGGGAACAGAACACTGTACAGAAACCATTTCCCCTTTAAATGGAATTTCCTCTCCAAAATCAAATGGTTGAATACGAGGCAATACTAATTCAACAAAATTAAAAAAAAAACATAAAAAACTGCCAATAAACGTAAACAAGCAAATGTAAAGTACTTTTTGTTGCGCAGAGTTTAGCAACAATTACTTAATGAACAGTGTAATTACCTATTATTTATTTTATTATTAGGGCTTCATAACATAGGGGCGTATACGCCATTTTTTTTAGTTTTTGATGGTTTTAGGTTTGGTTTATTAAAACAAGCCTAAAACTATGGCGTATACGTCCCTATCTTATTTATTTAAACAAACTCAAAACTATCAAAATCTCAAAAACAACAAAAAAATGGCGCCACTATGTTATGGAGCCCTCGATATTAACATTTAAAAATAATATTAACACGTTCGTGATGCGGTGACCCACCTGTGGGTCACGATGGGTTTTGCCACACTTGCAGGCCGTATTTTAGCTAGTCTTGCAGCCGTACTCATAATGTTATGATATGTATCAAATAAAAAGCCTTCGAAATAAACGTACATTTTTACAAGAAAATGCAAAAGTGACCACGCACACAATAAAACTATTTTTGATCTAGTACATACATTTTAGTTTAAAAGCAAAAGTATTCATAATTCGAAAATTCACGGTTACTTCTGTGTTTGGTTATTACAGAGTAAATAAATTTGATTTGGCCAAATTATAATTTAATATTACTTTTGCTAATGTTATTTATATGTAGATACATATATTTAAATGTGAAATTCAAAAATTAATCAAAAAATAATCAAGTAAATAAGAAGTAACTGCACTGTAATCATGAGGTAATGTTTGCACAACTCTGGTGTTGCGTAGGTACATGCTTCATTAAAGCCAACTGTTCAATTTTTTCGTGATTTCTAAACGATTTTCTAAAAAAAAAGGTTTAATTTTTGGAAAAGGGTATGGAAAAAGATGTAAAATAAACAAAAATATAAAAAAGTTTTTACTACCGTTAATAAACAATTGAGCGCTGTGAGTAACCACGCCACCTTTATTCGATGCAACACACGTGTAAACGCCAGCGTGCTCAGGATTCACAGAATTTATAGTCAACAAGTTAGTTCTTATTCCTATTGGTATAGAACTAACACCAGACGATTGAGTCAATTCGTTATCATTAAATAGCCATTTTATAGATAGAGGTGTATCTCCTTTACTGACATAACAAGTTAGTTGCGTACTATCTCCCGTGTTAGCATCTTCTTCAAACGCGAAAGGAGTTATGTGAGGAAGTACTGGGAGAAAGAAACAAAATTTTGAGTGCTAAATATAAAAATTGTATGTTACCGTTAACATTTAAGTTGGCACTACTGCTTATAGAACCAGCTTTATTTCTAGCAATACAAGAATATTCTCCAGAATGATGTGCTTGTACCGATTCTATGTTTAAAGTACTCATTTTCTTTGTAACTCGTACTATTGAAACAGATTTATCTGTTTCCAGAGTTTTGTTATTATGTAACCATATTATATCAATAGGTAAATCGCCTTTTACCACTGAACACATTATAGAAGTAGATTCGCCAGAATTGATCGTGTCTTCTCCAAAGTCTAATGGTAAAATCTGAGGAATCACTGGAAAAGGGTATACTATTTTTATGAAATAAAATAACAAAAAAAAAAAGAATCTAAGAAAAACTATAAAATATGGTACCATTAACATTTAAAGTGGCAGCATATTCCGCTAGTCCTGCAGAATTTTGTGCTATGCATAAATATAAACCAGAATGCTGCTCTCGTACGGAATCGATGCTTAAAGTGCTAATCTTCTTTGCAGTGCTACCTATACTAATCCCTTCGTTATAGCCTGTTAATTTATTATTATGTAGCCATGTAATGTTTATAGGCAAGTCTCCTTTATGAACCGAGCACGTTAAAGATGTAAATTCGCCAGTGTTGACCGACTCCTCGCCAAAATCGAAAGGTAAAATTTGTGGAGAAACTAAAGGAAACATAAATTTATACTTGATAAAAAGTTTATAAAACAGCAAACAATTCGAGTAGACGCAGTTAAGTTTTTAAAAAGGTTATAATGGAGCAAAAAAATCAAGTGATCTAAGAATATTAGAGTCTAATCTATTTGTTTTTAAAGCAAAAACTAAAACACATAAAAACGTTGACGTTTAATTCCAACGTAAATCTTGATTCATCAGCCTTGCACCACGCAAGTATAATTCCCTGAATGTTCTTAAGCATATTTGACCAACGAAGAACTAATCTTTTACGACAAAACATTGGACACTACATCACCAGATTTTATGATGTCTCCTCCAAAATTAAAAGGAAATATTTGGGGTGGTAGTCTTTAAATAAAAGTTTGGTAAAATTTAACAGGTAGATTCAAATTAACTATATCTGTAAAATTTACCAGGTAAATTAAAATTAATAGCTATGTCTACATGGAGTCTAAAACATAGACAAAATTAAAACAAAAATTATATATTGAAAAATACCATTGACGTAAAGTTTTGTAGAATACCGATCAAAACCAGCTTTGTTTTGCGCAAAACATGAATAATTTCCTATGTGGTTAGCCTGTACGTCGTCGATAGTTAGCGTACTAACTTTTTTGCTAGCCTGAGATATGACAACTCCATCTGTATAGGCTATGGAGATTCCATTGTGAAACCATGTAATATTTATTGGCAAATCTCCCTTATGTATTGAACAAGTTAAGGAAACGGATTCTCCAGTATTAATAGACTCTTCTCCAAGACCAAATGGAAATATTTGAGGCAAAACTAGGAGGTAAAAAAAATAAAAAACAATTGTGCGGTACATGCTTTCATAAAACCCGGGAGTTATAACTAAATGTATTTAAGCTTGGGAATAGAAGTATAATATTTTATCATATGAAAAAATATCAGATAAAAAGACGAATAAGACTAAAATACCATTAACAAATAGTTCTGCAGTCAATACAGAACTTCCTGCTTTATTTTTAACTAAACAAGAATAGTTTCCCATATGTATAGCTTGCACATCTTCTATAGTTAAGGTGCTAACTTTCTTTCCAGCTTTATTCATCTCCAAAATCAAAAGGTGCGATTTGTGGAGGAACTATGGAAGAAAATTAAAAAAAAAAAATCTATATTATTGAATTAAATTTTAGGAGTAAGAAAACATGTGGATAAAAGAAATTTTAAATAATATAATATATAGTTTATAGTACTATACTATAGTATATAACACAAAATGCTATTGTACCATTAACGTTAAGTATCGTAGAATAAGTATCTATTCCGGCTTGATTTTGGGACAAGCATGTGTAATTCCCCATGTGGTTAGCTTGAACGTCATCTATAGTTAACGAACTAAGTCTTTTACTAGCTTGTGATACAAAAACACCATCTGTAAATGCTATGTGGTTTCCATTATGGAACCATGTGATGTTTAAAGGCAAATCTCCCTTATGTATCGAACAGGAAAATGACACTGATTCTCCAGTATTAATAGATTCTTCCCCAAGACCAAATGGAAAGATTTGAGGCGGAACTAGGAGTTAAAAATAACAAAAAATACTTGTGCGGTCCATGCTTTCATAAAACTCTCTAGTTACTACTAGTAAATTAGAAATAGAAGTATTATAAAACATCGGATAAAGTAAAAAATACGATTATAGTATACCATTAACAAATAGTTCTGCAGTATATATAGAATTCCCAGCTCTATTCTGGACTAGACAAGAATAGTTTCCCATATGTCTAGCTTGCACATCTTCTATGGTTAAGGTGCTAACTTTCTTTCCGGCTTTAGTTATGGCTATACCATAGATATCTCTAATTATATCATTATTGTGTAACCATGTTATATTTATCGGTAAATCTCCTTTATGTATCGAACATGAAAACGAAACTGATTCACCGGTATTAATGGACTCTTCACCAAGCCCAAATGGAAAGATTTGGGGTGAGACTGTAAATTTAAAAATAGAGTAAATTACTTATGAGGCCCATGCTATCATTAAACTCGGTGGTTAAATGTTCGGAATAGGAATATATGATAAAATATGATTTAAAATAAACAATTTAATTACTTATATACCGTTAACAAACAACTCTGCTGTGAATATAGAACTCCCAACTCTATTTTGAACTAGACAAGAATAGTTTCCCATATGTCTAGCCTGGACATCTTCTATGGTTAAGGTGCTAACTTTCTTTCCATATTAATTTATAGCTATACCATTAATATCTTTGATTATTTCATTGCTGTGAAGCCAAGTTATATTAATAGATAAGTCTCCTTTGTGCACAGCACACTGTATTCATCTCCAAAATGGAAGGATGAGATTTGTGGAGGTACTAATAAGGAAAAAATTAAGGCCAATGTGAATGAATGAACTAGGAATGACTAATTTAAAGCAAATGTGAAAAAATAAGTTTAAATACTACCAAAATAAAAAAAAAAAACATTTATATTTATTATATTGTACCGTTAACGTTTAGTTTTGCAGAATAAGTATCCGACCCAGCACGATTTTGAGCAAAACATGTGTAATTCCCTATATGGTTAGCTTGAACATCATCTATAGTTAAAGAACTAACCCTTTTACCAACTTTAGATGTGAAAACACCATTCGTAAATGCTATGGGATCTCCATTATGGAACCATGTGATATTTAATGGAAAATCGCCTTTGTGAACTGAACATTGTGTAGAAGCGGAATCTCCTGAATTTATTGATTCATCTCCAAAATTAAAAGGCATAATTTGAGGAGAAACTAAGAAGAAAAACATAATAAAAAATAGAAATAAAACTAGACCCATGTGATCGGTTGAAAATAATGATAAGTTAATAGAAGAAGAAGTAAAAATAAATTAAAGTGGTACCATTTACGTTGAGTCTTGTAGAAAAAATATTTAAACCTGCTTTATTTAGTGATCTCTATAAGATATTTGTAGACCTTTAGCTCTATTATGTGCCAGACATGTATAGTTTGAAATTGTTCATTATTAATTTCCTATATGGTTAGCCTGAACGTCATCTATGCTTAAAGAACTTATCTGTTTACTAATTTTTGATAGTATGCGATTTCCATTATGGAACCAAGTTATATTTATGGGCTTTTTCTTTAGGAACTCTCCGGAGTTTATTCCGTCTAAGACTCTTCTCCAAAATCAAAAAGGACCCTGCACGTTTCTTATGTAAAATAGCCCACCGCTAATTTGCTGAAATTTCATAGAAAGGTATTTCCCAGCATGCTGATCAAAAGTCCCAATGGGCACTAGGCTCGAAAAATTACAAATCTTAAAACAGCAGAACGATGTACGTGGTTCGGGTTTTTTTTCCTAAAAGTTATAGAAAAGAATCGCAAACAGTTGGGGTGGGACAAAATAAAAAAAACAAGATGGCGGACCTGTAAAAGTGACATTTTTCGAACGGGTGGTCGTAGAACAAGCGTCTAAATGCAGCTCTCTGTGCAGGAGTTTGTTTTGGTTTTTTCTTGGTTTGGACTTTTTTTTTAATGAGGAGGCCTTGGTTTACGTTAACGTTGGTTTGGCGTCTGTTTGGTGTTTTTTTTTTGTAAAAAAAATGTTTTTTATTTAAAATAACATATTGAAAAACGGTCAGCGCATGCGCAGTTTATCAAAACGCTGCATAAAGAGCAGCACATAGGCGCTCCTGTCGTAGAAACTTAAAATTCGGTATGTATGGGTAAAATGACAAACAAAAATCGACAAAACTAAAAACAAGATGGCCGACCTGTAAAAGTGACATTTTTCGAACGGGAGGTCGTAAAACTTGAACCTCGGTTTTTTACGACCTCCCGTTCGAAAAATGTCACTTTGACAGGGCCGTTTTTTGGTTTTGTCGATTTTTGTTTGTCATTGCCTCTTCCCCAACAGCGCTTCTCTCTCAATGCCCCACCCCAACTGTTTGCGATTCTTTTCTACAACTTTTAGGAAAAAAACGCGAACCACGTACATCGTTGTGCTGTTTCTCGAAAAATATAAATTTTCGAGTCTAGTGCCCATTGGGACTCTTGATCAGCATGTTGGGAACTACCTTTCTACGACATTTCAGTGAATTTAGCAGTAGGCCATTTTCCATAAGAAACGTGCGGGGTCCTTTGTGCAACTAGGAAACACAAATGTAAAACGTAACTGCGGCACGTTATATTTTAAATTATGGCTCAGTGACCCAAAATACTTCATCTAGGATTAAGAACTGCCTGATCAAAGCTTTTTTTTTCAGTGTAAAAATACAATTTATTTATATCAATATAAATAAAAAACGTGGTGGGGGTTTTAATGGGATAAAGGATAGTATCATATATTAAAAAAAGTCATACTACTTCATCTACCAAGTACCGTTAACAAATAACTCTGCTGTAAATACTGAACCGCCTGCTCTATTCTGAGCAAGACAGGAATAGTTCCCCATGTGATCAGCTTGTACATCTTCTATGGTCAAAGTACTAACTTTATTTCCAGCTTTGGATATCGCTATACCGTGAATATCTCCAATGATTTCGTTATTGTACAGCCATGTAATATTTATGGGTATATCTCCTTTATGCACCGAACAAGAAAAGGAGGAAGATTCTCCTGAATTTATGGTATCTTCTCCAAATCCAAAAGATACAATTTGAGGTGGTACTAAAGGTTTACAAGAAAATATTTTAGAAAGGATTTAAAAGGTTTTAAAAGGAGTTAAAATGTCAAACATGATGCTAAAATTGAGAATATTATACCGTTTACAAATAATTCTGTGCTATACTCAGAACTACCAGCTTGATTTTGTGCTACACAAGAATAATTGCCCATATGTCTCGCTTGAACGTCCTCTATAGTTAAAGTTGTAACTTTTTTTCCTACTTTGCTTATTGCGATTCCATTAAAATCTTGAATTATTTTATTATTATGGTACCAAGTGATATTTATAGGTAGATCTCCTTTATGTACTGAACATGTTATGGAAGTTAATTCCCCCGAATTAACAGATTCGTCTCCAAAACCAAGAGAAACAATTTGGGGAGGAACTATACAAATAAAAAGGATAACAAAATTAACTTCGCAATTAAAATTTTGGTATGCTTTAAAGTATTCTTAAAAAGCTTTGTGACGTCCATTGCAGTACCAGCTATTGAACACTAAATCTCTAAAACATACTATTTTCAACAGTAACTGTTGTAATTGGTAGACGCGATAAATTAAATGTAATAAATAAAAAAAATAGAGGCCCATGATTGATTATTGGAATTGGTGCAAAGAAAGTTGTTTAAAAGTAAAATACTATAATAAAGTGACAAATATTTTATCATTCACATTAAGTATTGTTGAATAAAACTCCAAACCAGCTCGATTTTACGCCAGGCATGTATATTATACATTGTATAATTTCCTATACACGGTATATTTAAAATAAGGTCCGAAATTTTAAGGGGTGAGTCTACATCATCTACATCATTATATGAACTTTTTGTTATATTTATCATCATACATCCTGTATGTTTAGCCTGAACTTCATCTATGGTTAAGTAACGTATTTTTTTACTACCTTTAAATATGGCAACACTATTAGTAAATGCAATACGATCCATTATGTAAACAAGTTATATTTAATGGTAAATCTTCATTATGAACTGTACACTGCACTGAAGCAACATTCCCCGAGTTTACAGCATCTTCACCAAAGTCAAAAGGCAAAATTTGAGTACGAGCTAGTAAGCAAAACAAATAACAACTACTGATTCAATTGAAAAATACTCAAAAATCAAGACGAATCTCTGCAGAGGTACATCACATGTGATAATTTTAATTAGAGGTAGGTAAAGTAAGTGGTTAAAAATTAATTAAGGTTTAAATGCTACAAAATTAAATATGTACCGTTAACGTTTAAAATCGCTGTAAACTTATCAGAACCAGCTCGGTTTTGTGCGAAACATGAATAATTTCCGATATGATTAGCTTGAACGTCATCTATGGATAACGAGCTAATCTTTTTGCTAACTTTGGATATAACAATACCATTAGTAAATTTTATAGGCTGCCCATTATGTAACCAAGTTATATTTAATGGCAAATCTCCTTTATGAACTGTACATTGCAAAGAAGCAACATCTCCAGAATTAACAGCATCTTCTCCGAAGTCGAAAGGCAAAATTTGTGGAGGGGCTAGGGAACAAAAAAGGTAATATTTGTTAATTTACCGGTCTGGGTTAAACATTTATAATTTCTTGTGGTTAGCGTTTTCAATGGTCATAACACTAACTTTTTTGTCATTTCTAGATACAGATATTCCATCAGTATATGCAATTGGGATTTCGTTATGAAACCAAGTTATATTAACCGGCAAACCAACTTTATGAACAATGCATTGCAGAGAAGCAACATTCCCTGAATTCACCGCATCCTCACCAAATTCAAAAGGAAAAATTTGTGGAGGAGCTATGAAACAAAGTCGCTCAATAATTTAAAAGCTGAGGCCAATTGTGATTTAAGTTGGAAACAGTTAGAAAAAAAAAACAGAAAAAAATACTATTTAAACATATCTAAATAAACATTGTACCATTGACATTAAGTCTAGTGGAATACACATCAGATCCGGCTCGGTTTTGTGCCAAACATGTATAATTTCCTATATGGTTAGCCTGAACATCATCTATGCTTAACGAGCTAACCTTTTTGCCATTTTTGGAAATGGAAACACCATCCATATATCCTATAGGGTTTCCATTATGAAACCACGTTATGTTTACTGGCAAATCTCCTTTATGTACTGAACATTGTGCAGAAGCAGAGTCTCCCGAATTTATTGACTCATATCCAAAATCAAATGGCACAATTTGCGGAGAAACTATCATAAATAAAAAAAAACACTCTAAAATTAGGGGAGGCCCATGTGATAATGGAAAGGAAATGATTACAAATTAAAATGTTTAAATTTTACATATAAAATAAAGTACCGTTAACGTTAAGAATTGTTGTACACATATCTGATCCGGCTCGGTTTTGTGCCAATTACCTATATGGTTCGCCTGTACGTCATCTATGCTTAACGAACTAATCTTTTTGCTAACTTTGGATATGAAAACTCCATCAGTAAAGGCAATAGAAAGTCCGTTATGTAACCAAGTTATATTTAATGGCAGATCTCCTTTGTGAACCGTGCATGTCAGAGACGCTACATCCCCTGAGTTAACAGCTTCTTTTCCGAAGTCGAAAGGCAAAATTTGTGGAGGAGCTAGTAAGCAAGTAAGCAAAAAGAATCAAAATCACAACTTGTGGAAAAACTATATCAAAATGTATATGGCAACTAAAAGTAGAGACCCATATGATAGTTTAAAGGTTGGTATAGGAAAATGTTAAAAATAAAAAGGTTTAAATCTTACAAATAGTATTGTACCATTGACGTTGAGAATCGCTGTATACATGTCGGAACCAGCTCGGTTTTGTGACAAGCATGTATAATTTCCTATGTGGTTACCCTGTACGTCTTCAATGGTCAATGCGCTTACTTTTTTACCATTTCTGGATACAGAAACACCATCAGTATAAGAAATAGGGATTCCATTATGTAACCAGGTAATATTTATTGGCAAATCACCTTTATGAACAGTGCATTGCATTGATGCAACGTCCCCGGAATTAACAGCTTCTTCACCAAACCCAAACGATAATATTTGGGGCGGAACTATGGAAATATAATAAAAATAGAGGCCCATGAAGATAGAAATCATGATAAAAATAATTTCAGTTATATACATAATAAAGTTTAAAAAAATGAATGTTGTAAATGGTTGTATACCTGTAATTCTCCCTGAACGTCATATATGGTTAAGAATCTAGATTTAGCTATAGTAACGCAATCAATAAACGGTATGTTAATTCCATTGTGTAAAGTTCTCTATGTTTGAAGAGTTAGGTATTTATAACAATAAAAAATACAAACAGAAGCCATCTAATACTTTAAATTAGAGGAGAGAAAAATCATTAAAAAATAATTTAAAAAAGGCAAATATAGGTAAAAAACATTCACATTGTACCATTAACGTTGAGAATTGCTGTATACATATCGGATCCACCACGGTTTTGCGCCAAGCATGTATAGTTCCCTATGTGGTTCGCCTGAACGTCATCTATAGTCAACGAACCAACTTTTTTACTTGCTTTTCATATAGTAACTCCATCAGTAAATGTAATAGAAAATCCATTGTGTAGCCAAGTTATATTTAGTGGTAAATCTCCTTTATGAACTGTACATTGCAGTGAAGCAACATCCCCTGAATTTACGGCCCCTTCTCCAAAGTCAAAAGGCAAAATTTGTGGAGGAGCTAAGAAACAGAACACGCAATAAACCAATTTGAGTCGGTTCATACCTTGATACTCAGAAAAGAACAGTGGACAATGTGACAATATTAGATGGATGTAGCTAAGGGAAAAGGTTAAAACAAAATTTATATAGCTATATATACAATAAAACATATACCGTTAACGTTAAGAATCGCTGTATACATATCAGATCCAGCTCGGTTTTGTGCCGAACATGTATAATTTCCTATATGGTTAGCCTGAACGTCATCTATAGATAAAGAACTGATTTTCTTGCTGGTTTTAGATATAGTTACTCCATCAGTAAACGATATAGGGATTCCATTATGGAACCAGGTAATATTTATTGGTAAATCACCTTTATGAACAGTGCATTGCATAGAAGCGACATCTCCCGAGTTAACAGCTTCTTCGCCAAACCCAAAAGATAGTATTTGTGGAGGAACTAGCAGTAAAAAACGACAAAAATAGAAATAAAGGCCCATGATGATGTGGTAACGTGGTAAAGATAAAAGGATAAGTTAAATAAATAAAAATATGTAACTACCATTAACGTAAAATTCTGTAGAATACATAGAATATCCTGCTGAGTTTTTTACAAGACAAGTGTAATTTCCAGAATGTCTTGCCTGAACGTCCTCAATGGTCAATGTACTGACTTTTTTACCAGCTTTTGTTATCGTAATACCATCAGTGTTTGCTATGTTTTTATCATTATGTAACCAGTTAATATTTAAAGGAAGATCACCCTTGTGTACTGTACATGTTAAAGATATTACATCTCCTGAATTTACAGACGATTCTCCGGCATCAAATGGTAAAATCTGAGGTGATACTGAAATGGTTTAAGTATTTTTTTAGAGGCCCATGTTTTTTATCAAGATAGGTCATAGGACAGGGATAAGTTGTGTAAACATAAATAAAAATAATACAGATAAAGCATAATAAATTTAAATACCGTTTACGTTTAAAAACGCTGAATGTTTAACTGTTCCAGCGCGATTTTCCGCTACGCAAGTATACTCCCCAATGTGAAAATCTTGAACCGACTCTATAGTAAGTTGGCTAACGCGTTTGTTTGTATTTGCACTTAATATACCATTTACTAAAGTTATAGGTTTTCCATTTAGTTTCCAGTAAATTTTCATAGGAAAGTCGCCCTTGGAAACCGCGCAGGTAGCTATTATTAGCTCTCCAGAATTAATTGGGTCGTCACCAAAGTTGAAAGGATGGATTTGAGGAGGAACTAGTTAAATAAAAATTGTAAAATAAGAAAAAAATAGTAATAAATTTAAAAGAAATAAATGCTTGGTACCGTTGACATGTAAAATAGACGAAAAAGTTGAATTTCCAGCATGGTTACTAGCTATACAAGTATATTCTCCGGCATGATGTGCTCGAACGTAGTCAATACTTAACTGACTAATTCGTTTTTTAGTTGTCATAATATTTATTCCTTCGATTTCATCCAGGGGCTTCCCGTTTAGGGTCCAGGATATTTTTACAGGTAAATCCCCTTTAGTAACGGCGCAATTTACTATTGTCATATCTCCAGAATTAACTGAATCATCAAACTCAAAGGGGTGGATAACTGGGGGAGCTATATAAATACAGGAAGTGATTAAAGAATTTCTATAATAGAAATTTTAAAAAGCAAAAATCATAAAAAATTAAATACCGTTCACGTTTAAAACTGCAGAGTAGCTAGATTCACCAGCTAAATTTTTAGCTATACATTTATAGGTACCACTATGTTGGGCGCCAACTGATTCTATACTTAAACTGCTTATTCTTTTGTTTATATTAGCAATGGAAACGCCCTCGTTTTGTTTAATTGTTTTACCATTATGGGTCCACAAGAAGCTTATAGGAAAATCACCTTTAGTGACTGCACATTGCACAGTTGCCATATCGCCAGAATTAATGGCTGCATCACCAAAATCAAAGTGAAGGATTTGTGTTGGAACTAGAAAAATACACTCAATGTTGAAGAATTTATAGATTGATGTATAAAAGTGGCGAGGATCAAAAGGAAATGTGTTAATATAAATAAAAAATATGCCTTTGTACCATTTACTTTCAGTTCAGAAGAATAGCTATTACTTCCTGCCATATTTGAAGCAATACACGTGTAAGTCCCTACATGATGCGCCTGCACAGAATCGATTGTCAACATACTAACCCTTTTTAAATTACTTAAGGTTACTCCTGGTATTGACCCAATAGGTTTTTCATTTAAATTCCAGGTTATATTCAAAGGGTTGTCTCCTTTGGATATAGTACACTGAATGGAAACTGTTTCATCTTGGTTTATAGACTCATCTCCAAAATCAAAATGTAAAATTTGAGGAGAAACTAGAAAGTTACGAATGGTTTGGTTAGAGGTTTTGAAGGCTTTTGTGCAGTGATACTACAAACTAAAAGTAACCTTTTTGTATGTAGTCCAATCTAGCGGGCTATAATTAACTTTAGGTCAAATGGATGTATACTGTAAGGACAAAAGTAAAAATTATAATAAGCGTTTTGTATAGTAAAGACCTTAGTTTAAGGAGAATCATATATAAATTTATAGGCGCTTTGTAAGAAAAAGAATAATACTTTTTTAATTGACTTTTGTAATAATCCCTTCTCATTCCTCCAAGCTGCGTTATGTAATACTTGAATGAAGAATTCTTCAGAGTGTTCTCCAAGATCATATACACTAAGAGTCTTTATAAATATAATAATATGATAACATGTGTGTGAAAGTTTGATAAAAATTAAAATTACAAAGTTATCTTAAAACTTTTTCTAACCTGACTACCAAGAAAAAGAAACGCACAATAATATAAATGTATATGTATTAAATATTGATTTTACTGCTTAAATTGAAATGTGACGATTTGTATTTTGAACAATTATATAGTCAAAATATGGCTTATTATAATACTGCCCTGCTAAGACAATTTGTCCTATCTGGAAATTAGACGTTTTGAGATATGGCCATTTTTATTGTTTTTGCTTGCAATTTTTAAAAACATATTTAAATAAATATGGCGTTGGGTTTTACTTTATTTTAAATTAAAAATAAGTAATATCCTTTAAAAATTTTTTTTTTTGTTAGAAAAATAAATTGTCATACTAAATGCATTTTTTCTATCTGAGAAAGTTAGGACAAAATGATCTAAAAAGTTCAATCAAATTACTAAGATCTGTAAAGTTAGTCCTAGTCCTGACTTATTCGTCTAGTAAAGACTAGTTAGGACAATTTTATTTAGAAAACATAGCAAATTTTCCCCATAGGACAAACATTTTAGGTTAATTTTTAGGACTTGGGTTTTAGATAGTACATTTTTTTAGTAGGCACATAGCGCTAGTGTAAAGCAATGCAATGGTGTGCTTATCTCAAAAAGTGAATTTTTGCAGATAGGACAACTTGTCTTAGCAGGGCAGAATATGATTCATATTCCATTAATTTTAGCAGCAAAAACATAGCTGGGCCGAAGTAATAAGGAATAAGTTACCTCTCAAATCGTGGTTTTCAAAATTACTAGTCAATGTTTAGAGTGTGACTGTAATAAATTCTTATTTATATACGTACCTATGCAAGTCTTAAAAAAAAAGTATTATCCCACTTCTGATAAAGTGCTAGGGACTTTTTTTACAATTTTTTTTAAATTCATATGAATCTCCTTATTCAGCATAACAAAAATGTACCGTTGACATCTAAATGTGCTTTATATGTAGACTTTCCTGCTGCGTTAGTAACCAAACAAACATATTCTCCTTTGTGATGCGGCTCAACCGAGACTATGTTAAGTATGCTCGCTTGTGTACCGAAAGCAGAGTGTGAAATTCCCTTAGAATGGTGCGTAATATGGTGCCCGTTGTGGAACCACTTGATTTTTAAAGGCCTGTCTCCTTTCGGAACGTAACAGGTTAAGACAGCGCTGTCCCCAGCGTTTAGGGGCCCGTCAAACTGAAAAGGGCTAATGAGGGGTGCCACTGCAAAAACCGAGCATGATAATATCACATGGGCCTCTAGCAATTAAAGGAAACTCGACAAAACCATGTTAATGATGCTCAACAAAAACCATGTCCAAATAACTGTACTTATGATCCTCACTAATATTGGAGAACTGCTTTTCAATTAAACTTAAAGGCAAAACACTGCTTTATCTAAAAAAATGTTTGTTTTATGAAAAATACATATTTTAGCCCCTATAACTTTGGACTTTTTCCGGCTTCAAAAAAAGTTATTTTTCAATTACTATTTATTTCGAAATTAAAAGAATATCATACAATGTAAATAAAATGCATTTTTAAGGAAGCAATTTAACAATTCTATGGCTTGGTTCTAAAAGGGCCAATGTCACTTTGTCAACAGCAGCGTTTTCAAAATATTACATCAGAGTTGATGTGAAAACGCTGCTATTGAAAAACTGACATTGGCCCTTTTAGAACCAAGCCACATAATTATTTGCACTTTTTTCCAGAAAACATTAACGTCAATTTTTGTCCACTTTTTCCTGTAGATAACATTCCGAACGAATACATTCTTAAAACTGTTCTTACTGTTTTATGCTTTAGAGCCAGTAAAGCTTAGTGTGCATTTTAGAAAAAATACAACAAACCAGTTGGAAAGTTTAAATAATAAAATAGTTATTCAGTGTGAAAACTCCATTACCAGATTTCACTTGTTATATTATATAGATCTGTAGATAGATATTAAACAGAGAAAGTGAGATAAAATAATAATGTAAAAAAGGCGCGCTCGTAGAAAAATCGTGTTTGACTTTTGTTGAAATTAAATAAAATGTTGAGAATATGGAACATTATTAGTTATGTATCTATTAGCCTGATGATGACCCAATATTACAGGGCTTGAGACATTTAGCTCTTAAAACAAACTAATATTTGAAGAAGCATTATTATGCCTTTAAAGTTTAACTAAACACAATACTAATGATGTTGAAACTCTAATTTTGGACTTTTAAATGATGACTGTTAAATAAACACAATGAACAGCTAGTTTATAGTTTTGGTTTTGATGAAAGCATGACCACAACACATCTGTGATTTAGCTTACCTTTTTAAGTATTACTGTTCAATAAAACCGTCTGAAATAAATATACATAGTGGTACAATGTGTAACTCTTACGTAGAGTTGTAGTTATTATAACCACTTTACAGCAGGTTGGAAATAATTCTATACAGGGTGTTTTATAAATAGAGGTACTAAATTTAAGTACTGTAAAGGTTTTTTCGGAAATGAGCCCTAATATTTTTGGAACCCTACAAACTACAGCAACGAAATTTTGCGCATGCCTTAAACACAATTACCATATTAAATTTTTATTTTATAACTTTAACCAGGGTTGTGCAAAAATGGGGAGCGTTATGAATTTTTTGTAGCAACCTTTTGTGTGTGAACTTTTTTTCACATTTTCTTAATAAAATAGGATTATTTAGTTAAAAATAGACAAAAAATGTACTCTTTATGTAACCGTAGCAAGCTGCTCTTTCCTGATTTTTCAAAAATTTCCGGTAATTTTTATGATTTTTTTTTTCAGTTTCTCCTAAAGACAAAGTATTGTAATCTAACTAAAATTGCAAAAAAAGTTGAACATGGTGGGTGCCCCCAAGAAAAAAATGGCCACTTTATGGCCTTTATAGCCTCTTTAAGCTGCCTTAAAAACAATTTGTGGACAATTGTGAATGGGAACTTTTTTTAATAGTTTTTGACGTATAATCACAGTACTAAAATTTTTATTGCCGCTTTTTTAGATTTTATTTTTGATGCTCGGGATGTGGCGTTTGGCCCTACAATACGGTACATTAAAATTTTTATGTTATGTAGTCTTATCATATGTTATTGAGACAATGTAAAAAAACTAAACATATAAAGTTTGCATGCTCTAGGTTATCAAATAAAAATTGCATAAGATAATTGCCTTTATCAATTTTAGGGCATGTGCAAAAATTTTTTGCTGTAGATTTTGGAGTTCCAGAAATTATTAATAAAAATCATGTTTCAGATGGACCCTTAGGCGGGCCATAGCTCCATTTAGGACCAACCCTTATAGAATTTAGTACCTATACTTATAAGACACCCTGTAGAGTGCCACCGTCATGTCATTTATTTTGAAAATCGCGAGATAAAATGTATGAAAGTACTTAATAAGTTAATACTAACAATTTATTATATTGGTGAATATTTTAACGTTTTGAGGCTTTATTTTATCGTGTTTAACAATATAAGAACCTGCCCTATTTTAGAAATATACAAAGCTAGTATAAAATATAAATGCCAAAAACAGTACTTAAAAACTGTGGATAATTTTTTATGAAACAGAAAACTTGGGTCCAAGTTAATTTATTTTAAGTATTTGTTATTGACTTTATAGCCGCGTCACAATCTCAGTGTGACAATCTGAGACAGTCACATATATAGTGCTACAAAAAATATTTAAAAACATGTTGAACAATGGTTGTTGTTCTAAAGTTATAAATTTTCCATAAAAGTTTTAAGATTCAATTTTTCTCAGCAGTTTTTTTGTGTAATAAATATGCCCACACTGGGTACAGTTCTAAGAGATATATCTAGAGTTCTATTTATTTAGACCTTTAACACTGGGCAGGTTCTTTGTCTTGACATGACAGTGGCTTTAATAGAAACATCAACTTACCCATGACTTGTACTTCAAGCGCTCCTCTGGCGCTGTATCCTTGGGAGTTCTTGGCAACGCAGACATAGGTGGCTTGGTCTGAAGCTCGCTCCACGTTTTCTATGATGAGGGTTCCATTTGGAAACACTTTCTGCTTTCTGTTGATTGGTAGCAACCGTCCATCTAAAACAAAAATATCACAAATTGGAAATACAGTGCCAGTACCCATTTTTTACATCCGCGCGTGAAATGGATTTTGTTTTTATCAGATTCACCTTCAGTAACCTCAAAAACCCCAATATACCAATTTTCACGAACACTACCCCCGCCCCTCAGAGGATGGATTCAGTTTTAACGACCTCAAAAACTCCAATATACCAATTTTTAAGAAAACTACTACCCCTCGGGAGGTGGAGTTTTATGATGTTTTATGTCGATATAAATCCATTTCAAGCAAAAAAAAATTGTCGGTGGATTGGTCGTTCTGTACGGGAAATGTTGTATCCACGAAAAATTAAAAACGCTTTAAGCTAGAGACTTAAAATTTGACATACAGGTATGTTACCAAAAGTTCTTGCTCGGGATTGTTTTTGGTTGCGTGAAATGGATTTTGTTTTTATCAGATTCAACTTTAGTAACCTCAAAAACCCCAATATACCAATTTTCACGAACACTGCCCCCGCCCCTCAGAGGATGGATTCAGTTTTAACGACCTCAATAACTCCACAATACCAATTTTTAAGAAAACTACTACCCCTCGGGGGGTGGAGTTAGATTTCTTTTATTAGATTAAGTTTTAGCTATTTTCACGAAAACTTAAAAATGCTTTAGAGACTTAAAATTTGGCATACAGGTATGTTACCAAAAGTTCTTGCTCGGGATTGTTTTTGGTAAATATTGGGGTGGAGCAAGGGGGCAAATGGGGTAAATACAATAATTTTTCACAAAAATTTGAAAATTGCTATATACGGGTTTTTGAGGTTGCTGAAATTGAATATGATAATAAAAAAATTCTAACTCAACCCCCATGCGGGTGAGGGGGTAAATATTTTTAAATATTTTCGTCAAAATTGGTATTTAGGGGTTTTTGGGGACGACGAAACTGAATTTAATAATAACATTTTTCCAATTCCACCTAGATCTAGTGTCCCTAATTCCACCCCCTAAGGGGTGGGGGTAGTTTTTGTGAAAGTTGGTATATAGGGGTTTTTGAGGTTGCTAAAAGTAAATCTGATAATAAAAAAATCTAACTCCACCCCCTGAAAGGTGGGGGGTAATTTTAATGAAAATTTGTATAATGGTGTTTTTGAGGTTGCTGAAGGTGAATCTGATAATAAAAAATCCATTTAGTGCGCGGTGGTGAAAAATGAGAAAGCGATTTTACTGGGCGTTTGTTGTTTTTTTTTGCACAATACTGTATTATCAGATCCAATTTCAGCAACCTCAATAACTCCTGTACAATTTAATAGCAATTTTCAAATTCTTGTAAAAAATATTGTATTTTTTCCATTTGCCCCCTTGCCCACCCCAATGCTTACCAAAAACAATCCTGAGCGGGAACTTCTGGTAATACCTGTATGCCAAATTTTAAGTCTCTGGCTTAAAGCGTTTTTAACTTATCGTGCCCAACAAGATTTCCCGGACAAACTGACCGACTTTTCGACGGACCGAATTTTTTTTTTGTTTGAAATTGACTTATATCGCGATATCGATAAAGCGCAAAAATACGCACAAAAAAATCCCAAAATTTTGAAAACTTTAAAAATGGGACAGCAGATTTTTGAAAATTTTCAAAATGGGAAAGCAAAATATGTACAACAAACTTTATAATTTAGTATGAAAAAACGAAGATTATTCAACCTGAAACTTAAACAAGGGTTAACTATTGGGGCCAAAAAAGTATAAGAACTTTTGTCAAAACATTATTAATTTTTTATTTCTCACTAACCCCCTTTTGTGTGTGACGTTACGTCACTGACATAGTTTATGTATAGCCCCAATAATAAAAATCTACACTATAAAAATCAACTCACCTCTTTCCCATACAACTGCTTCAACAGGATGTCCAGCAAAAGGGCAGTGCACAATTAAAGTTCCACCAGCTACTATAGCTTGTTTTTCCATAGACCTAACCACAGGTAAACCATACACATTTATTCTCGCATTATGGTCAGCTGATCCGACCTTACTCGAAGCCGCACACCTATATAAACCACCGTCATTGACGTGTATTCCCGTCACGTTAAGATGTGATACCACGTCTCCGTTAACCGTCACGTACTGCCCGATTTGGTATCTGTCACTATTCGATAACTTACGTCCGTAAAGTTCCCACGTGATTTCTGGAGTAGGGTTACCGGAAGCAATACATTTCATGAACACTGAGTTTCCGGGCGAAACCGTTTCTTCGTTAAAAGCGTGCCGGATTTGGGGAGGTTCGAACCTGCCACCGAGCCGTAGCTCGCCCGTGGCCTCCGCGGATTCTTGGTCGTTGCGGATGAAACACTGATACATTCCTTTGTCTTCTTTGCGTACGGCTTCGATGCGTAAGACGCCATCTGTGTGGTCGATTGGGTTGCCATCCTTTAGCCAGCTTACAGTTTTGATTGGATTACCTGAAAGTTACAAAAAAAAATAATATATTTTTTTAAATAAAGTTTCTTGATCTACACTTTTTCTAGTTGTAAATAGGAAACTGCAAATTGATATTCAGAATTTCAAGTTCAATTTCAGAAAGTATAAATTGTAATTCAGATTTGCAAGTTATATTTCAGAAAGTGTAAATTGTAATTCAGATTATCAACTTATATTTCAGAAAATGTAAATTGTAATTCAGATTTGCAATTTATATTTCAGAAAGCGTAAGTTGAAATTCAGAAAGTGTAAATTATATTTCACAAATTATAACTTTATATTATTATTACAGAGTAAATTGTATTTCAGAAAGTGCAAATTAAATTTCAGAAATATTTATCTATTTATCAAACGTTAAGGGATTTTTTATTTGTTAATTTATAATTTATACGTACGTATATAATGAAGTGACCTAGTCATTTAGAAATTAATTTTGTTAAATGTTTAATTTTATGTAAAAAATACATTTTTTTTATTTTAATTTATTGCTGTTCAATATTTAATACCGAATATATGTATAATACATAACTGCTACTTTTTTAAAATTTTGTTGAATAAAATAATACGTTCCGAAATAAAAATTATGATTTCTGATTTACAAATTACCGTTTCCTAAAATTAATTTACACTTTCTGAAATTGAATTTACAGATCCAAATTTAAATAAAATAACACATTCTCAAAATTAATTTCTACTTTCTGAAATATAATTTACACTTTCTGAATTTTAACTTACGTTTTCTGAAATATATATTACAAATCTGAATTTCAATTTATACTTTCTGAAATATAACTTGCAAATCTGAATTACAGTTTACACTTTCTGAAATATAATTTAAAAATCTGAATTACAATTTACACTTTCTGAAATTTATTTTAAAAATCTGAATAACAAATTACACTGTCTGAAATTAATATCACACTTTCTGATTTACAACTTGAAAAGGTGTAGAATTCTAGGAACAGTTTTTTTTTCTAATATAATTTAACAATTAAAATTAAAATTTGACCTAATAAGGTTTAACTTTTATTAAAATGTAAGGAAACTAACTAATCTGTACACAATGAATCTAGCTTTACATTAATGCAAAATTTGATAAACTATCTTAAAAGAATCTAACGAAAATACTACGAGCTCTAAACTTTTGAGGGAAATAGGCACATGTGTACATGTACTGGGCGATCCAGAATTCCCGCCCTCACCAGGAACCGGGTTTTATAGTCTCATCTATACTACAAGTTAAATACCATATGATGCTTTCATAATAATACTCCTTAGCCCTGTGGCGACCTCTATATTTTTCCCCATGGTAAATGATTTTTTATTTATGAAATTAAAAGGTCTTTAAATTAGAATAGTTCAGTTTCATGTCTTTCTTTTCTGCGCTCATTTGTTTTCTAATTATGGGCTGTCAAAATTTACTTAATTAATTGTTCCTAATTTTTTAACCATTGCAGATATTAAAAAAGTTTCAAATGTGTTACTTTTAGCTTTATAAATACTAATTAATTTTAATAAGCAAACAATTTAAAAAAGGTCTTAAGTGACCTCACAACTCTTATTATTCATTATTTAAAAACTAGATTACTATATTTGTGATTTGTGAGATCCGGGCAAGCATTTTATTAATTTTTGCTTATTTGTTCTGGGCGACAGACTTATATTTCTCTTTTTTAAATAAAAGTAAATTTTTATATGCTTAATTTTATTAATAAACCCTGGTATAGTATCAACAATAAACTGTTGTCATGGAAATATTTACCAAGAATTTGATATGACATTTAAATAATAACTTAGTAATAATCAAAAATATATAAGAGAATAATACGAGGGCATATCAAAAATTTTAAAGAAATACATATTTATTTTATTAAACATAGTTAAATAAATATAAGGCACAAAACGAATATGCAAGATAATATAATGCATGCCTGCATTAATTTACCAAGAATTTGATATGACATTTAAATAATAACTTAGTAATAATCAAAAATATATTAAGAGAATAATACGAGGGCATATCAAAAATTTTAAAGAAATACATATTTATTTTATAAAACATAGTTAAATAAATATAAGGCACAAAACGAATATGCAAGATTTAATATAATGCATGCCTGCATTTTACAAATCAAAAATGAAGTAATTCAGTTTTTAAATAATGGATAATTGGGGTTGAGATGGCGCTTAGGACCTTTTTTAAATGTTTGCCCATTAAAATAAATTAGTATTTATAAAGCTAAAAATAACACATATATATATTTTTTTAATATCTGCAATGGTTAAAAAATTAATTAATTAAGTAAATTCTGAAAGCCTATAACTAGAAAATAAATAAGCACAGAAAAAAAAAAGATATAAAAGTGAACTATTCTAATTTAAGGATCTTTTAATTTCATAAATAGAAAATCGTTTACCATGGCGACACAGGGCCAGCGAGTATTTTTATGAAAGCGTCATTCGGTATTTAACTTGTAGTACAGGTGAGACTATAAAACACTGTTTATGTTTATTTTTTAATATACCTTACTATTTCCGAGAAAAATGACTAGGGCGGGAATTCTGGAACATCTTGTACATACAGTTAAAAATTAAATTACGCAAAATCAAATTCACCGAATTTATTAACGCTCAGTGCTCATAGCTGTTGCCATTTGCTTTGTATCCAATCACAACTTGGGTTTCACAAGCGACATCCAATGGCCAACATTCGCACATCTTTAAACTCCATTCAACGAGAGAATGTGACTCGAGTTTAGTTGTTACTTGTTTTTACTAAATTAATTTAAACAAAAAAATCGTCCCTCAAGAGTCTGAAAGAAATATGTTCTCTTCTAAACCCGCAACTTTTCTCTCTTTTTAGGGAAAAATCTATTTTCTAGAGATCAGATTATTACCTTCGAATTTGCATGTGAACACAGCTGGTCTTCCAAAATCGATAGTTTGTACTTGGGGTTCAATGGTAGCCTTTAGAGGCGCTGTAACCGTCAAAACTGTCTCCACACTTTCCCCTCCAACAGAATTATTCACCACGCACAAATATTTTCCGGAATCTTCAACTTTTGCTTCACGAATGATCAAAGTACCTGCAACCTGCTTAACTCGGTCGTTTAAGGCTACCGCATGCTTTCGGGAGGTTCCTTCCACAAATTTGTACCATCTGTAACAAAATAAAACATAGGTTAGTTTAAAATCCTATTGAAATTCAAGGAAACTTAAACCTTAGTAGCCAAATTATCCCTGGTTTTATGATTTAACGCGCTAATGCATGACAGATTAAACACAAATCAGTGCTGGTACTTCATATTAAGTGAGCCTTAATTGAAATAATTAAGTCGATTTAAAGCATATTCGATTGAATTTAAAAGCGCCACATTTTTTATAATAAATCTGTACGAAAAATGACGTTCATTGGTTGACTGATATTAAAACTAATGACGTTTGAACCCAAAATTCAATGTTTTATCAAAAATACAAATTTATTACATTACATTACAATCGATATTCTGCCGGGCTAAGCTGAAAGGTCCTATCTACATTGGTTTAACATACACAGATAGGACCTTTCAGCTTAGCAAGGCAGTATTACAATCGAATAAAAATAGTGTATGATACACAGACAATAACTGTTCATAGGGCGATTAAAGTTGACAACTTCGCTCTTAGAGCTCAGACGATCAACTCAGTAATCGCCCCAAAAACAGTATTTTCGTCGTATCATATTATTAAATAAATATTGTTTTTTTTTTATGTGAGAATCTCGTATTCCTTTTATTTTTCATACATATTTTATTTTTTTTTATTTATATTTCTAAAATCCCATATCCTAATGTGACTATTATACTATCTATTATAATTTATATAAAAAAAGATTCCCGTTTTAAATAATATTGTTATAAAGAAAAGATACCAGAGACTTTCCCGTCCCTATAAACTACTGCAAATAGTTAACACTCCCACAAAAACTAGTGACAGTTTGGCTACGAATTATTTGGTTTTTCTGTATGGGAAACTAAATACTTAAAATATGGCAAAATATCCAGGTTGGACTAGTTTTACCTAAAATATGGTACAGGAAAAGATTGAGCGGGACAAAGAGCCACAGCAGCAGTGCCTGATTTAACAAATTTTATGTCAATGGTACGAGAACTCAGCTGAGGTCCTACGGAGCCAGTGGGTTCTGAAAAGACAATAAACTTTTTGATCTACCTGTGAAGTTTGGGAGTAGGCCTTGCTTCCGTTTGATGTAGAGAAATATGTGGAAAAAAAGTGGGAGAACTTAAGGACTACAACATTAAATTATAGCTATATATTATGAAAACTTACCTGCATTTATGCGGAAGTTGCTTAAAATTAAGAAAAACTTGTATATTTGATTTTATTTTAAAACATCTTTAGTTTTAATAATTATTATGGTGTAACTAATAAATTAATTTAATTTTTATAATATAAATTTTATTTCATCATAATGAAATATTATTTCATGAAATGAAATGAAATTTTTATTGTATTTAAAATTTTGGCGAAGGCGCCTTTAAGGGCGATAACAAACTTTCTTTACTAAAAGAGAAAAACAATGTTAATAACTAAGACACAAAGTTATTAGCAAAAATGTATATTTTTACTAAATTTTGTTTAACTAAGTACATTTTAAAATAAAACTTTTATTAATTTAAATACCAAAATAACCAAAAATAAAAACTAATTAATAAAAAACTCGCTTTAGATTTGTCTAACACAATTCGTGTTACAGAGCCCCAAAAAATTGTCTAAAAGTCAATTAAAAATATTAATTATATTTTTATAGTATATTCAACTTCAAGGTTCAGTAGAAATAAATACAAGAATCGCGCACGCGGCTGCTAGCGCGTGGTTTCATTGGTTAAAACACTCGAATGTTGCGAGAGTAGGGATGTAGAAAAGTAAACAGGTCAGTATGTGAGTACTTGCGATAAAGCGTACAATGCATTGCAATGGACCGTTATATAGAAATATTTTGTTTTGAGTCCTACCCTGTCACTAAATCCGTTGTTGTCACGTGCGTTTGTTTACACTTACTGCATTTTGAAGTTGAATATACTATAATTACTTTATAAATACTCACAAATATCTTGGTACTGGATATCCAGTAACTAGACAAGTTAGCCAAGCAGTACTTTTTTCTGGTACGACTGTAACTTTCCAACCTTCAAACTTCTCACCGTCTCTTTTGGGAGCAACGTTATTTGTAGGTTCTACAATAATTTAACAAACTAAGTACAATCTCAACTTACAAATATCTTGGGACAGGATACCCGGTAACCTGACAAGTTAACCATGCGGTACCATTTTTTGGAACGCTTGTTACTTGCCAACCCTCAAACCTTGCTAAATCTTTCTTAGGAGCGACATTATTGGTAGGTTCTAAAAAAAATAAATGAACATAGTAACTTACTTAAATTTTGGGACAGGGAACCCAGTAACTTGACATGTTAACCAAGCTACTTCATTGCTTTGAACGTTTAATACCCTCCAACCTCCAAATTCCGCACCCATTTTCTTTGGAGGGACATTATTGGTAGGTTCTAAATTAAATTTATTTGTTATTATTGTATTTAAAAGCAACCTACCTGAACATGGGAACAGGGTATGCAACTATAGGGCACATAATGTAAATATCTTCCAAACTGTTAGCGACAATTAGTGTGAAGCGTACTTTATTATCTATAACTTTTGGAGCTATGTTATTGGTAGGCTCTGAAATTCAAAAAAGTGAAATGTTAAGGGTTTTACCTGAAATATGGGACTGGATAGCCTACTACGTCACAGGTTAGTACCGCTGAAGTATTTTTAGGGCTGTTATAGATTTTACCCCCTTCGTACTTTTGACCAGGAAGTTTTGGGGCAATTTTTCCTGTTGGTTCTGGAATATTAAGGACGAAATGGGAATAAAGTAATGCTATAAAATTAAACAATGTGACGGAACGGGACCTTAAGGTGAAAATCGTGTAATATCTGGCATAGGCTACAAGAAAGAACAAAAAGTTATGAAAGTTATCTAACGCAAACCTACATGAAAAAAAAAGAAGATGAAACAGATAAATAGTAAAATATGGCTCAAGCATTTTTTATAGTGGAACCGTATTCGACAAACAACTTTTGTTACCGCAAGCAAACATTTTGTTGCCAAATACAGAATAACCAAAAAATAAGTTCAGTAATATTTTACTATTTATCTACTTGAGGCGAGTTATTTTAAGCAACTAGATTGTTTCCCGTACTATAAATCACCTAAAGGTCACCTTTTAAGTCACATTTTGTATATAAACAAAGTACCTATAGTATGGGACAGGATATCCAACTATATCGCATGTTAATACAGAAGTCTCTTTTTCATCAAACATTTCAATTTTCCCACCGTCGTATTTTTTTCCTGGTAATTTAGGTGCTATATTTCCCGTAGGTTCTACACAAAATAAACTAAAATTTAGCTGAACAAAAAAATTGTACCTTGCATTGTTGGGATTGGGACCATACTTACTTAAAATATGGAACAGGTTGTGCTTGTGCTGGGCACAAAATGGCGATACTTTTTCCTGCTTCCTTTTTAAATGAGAACGCAAAAGATTCGGATGAAAATGTAGGTGCCTTGGATCCAACGGGTTCTATGATATAATAAAAAAAAACATGTCTTAATATAAAAAAAGTGAAACTTACTTGAACCTTGGGATAGGTTGAGCTTGAGCAGGGCACAATAATGCAAAGCTTTTCCCTTTTTCGCGTTCCAAAGAAAAAATCTTTGATTCTGATTGAAAAGCTGGAGCCCTGGTTCCAACAGGTTCTAGGAAACGAAAATCGGATAAAAACTAATTTAAAATACCCTAAATACTGGGAAAAGTAATCCTTGCTTCTACAAATTCTACAACTTACTTAAATCTTGGAATAGGTTGAGCCTGCGCAGGACATAAAAGGGCAAAGTTTTTTCCATTTTCCCGTTTGAGCGAGAAGATCGTGGACTCTGATGAAAATGCTGGTGCTTTAGATCCCACCGGTTCTACAGTAAATAATTTAATTTATTTTCTACCTTACCTATTCATATTGGGTAGGCATTCTTGCAATCTCAAGATTAGGTACTTACTTAAAATAAGGTACAGGAAGGGACTGAGCTGGACATAACAGGGCTAGACTTTTTCCTAATTCTCGTTCAAACGAAAAAACCTTTGAATCGGATGAAAAAGCTGGAGCTTTGCTTCCTACAGGCTCTAAACAATACAAAATAAAACGTTTTAAAATTTACCTGTTTTAAGGAAAGGCATACCCTTGCTTCAAATATAACTGTTTACTTACTTAAAGAATGGTAGAGGCTGAGCTTGAGCTGGACACAAAAGAGCAAAGCTTTTCCCACTTTCCCTAACGAAAGTAAAGCTTTTTGAATCTGAGGAGAACGTAGGCGCTTTTGATCCAACGGGTTCTAACATGTTAACATGAGAGTAAGTTTTATAAACAAAATGTAACTTTGGAATAAGAAACCCTTGCTTCATGACACCTACTTACCTATATAAAGGAACTGGTTGTGCCTGAGCTGGGCACAATAGTGCAAAACTTTTTCCAGCTTCTCTTTCGTAAATAAACCCTTTGGAATCAGAAGAAAAACCAGGACCTCTTGTACCAACAGGTTCTACACAAAATATACTATAAATATAAATAAAGAAGTAAAAGCGGAAAACAATAATAAATAGCGTAGTTTACGATTTTGTACAATGATAGGATAAGTGAATAGATTGCTTAATTCCTATCTATGCTAACAACTATTTATTCATTTTCTTTATTAATGTGTTTTTCGCTTGGGTTTTTTTTATGTTGTTCATTGTTCAAAAGTCCAAACCTGAACATGGGCATAGGATACGCTTGGGCATCACAAGGCAAAACTATGGCAGTTTGAAATGTCCCTACAACAGCATCCAATTTAGACTTAGGGGGAAGCCTTGGGGGTACAAAGCCTACTGGTTCTACAAAAAAGAAAATATGTATGTTGTTTACTGACCTATACATTGGGATAGGGTATCCCTGTGCTTGACATAATAAACCAAAACTTTGGTTAACAGTTCTTGTATACGAGATACTTGTTGCGTCATTCGAAAACGAGGGTGCCTTAAATCCTATTGGTTCTATGAATAAAAATTATTCGTAAGTCAACTATGAGGGGCAATTACCTAAATGTTGGGACTGGTAAGGCTTGGGCAGGACAAAGTAATGAGAATCCTTCACCACCTTTGATCTCAAAGGTAAAACTTTTTGACGTCGACGAAAATGATGGTGGTTTAAAGCCAATGGGTTCTATAAAATAATTAAACCAATGTCCAATAAAGCATAAATAGTACCTAGAATACACTGCCTACAATGACAAAACTAGATAGATGTTTTTGTTTTTACTTTGTTATTAGCAGAAAATTAAATAAATTTGTTGCTTTTTTTATTCTTGTCGTGTTTTATGAAGTTTTAATGCAAACAAGCTGACTTCAAATAAAAATCTGTCTGTGAAAATTAGTAAGTACGGTAAGTTGAGATTTCTTACCTAAAGTTTCCACAGGGATTTGAGTCAAAAACTATTTTATAGAATGCTTGATAAAATTACTTTTGGCAAATGAGTAATTTTTTAAAAAGCATTCTTGCGATACTTTTCTTCTTGCATTAGTTTAAGGGAAAATTAAGTATTTTAGTTGCCAAAAATTGTTGCCAGTGGATTTTACTTTAAAAGGATAATTACCTGAACATTGGGATTGGCATAGCTTGCGCTGGACATAGTAAAGAAAATCCTTCACCAGCCTTGACATCAAAGCTAAAAATCTTTGACGTGGATGAAAATGAAGGCGACTTAAAACCAATAGGTTCTATAAAGGAAAAAGTTGTAAAAGGACAAAATAAATAAAATATTACCTGAATGTAGGGAGGGGTAGAGCTTGTGCAGGGCAAAGTAGAGCAAAGCTATGTCCTTCTTCTCTTTGGTAACCTAACATTTTGATGTCGTTTGAGAAACTAGGGGCTCTAGATCCAACAGGTTCTTAGCAAAACATACAAATTAATTCAGAATTCTACTTTATTACCTGAAAGCTGGGACTGGGTATCCTTGGGCTTGACAAAATAGAGGTATATCATTTGTAGCCTCTCGATCAATATGTTTGTACTTCGAATCGGCTAATAAGTTTGGTGATCGAGTACCAATTGGTTCTATAAAGAATAATTAAAAACTATATATACGTTAAAAATGACTAATTTTTACCTGTAAGATGGGACTGGGAACCCTTGAGATTGACAAAGTAGCGGTATATCCGCTGCAGCAGTGCGTTCGATGTATTTTAACTTTGAATCAGCTAATAAATTTGGTGATCGGGTACCAATTGGTTCTATAAAAAATAATTTAAGAGCTTGGATTCTATTTTTACCTGAAGTTTGGCGTTGGGAACCCTTGAGCTTGACATAACAACGATAGCCCATGACCTGATCGTTTTTCAATCGTGGTACTACGTATGTCCGAGATTAAACCTGGGGCTCGGGAACTTACTGGCTCTAACATAGTAAAAAAAATAAAATATAACCAAAAAATTTTAACGAAAGCCAAAAAAATAGCTAACCTGAATTGTGGAACCGGAAAACCTTGGGCGGGGCATAATAGAGACAAATTAGAACCAATTTTGTACTCGACAACGTCATATTTGGACTTTGATGAGACTTTTGGTAGAGTACTGCTTATTGGTTCTGAGAAATAAAGTTTGTTTAGAAATTAAAGTTACTGAGATAGGGCAATTTTTGCAATATAATACAGAATTAACTAGTACCTATTAATAGAAACAGGAAAAGCTTAGATGAATTTTTGGCACCACGTATAGTTTAAATTTTGGATTTATCGTCAAATAATTTTGGGGCTGCGCTACCAAATGACTAATAATCCAAATTAAACAATTTACTAAAGGATATACCCTTAAATTCTTATACCTGTAACTAGGAACTGGGAAAGCCTGTGCTGGACATAGCAGAGTTATACTGGAATTTACACCTCCTTCCAAAGTTTGTATTTTAGATTTACCATCAAGTAATTTGGGAGCCGCACTTCCAAAGGGTTCTGTCAAACAAAATTTCGAATATTGGGATGGTGTACCACATAAAAAGTAGTTACCTGTAGGAAGGTGCTGGATACGCTTGTGCAGGGCACAACAGAGCTATATTTACGTTGCTCTGATAAATGTCGACAGTTGGGAACTTTGGTATGTTCGGTCTTACACTTCCTACGGGTTCTAAAGAAAAAATAAAACCAATCAATTACCTGTACATTGGAATAGGGTAAGACTGAGCTGGGCATAGCAACGTTACTACAGAATCACTTTTGGATACAAAACCGCGTAAGTTGTCTGTGGCAGGAAAAGTGGGTGCCACACTACCAATGGGTTCTATTAAAATATGAATTTATTAATTACTTGAGAAAAGGGTACCACAATTTCTCAAATTAATGTGTCATTTACCTGTAAAAGGGTACTGGGTATGCCTGAGCAGGACATAGTAAAGTAAGGCTCTGGTGTAAAATACCGATAAAGGTTCTTGAAATATCCATTGTTGGGAATTTGGGCAATACACTTGCTATGGGTTCTACAGAAAAATTTTTTTTTTGTACAATTACAGTAGCATATTTTGTGAAATATCTGGATAGGGTATCTATTTACCTGTAAAACGGTACTGGAAAACCCTGAGCCGGACATAACAAAGTAAGGCTGTGATGTATAATACCAACAAATCCTCTTGAAATGTCAATGGTTGGAAATTTAGGCAACACACTTGCTATGGGTTCTATTAAAACAATTAATTTGACATTTAAAAAAATTATAATACATGAGATGTTTGAATAGGGTATGTATTTACCTGTAAAATGGTACTGGAAAGGCCTGGGCAGGGCACAAGAGTGTAATGCTGTGGTTTAGTATCCCTTTGAAACCTCTAGTATCGTCCATAGTGGGAAATTTAGGCAAAATACTTGCAACAGGTTCTTAAAACAGAAAAATATTCCAAAAACCATATTTTTTAACTAATCTGTTGGATTAGGGTAGTTTAAAATCTGTCACGTGCCTAGTTTGAATAATAAAAAGTCTAGTTACCTGTAATATGGTACCGGAAAGGCTTGAGCCGGGCAGAGGAGGGTTATGCTTTGCTGTAAAATACCACTAAAAGACCTTGAACTGTCCACGTTGGGAAATTTTGGCAAAACACTAGCCACTGGCTCTAGATTAATAAAAAAATATATATTGTAATATGATTTATGTTGGAAAAGGGTACCGAGACGAGCTAACTAGGAAGATTGATTTTTAGTTTTTCATGAATCTATAGATAGATCTATAAATATTAATTATTTAAATAAAACTCTGGAATACAACGCTAGAGGCTCTAAGCGCAATCTATCTAAAAAATTACCTATAAAATGGAACAGGAAACGCTTGAGCAGGACACAACAGAGTAATACTCTCGCGTAGAACTCCTTTGAAGGATTTTGAGCTCTCCATGGTTGGAAACTTTGGTAAAACGCTAGCAACTGGTTCTGATGTAATAAAAAAATATGGATTAGGTACTAACCTTAGCAAAAGACAGATCGTATTCTACTAGGGTTAAGTGTAAGTGTGTAAAGAACAAAAAAAATACCTGGTAAGTGGTACGGGAAAACCTTGAGCAGGACACAACAGGTTAAGCGATTCGGTTCTAGAATATATGTATTCTTTCCTAGTTTCTAGAGGAAATTTCGGTACCACACTTGCAATGGGTTCTAGAAACAAAACCTATCGATTTTTTACACCTTAATTCTGGACTTACCTTGAAACAGAAAGCATTCCCTCTAAAGCTAGATCTAGAGGGCAAGGGTACCCAAAAAGTAAATAAAATCAAATATCAAGCACTGTTCACTAACTATTTCAGTGCCTAGAAAAGTTTAAAAAAAAAGTCGTTCGAGTTTTGGATTTCATTACGGAAGGTTTTCTCTTCAAATAAAATTAAATTTTTTTAATCTGTACCTACAGTTCGGTAAAGGTTAACCCAAAAATGGCTCACAATGCCTTTTAAAAAAGGATGCAATATTTGTGACGTAAATCGAAAAAAGTCACTTTTCTAAGTAACTAATTTTTTTTAATTATTAGCTCTATCTTAATGGGTTTTTAAGTTTTCTGCAATTCAAGTTGGCAAATCATTAAACACAATATAGAACACCAAGTAGATCGTAGAAAAATCCAATTGACCAATTAAGATAAAACTTAAATATGAAAATGCAGTTACTCAAAAAGAACTCTATTGATTTGTATAATAAAAGTGAATCGCGAGTCATTTCTAGACAATCCTGTAGATGTAGGTATATATTTATAGTACATCAAAAATAGATTGTATTTTATTGAAGAGATTAATTAAAATTAAAATCAAAAACTTTTTTTTCCTAAAACCAGCCTTTATAAGTGAACAGTGCAAGATCTAAAATACAAACCTATTTTTTATAATCCCAGAAAACTATGCCATAACGAAAAAAGGATAGGTTGGGAAAAAGGCTAATTTGGATTATGGATAAAAGGACAGGTACTATATTTTTATTGACTTTTTATATTTAATATTAAAAAATATCAAAATTTTGAAAGTGCCCGTTTGAGAAGCAAGGGTACCCTATCCCAACATTCAGGTAATTTATTCAGTAACATTCCTGAAAAATAGCCTGTATTTTTCAGAAAAGTTTTATGATCAAAAATTAAACATTCAAAAAATATTTTGAAAATATTTGTTTAATGTTTATTAAAAAAACAGTATGTAAGTCATTGCTTACATAAGGTTTTCTTAAAATATTTTATGTATTTTCAAAAAACTACTTGCAAAAGCTTTTCATTTAATTCACTATCAAGGATATGCAGAAAATGTGGCATATAGTCAATGCAAAGCTGCAACTCCTTTGCAAATAAACTTTACACTAAAAAGTCTATAACAAAGCCTTCTTGAAATAACTGATTAGCTCGAAAATTTTACGCCGCGACACAGAGGGGGGGGTGGGTGTCAGTAAAAATTTTACGTGACACTTAAAAAATTATAAACTTATAAAATGTTTATTGGATCACGTTTTTAACAATGATCTAGACCTAAAGAGACGGATTGCTTGCAAATTCTATTGCACACGGCGTGCTTAAAAGTACACTAAATCCTCTAAAAAAAACAAACTAGAGATGGAAAACCATAGCCAACAACCGGTTTTCGGTTAACCGGTTGCGGAAATTACATCAGACCGGTTTTGGGTTAAAACAAGGAAACAGTAACCGGGTTTTTAATTTTTGTAAAAAAAAAATGTTACGTTACAAATGGGGTTGGTGGGGGGTCTCGAAATTGTTACGCCGCGTTACATGGACGGGGGGGGGGGGTCAAAAATGGCCAAATTTTGCGTTACGTAATACTTGAAAGTTCCCTAAGGGTACACGGAAAAAAAAAATTATAGCTAGGAGCGCTATAACACATATTGTAGTACCAAAATTGTATTGGGCGCCGAAATGGTACAGGGGTCGTGAGTAAAACAGTTATACCAAATATAGCAAGTTTATTCAATGTGATCGAAGTATCGGAAGAGTGACCTGGTTTATCAAACCAATATAAAAATCTAACAAATAAGTTAAAGCATTAGCTTGAGATAAAAATAATGGTGTTAAAAGACTTACCTAACACCAGGATGTTATTTATTCATTAAATAACTAAATTATCCCAAAGGATGATAGAAATAAATAAAGATTTTAAAACTAAGCTTCTTATCGAAAGGTGAAAGTAAAAATGGAAGTGATTGACAGATGTCAAACTAATCAATCAGAAATTCCCTAATTAAAATATTAAGTCCCTAAAAGGTAACTAATTATTTAGGTTGCGAACATGGTAAATCCAAGGTCACTCTTCTGGTGCATAAGGTAAACAATGGTCTATATGAACCGAACAAATTTAATTAAAAGTATGGTAAATACCCAATTACATTACAACTACCCCCCCTAGCTCGGTATAATTAAAGCAAAATTTTAGCGAGATATAAAATCACAGTTGCAGGAAAGGGTATACGGTTAAGGGTTAAAATGTTTCAAGTGTGATGCATGAAACATTCCGCGTTCAATATCTGTTTCTGGTTCATACAAAATATAAGTTAATTTATCCACCGTCTTTTTAACTTTATAAGGACCTTCAAAAAGAAGCATCCATTTTTTGGTTCTTCCTTCAATTGCAGACGAAATTGGGTTGGCTTTTAGCAATACTTGATCACCAACTTTGAAGGTAGGCAATGGATTTTTCTTACTAGACGCGTTGCGGCGTACTGCGTGGGATAGTAAGCTTTCTCTGGCAAAATAAATTTTAACATGGTTTTCTATTTTTTCCAGATGGTCTGGGAAATCAATCATACTTCTTAAGGGAAGTTCAGCGGGAAACCCAGTTTGAAGTTCGGAAGGGGTATACCCGGTTGACACATGCACTACATTGTTTAGCAGTTGCGCCAAGTGGTTTACTTCCGAAGCCCATTTTTTATGCTTGTCGTGGATGAAAGTTCGAAAAAGTCGAGATAGTTCTTTCATAATTCGCTCTGAAGGGTTGCTGGACGGGTGCCGGACGGAGGATTTAATTACCTTGATGCCGAGGGCTTCAAGGGTTGCAGACCAGGCCCCAGCAACAAATTGTGTGCCGTGATCCGTCAGTAGCCGTTTAGGGGTGGAAAATTTTACAAAATAATCCTCAGTTAATTTTTTAAGGATGGATTTTGTAGTGGCCCTTTTTAGGGGGTAAAGTGTTACAAATTTAGTAAACACGTCTAATGTTACACACAAATATTCCACGCCCCCTCGACTTTTTGGTAAGGGACCATAAATATCCAGGGCCAGCAGGTCCCCTGGGGCCTCTGGGATAATGGCTTGCAGTGGAGGGTGAAGAATAGGGCCGGATTTGGCCAACTGGCATATAAGACAGGACTTGATAATTCTTTTTATGTCTTTGGCCATATTTTGCCACCATACCTCCCTGCGCATTGTGGCATGCGTTTTAAATACCCCGAAATGTCCTAGGCCGGTATGATAGGCAGTGATAAAATCGTCAATGCGATTTTTCGGCACACAGAGCAGACAATTTTCTTCTGGGGTTTTGCGCATAAAAAGCACATCTTTGTGAATGACAAAACGGCTATTTTCTTCTGGAAAACGCTGAACATTTTCTCGTATTCGGGCCAGTTTTTGATCATTCTTTTGATCTTCGGCAATAGAAGTTAGGCTACGACTGAAAATCGTATCAAATTTTGTAAATAAAATTTGAAAACAACGGTCCGAGGGCACCGGTAACCTCGGAATAGGGTTTCGAGATAAAATATCTGAAATTATGTTGTCCTTACCGGAAATGTGTTTAATACTAAAATCATAGTCTTGTAATGATAAACACCAACGAGCCAATCTAGGTGTTAACATGCGACATGTTTTTAAATAGGTTATCGCTTTGTTATCAGTAAGGCAGTAAAAGGGTTTTCCTACCAGGAAAACTCTCCACTTTTCCAGGGCCCATACCATAGCGAGAGCCTCCTTTTCCGCCGAGCAATACGAACGTTCTCGGGGAAGCAACACCCTACTACCATAGGCGACCACTCTTTTGTGTCCCTCTACCATTTGAAAGAGCTGTGCCCCTACCCCTACATCGGAGCTGTCGGATTGCACCCAAAATGGAATGGATAGGCTGGGATGGTATAGTAGTACTTCCTCTTTAATCATTTCTTTCAATTTATTAAAAGCCTCTACTTGAGTGGAACCCCAAGTCCATTTATTTTTCTTGCGCAGAAGTGAAAAAAGAGGTTCAGCTACTGTTGCGTAGTGTTTGCAGAAACTACGATCATAGTTCGTTAAGCCTAAAAAAGCTTGAAGTTGCTTAACGTTCCTGGGTTCTGGAAAATTGGTGATGGCGCTAACTCGGGATGGGTCACTTTGTAGGCCTTTTTCTGAAAGGACATAACCTAAAAAGTTTAGCTCTTTTCGGAAAAAATGGCATTTATTTAAACGGAGGGTTAGGCCAGCTGATGATAAGCGACTTAAAACTCGATCTAAATGTTCTAAGTGAGTATCCACATCAGGAGATAGTACTAGCACATCATCGATGTAGATTCGGACGAATTCGTCGAAAGCTGGGCCCAAAATAACAGTCATAGCTCGGGAAAAGCTAGAAACTGCCGTTTTAAGCCCGAAAGGCAAAACTTTGAATTGATATGACTGACCATTGTGCAGAAAACCAGTGTATTTTCGGTCCTTAGCACGTAATTTAATCTGCCAATACCCGTTAGTCATATCAAGGGTTGACATAATCTTGACTACAGGGGGTAAAGTCTTTAAAAGGTCCTGAACTTGTTTAGGGAGCTCAGTATCGGGCTCCATTCGACTGTTCAATTGGCGTGCATCCAAACAGACACGCACTGTTCCGTTTTTACGGACTACCGTTACTAATGGGCTCGCATAGGCAGAAGAAGATGTTCTTTCAATTATTCCTTCATTCAACATTTCTTGAATTATTTTTGCCACTGCGGGTCTGTGATGTACCGGGATGGGGTAAGACTTTACATTCCAAGGGGTTGTATCGAATAAGACAATATTATGAATGTACTCATTTGTCAGTCCAGGTTTATCAGAAAATATATTTCTATGTTTTTCTAATAAGTTTTTAAACTTAAGTTTATGTTGATCGGACAGAAAAGTAGAATTTACCACATTTTCTATATCCGTATCATTTATTAAATACGAATCATTTTGTTCACCGGGAATCGGCGGGCTTTTCGACTCGGCACATATTTTTTTTATAGGGGAAATTACAGGTGCTGAATAATCATGGAAAATTCTAGCCTCTGGAATTTGTAGAATTTTATTTTGATATTTCAAAAAAATACTTTTGTGTTCCAGACTAATGTTAGCCTGAAAAAAACGCAAAAAGTCACAACCCAAAATAATCGGATAGGCCAAGTCTGGAATGTGTAACATTTCAAACTCAAATTCATGGTCTTCGATAGTAAATGGGACTAACGCTTGGTGAGAAACCTTACGTTCTTTATTTCTAAAGGCGCCCGTTACCCGCACACCTGTTACTGGGAACATGGGAACATCTGTCATTGACAAAATATTTTCGACATTGGCTGAGAAAGCGCTACATTCTGAACCGCTGTCGACCAAAGTCGGAAATTCCGTTTTGTTAATTTTAATGGTAATTATAGGGGAACGAAACGAGTCATTTACCTCTGATAAATGATCAAAATCACATTGGAGATCTTTTTTTGGGTTGTTTACTAATGTAAACTTACCTTTATTATCGTGGGCAGTTTTTGAAATATTTCCCATAGAGGACAGACTGCCTATATCCTCGGGAACTATTAGTTTTCCGAAGGTTCTGCACATTCGGTCTCTTGTATCGCTGAAATATGCTTTTTAACGAAAGACTGACCATTTTTTAGGTTATGATTATTATTATTATGGTTCATTGGCCTATTTGCCACCACTGGCTGAGTTGTATAAGTTGTGGAGGAAGAAGAAGAAGATTGTTTATAATTATCAAAGTTGTCAGCCAAACGCAATCTGTCAAGTACATCTGATATATTACGACTGCCAATTAGTGCACAACTAATTGAAGGAGGAAAGTGACGACTAATAATCAAAATAAGTTCTTGTTCTGTGTAAGGTGGATTCAAAAACTTAGATTTCGCAAGCTGACCAAGAAAATAGTGTGTGTAGTTGGTAGTTCGATTGTACCGACCTGTTTCCAATGCTAACTTTAGTTTTGATTGGTGAGAATAACCCACAGATTTTACATACTAGATAAAATATTAACGTATTCAAAGTGACTAACACATGCGACTCTCCCTCTCTCTCGAATTTTCGTTTCTCTGTTTACAGTAACATCCACAGTTTTATTGGTATTATCTGGTGTTTTTTTTTTTACGTTGGTTATCTTGGACAGTGAAGTTTTAACACAGACGTCAAAATCACAAGATGAGGTTAACTTTGAAAAATATAAATAAACTTTTGATTTTTACTGAATATAAATCTAAAAACAATATATGACTATATATAAATATATAAGATATGGATTGTGGGGAATAATGTTTTATCACAGATCTGTGTTGACTATGGATAAAGGGTAAGTTAAAACAAACCAAACCAAGTGGTGAAGTGACCATATCAGTCAAAAAGGACCTATTATAGAGACTATAATAGAGACCTATTGGAAAATCCCTATGCATAAATCTATTCAATTGTTTTGTTATAAGTTTAAGTAGAAAAATCTGTATGAAACGTAGGCATCTATAAGTTTTCTATGTTTTTGAACAGATATTTTCCTAGACCTACTGGAAATTTTTAGTAGGACAATCCCTATGAAACGTGTAAGTATCTAAGTTTTTTTTTGGACAAAGGTTTTCCAAAAAACCTATAGGTACACAATTCATAAAAAAATTCCTACTTCGACATATAAAACAATTTTTTAGGATTACAAACGTTTTCTATAAAACATGTAGATATTTATAGGTTTTGAATGGGGATTTTCCCATTACTTTTTAATTGATAGTATTAATGTCTTTAATTGTAGAGTAATGAAATTATGCCATCCAGTATAATAATAACCAACAAACTTATGGAAATAAAAATGCGAGTTTATGTGCAGATAAGCATAAGGAAGTATGCATCAAAGAAAATATATAATACTAAAATAGCCTTAGCTGGAGCAACCTTGGGACATACGAAGACCTTTAAAACCAAAATTTTACTGTAGTAATCTTAATATATATCAATTTTTATTTAATGTTTATACAGAGCGGTTCAAAAGTCACCCCCCCCTCTTAACTTTTGAACCAGTTGAGATATCGACTTCAAATTTGGAACTTTTAAATAAGACAACTTAAACTATCTTTTAGCATATATTTAATACTTTCAGCTCTTAAAATGTGGGCAGGGGGGCACATTTTTTTAAATGGAAAGGGGGTCGTGTAAAACATCATTTTAAAGCTTATAAAATTCTCCATTGAACTCCATATTTTTAAATTAAAAAAAAATGGGTTTAAAATGGGGTTGAAAATGGGTATTAATATCAAAATTCCTCTAAAAAAAACAAATAATTTTTTAAAAATGCCTAATTTCATCATAAAAAAATGTTAATTATGCTTTTAAACTAATTTTAGTTGACATAAATAAAAATTTATAAAAAAACTTAAAAAATCGAATGTTTTAGCACAAAAAATTGAAAAATCAAAACCTTATAAAGCGTTTTTAAAAAATTAAAAAATGTTAGTGTAAATAGAGAATTTTATAAGCTTTAAAACGATGTATCACACGACCCCCCTTTTCATTTAACAAAAATGTCCCCCCATGCCCACATTTTAAGAGCTGAAAATATCAAATATATGCTAAAATATAGTTTAAGTTGTCTTATTTAAGAGTTCTAAATTTGAAGTCGATATCTCAACTCGTACAAAAGTTAAAAGGGGGGGTGACTTTTGGACCGCACTGTATACATATTTCATATAGGATTAATCTTGGTATAAAGTAAAAATGGATAGACGAGTAGTTAATTTTAAAAATTGTTTTAATAAATTAAGTATATAAATATATTAATAAATTTTATTATAAAAAAATTGTATGTAATATTTGGTAGAATAATATCAGAAACTAACATAGAGATTCTCTACTATGTAATATACAGAGTTGATACTTTCATTACGATAACAGGGTTGGACAAGAGTAATTTTAAATTATTTTTGGTGAGTTTCTTTAATACATACCTATGCCGAATAAGAAATAATAATGACCAAGTTGATACTTTGATTACAATAACAGGGTCAGACAACAGGAATATTAAATTATTTCTAATTTTTGGGCTGTTTGTTTAATACATATCTATGCCGAATAAGATTATGTCTGTATACAGACAATGCCGAATAAGAGAATAAGATTATGTCTGTATACAGACATATAATCTTATTCGGCATAAATATGTATTAAACAAACTGACCAAAAATTAGAAATAATTTAATATTCCTGTTGTCCAACCCTGTTATTGTATTGAAAGTATCAACTCTGGTCATTATAAATATGATTTATAATATATTATATCTTATACACTGTATGAGAAAATACAAATCGCACTTCACAGTGTGTAAACTAAATAGCACTCTGTATGGATATTTGCATATATTTCTGAAGACTTGATAAATAATTTTTTTTGGTATACATTTTCTATTTAAAAAAAATGTATTAAGTTAAAAGAAATAAATGCCAGTGACCCTACAGAGTGCTATTTAGTTTACGCACTGTGATGTCATATTCGTATTCTCATAAAACGGTGTATACATATGATTTATATATCGAATATTAAAAATATTCTTACACAAGTGTCTATCACAAAAGTTTTTGTCAAAAAACTTTTTGATCACAAAAGTGTCTGTCTAATCACAGTTTGTTTTACTAATAAGGGAAAATATAAATATCAATGATAAAAAAATAGTAAAATATTATAAACTGAATATAAATATACAACTGAACACTCCAATCCAATTCGGGTTTGCTCTAGGCTCTCTGGCCAGGTCATGTGTACTTCTAAATTCTGGTAACTTCCTTTCCGATATATTTCCTCTTCTGATTTGCTACAATTAAGTTTTTATTTTGAAGGAATTTGGTTATTTCTACTGCTATGGATTTATTGGGGTCACAAGCAGGGAATTTAGGCTAATAGGGGTTGGGCATGTCTTAGCTAGGGCCCCATAGAAGGATAAATATTGTTGCGAGTGTCTTGGGCATTCAAAAAGGATATGTTCGATGTCTTGTATATTTCTGCACCACACCATGGGTCTTCCTTTATGTTAATTTTAAACAAGTGGGAGTTGGTAAAGCAGTGTTTACCTCTCATATGACATATTTTTGTTGTTTTTTTACTGGTTAGTCCTAAGTTATTAACCATGTTCTATTTTTTAATTCTGTCCTTCCCCAGTACATGCGTCCTTTTAAGGGACTCCCTTAATTTGTCCCATACTGTCACATTCTTTTTTCCACTTCATAAATAGGATTTCTTTTGTTTCTTGGTTGTAATCACGGAAATGCGTTTTGACTCGAACCACGAGATTTTCCAGGCTTCATTCGCTATTCTGTCGGCTGCTCCATTTTCCGTAATTTTTGTATGTCCCGGAATCCAGCAAAAGTTAACAAAACACATGAACAAAGCGAAAAAATCCACAAGCCAAACAGATTACTGAAAGGTAAACAAAAACAAAGGAGCGCCTAGTTATAGCTACCCGAACCCGAAATGCGCCTGCGTAGTAGAGGGCTAACCGTTTTTCAATATATTATTCTAAATCCAAACCAATTATTTACAAAAAAAAAACAGGCACAAAACCACCGTTAACCTACGCTAAAGTAAATTAACGTCCCACAAACAACAAAAAACCAAAACAATCTCGGTGCGGGTAGCTATAATTAGGCGCTCGTAAAAACAATACAGAATAACCAACGTAAAAAAAATCACTAGGGAAATACCACATAATACCAATAAAACTGTGGATGTTACTGTAAACAGAGAAACGAAAATTCGAGAGAGAGGAATTCCGGAAGAGTCGCATGAGTTAGTCAAATTTTTTTGATCTTGCAATGGAATCCCCAATCTAGTATATGAGGTCTGTTGAATAACCCCAGAAATTTTGTAAAAATGCGTCACGAAACTGGTTAAAATTTCTAAAACTATTTAACATTGCTAATAACCAGTGCTTCGCTGGACCTAAAAAAATGTCTGACAATTCTGGAGCAAATAGGTTAAAAGGTACGTTATAATTATTTAATGTTCTCTCTAATCTTTCTAAAAATTCGCAAGGGTGAATTTCACCTCCTTCTGAGAACAATGGTATTAATTTTTTAATACTAGCAAGTGTTTCAGGTGTAGGGATTGGTGGGATGTTAGGGATATTTGGTGCATTCTGAAAACTAGGAATATGAGGTGCCCTTGTGAAATTATAGCCCCCTGTATTAAAGTTATTTAAATTAAAATCACTGTAAGATGGGGTTTGTAGTTCAATGTTTACATTTGGTATATTTGCATTATTTCTAGTAAAATTCAAGTTACTATGGGTATATGTTGGTAAATTCATATTACTTTGAGAATAATGTATATTACTATTATAATTTCTTTCTAGGAAGTTGTTTGATGCTGTTGGCCTCCTAATCTTAGGCACTGCACCCTGAGCTTGCATATCCCCAGGTGGATTTAGCTCTGTTGTTGTGATTATACTTGGAGCATAAATACCTGGTTGGATGGCTTGTGTAAAAACCTGTGGTGAAAGTGATGGTGGTCGATGTTGTGAAATCGCCCCTGCTGCAGTTAAAACTGGTTGAAACTGTCTTTCCGAGCTGTGGTGGGTTGTTTCACTGGTGGTTAAGGATGGCAATGCTGTTGCTAGTGACTCGATACCCCCTTCTACACTAATGTCAGCCATGGGCAGCTCCCTACGAGGACCTCTGCTGGTGCCACCATAACTTGTGCCACTTCTGGTATTTTTGGTGTGTGATGTTGGACTGTGATCCACCGGCATATTGTTTTGTGCTATATGTGAATATAAAACTTGGCCCAAGCCTGGACGGTTGATTGTATGCCTCTATAGCTCTCACGTTGGGCAAACACGTTGTAGTACCAAAATTGTATTGGGCGCCGAAATGGTACAGGGGTCGTGAGTAAAACAGTTATACCAAATATAGCAAGTTTATTCAATGTGATCGAAGTATCGGAAGAGTGACCTGGTTTATCAAACCAATATAAAAATCTAACAAATAAGTTAAAGCATTAGCTTGAGATAAAAATAATGGTGTTAAAAGACTTACCTAACACCAGGATGTTATTTATTCATTAAATAACTAAATTATCCCAAAGGATGATAGAAATAAATAAAGATTTTAAAACTAAGCTTCTTATCGAAAGGTGAAAGTAAAAATGGAAGTGATTGACAGATGTCAAACTAATCAATCAGAAATTCCCTAATTAAAATATTAAGTCCCTAAAAGGTAACTAATTATTTAGGTTGCGAACATGGTAAATCCAAGGTCACTCTTCTGGTGCATAAGGTAAACAATGGTCTATATGAACCGAACAAATTTAATTAAAAGTATGGTAAATACCCAATTACATTACAATATACGAAGCAAATTATAATCGCTTATTATATAAATACAAGGCTTTCTCTTACAATTATGGCAGTCAGTGTAAAAATTTATATGAAATACTTTAATTGTTTAGTGAATAATAAAATATAACAAATAGTATGGCATTTATAGCTTAAATAGATTTAATTATTGTCCGTGCTAATAATTTTTATAATATAATAAAATTTCTGTAAATTTATAATAGTGCCTGTAATAAATATAATCGTGTCTGTAATATATATAATCGTTTCCAATTTATTTTTAACATTATTAGTTAATGTGTCCCTTATAATCTATAGCTTAAATCACTATAATTTGCCACTGTTACCAAATATCTTATAATGTATAGCGCAGAGCCCACTAATTTCTTTCCGTGTAATTACATAATTGACTATATTATTATTTTTTAATAAACAAACTTTAATAATAAATAACAAACAGTATTTAATATGTAATATACATGTATTTAAATGTAATATACATGTAATAAAATATTTGAAAGAAAGTGTATTTTTTTCTGCGGCTGTAACTTGAGTTACAATGGATTCTACCCATGACGGAAATTTTAGCGCGTGACGTTTTATCATAAATTTAATTTGAAATATGCTTAAAACGGCTTGAAACATAATTAATTAATGTATGTACCAGTGATTCATACAAAATCTACCTGTTTTTAAATGACTCTGAAATATATAAATAATCCAGACATTCTTGTATTATTTTAACCTTACTTGATATATTTTGGTCTATAAATTATATTTATAGAATGCAATGTGTTTAATGACTATTTAAATGGTCCTAAAACTATAAAAGTTTTCGCATTAATTATTAACAGGAAGTTTTAATAATAAATTATATTTACGCAGCTTAATAGAATATGAGATTAAATTAAAAAGTTGGAAATGGTCAAAAAATATTTACAATTAAAATTATGTGTTATAGTTCAACAAACTTTTTACGAATTGGTTACATTTTTAATTTTATATTTTTTTATGTAAATATAAATATTTATTTTTTATTAAAGGATCTACCAATACAACCTGGTAAAGATGGTAGCCACGGAATGGCTAAAAGGTGAAAAATTATTTGCAGAACTGGATTTTCTAAATTTCTTTAAACCTAACTTTTAAATTAGATTAGATTAGATGTTTATTGATCACTTTGCTATATAAAATAGATATGACAAGTCAGGTTTAAATAAATAAAAAATCGATCTATGTATAAGTATATAAATGCGTTGTTTGAGAATAAGGGATTACATTTCCTAAGTGAGTGTTAAAAAAAAAACAAAAAACGGTAATGACCGAAAAAAAAAATAATAAATAAAAAGATGTTAAAAAAATACGGTTGCCCGTAAAAAAAATTAATAGAGAAAATGTAATGACCATTATGTCTCTAACAAGGCAAATTAAAATAAAATTATAATATAAAACAAAACAAACAAAAGATTAAAAAGTTAAAACATATAAATAAAATCACAAATATAACATTAATTAAAAAATTCGCTAATAGTATAAAAACAATTTTCCACCAAAAACTTTTTAACTGTTTTTTTAAAAATGTTATTACTATGAACTTCACGAATATTTAACGGTAGCTTATTAAAAAAGGTTATGGCCATATAATTAGGTGAGTGTTCAAAGTAACTAGTTTTGTGCTTTGGTACTCTTAAATTGTCCTTATTTCTTGTATTATAGCAATGAAAATTTGAGTTTCTAATAAAATGACTATAATTTAGTTTAACAAACATAACACATTTAAAAATATAAAGGCTAGCTACGGTTAAAATTTGGTTTGACTTTTTAAATATTAATCTAATCAGTCTTTTTTGACAAAAACTCTATTAATATCTGTTCCACAACCCCAGCAAATTATATTATAGTTTAGATATGAAAACGCCAAAGAGTAATAAATGTCAAGCAAACCCTTTTTAGTAAGATCACTTTTCATTTTTAAAACTGCAAAATACGCACTATTTAACTTTTTACAGACGTGATCTATATGTGTATCCCAACTTAAATTTTGATCAAAATATGTACCCAGAAATTTAGTTTCCTTGCTAATATTAAGGTTAGGAATGGAAAAATCAACAGGAAGGCATTTTCTATTAATATTCTGATAGTTTAGAAAATTACCAATAACATCTACAAAATCAAAAAAGGTAGATTACTATTGTTACAAGGTATACTATTTTCTTCCAGTCTTCAAAATTACTCTCTTATAGTGACAATGAAAAGAAAAATTCCAATAGCCCAAATTTTCTTATTAATAATTTCATAATTTCCCACAAAAAAACTCACAAAAACAAATCTAGCTTCAAAATAAAAAGACCCATTATAATAATGGTAAACGCTATATCCCACAATCAAAGCCAAAATCCTTCGTCAAGGATTTACGCATTACGAATATTTAAGTTCACGAACCCAGTTAAAAGGTACTATAGTAACGAAACCAGTAAAAAAGTACTATTATAAACAAATAAAAAACTGTTCAGGAATGTCGCATAAGCTAGTTTTATTTTATTACTATGAAAGAATTTTTAGTTTACCAACCGTATAGCGGAAACGGACATTTTCTGTTTATTTAAAAGAAAATGTTAACCCTTTAATCCATAAAACCATAAAAATATATAATTTCAACACATTTTTGTTTATTTCTCTATCTAGATTAGATCTCATACACCTTAAACTAGGCGTGTATGTAAGTTATGTATGCGGCGCTATACTCCATTGTAATGTCACTTTTATTTACTTTTTTAGTCGTTTTTACCTTAAAAAATGTCCAAAATAAACATGTTTGGTTTGGCGTATAAACTAAGCTGCCTAGAAAAATTCTTAAACAATAAAATACTTATTTCATGAAAGACAATTCAAGACTTTTGTGTGTCTGAAAATGTTATATTGGCTCTAAAAGCCTATATTCCTAATTTTAATAAAACAGATCTTGAATGAACGTAGATCTAATAGATTTTAAGATAATGACGTCACCGTTATAATATCTACCATTTTCCTGGGCTTTTGTAACTGAAATTTCAATAAGTCACTCCAAGATTACATTTTATTGTTTAGATTATAATGAGTGCTCAGTATCACGTTTCGATTTCCAGTAAATCCCAGTGCAGTGTTGTTTCTTAATTTTTACTATGAACATTAAATAAATAAATAGAACCACCCGTGAAGATATGTAATGCTACGCATCCATTATATACCGAGGGGCTGACCGCGAGGAAATCTTTTGTACAAGCCAAAGGAACTCAGGAGGAACTCCGAGGAACACTTTGCAAAAGGAGGAACTCTGGAGGAACTCTTTGCAAAAAGGAACTCTTTTGTACAAATTTCAGACGCGGTCAGAAACAATTATTATTTATTACCCATGATGAGCCGTTACAAACACTTTATCAAAACATCCTACCTTTTGGGCGTCAATTTTTTTTGAAGGGGCGCCAAGTTTGGTAGAAACCGTCAGGGACAAAGCTTTTTTCCTGAATGTAATTTTGGGGCGCCAATTTTTGTTTTAAAAGGGCGCCAAGTTTGGCAGAAACCGTCAGGGATGACAAAGCTTTTTTTCCTGAAGGTAATTTGGGGGCGCCAATGTTTGTTCTGAAGGGGCGCCAAGTTTGGTAGAAACTGTCAGGCACAAAAAGCTTTTTTTCCTGAAGGTAATTTTGGGGCGCCAATATTTTTGTTTTGAAGATGCGCCAAGTTTGGTAGAAACTGTCAGGGACAAAGCTTTTTTTTTCGTGAAGTTAAATCGGGGGTGCCATTTTTTATTTGAAGGGGCGCCAAGTTTGGCAGGGACAGGGACACAGCTTTTTTTATGAAGGTATTTTTTTGGGCGCCAACTTCTTTTTTTTGTAGGGGCGCCAAGTTGAAAGCGTCGGGGACTAAGCTTTTTTTTGAGGGTGCCTTATTGGCAGTAGTGCTTGAACAGCGGTAATTTCTACGGCTTATTTGCCAAAAATTACCCCTTCCAGAAAGGAACTCTTAAGGAACACAGGAGGAACTCCCAAGGAACTCTGGTGGAACTCCGAGGAACTCTGAGGAACTCTTTGCAAAAAGGAACCCTTTTGTACAAATTCCAGACGCGGTCAGCCCCTCGTTATATACTATTCACAGTGGATGGTATACTGCATTTCTACAAATAACGCAAGGTAAAACTAAAATGAAAAATAAAATATTGCTGCCAACAAAAGAATACTTTCCACCTATGTCTATTTCATTAAAACAAAATATCAAGTTTAATTTTTTATTTTATAAGTAAAGGTAAAAATGCGTTAGATTTTGACAATATCTTATGCAATTTGTGTTTGCAAATGCTGGAAATTCTTGAAATTTAAGATTTTACAATTTTATTTAAATTTTAAGTTTTAATGACCTTTTTGTATACTTAAAACCACCTTATCTTTGACTTATTTTAAAAAATTGCTAGGGGTAATATAAGATACTTCCTACACCTGGACAATAAAATCCAGTTACGGAATTCTTACGACCTTGAAATGAACATTTTAACTAAAATGGATAATAAACTGTATTTTTAACTTTCATATAAGCTTTGTCATATTAAGTGTTTTAAGTTTATTCCTTTTTCTTAAAATCGATCACCTTGGATACTTTATAGCCCTAATTTCGACTAATTATAAACAAATTTCTAAAAACCGATACGCCATATTTTGGCTCCGCCATTTTGATTTTTGGTGTTTTGATCATTGGTCTACATTAATATCCCTAAAAAGAGCCCGTTTAACAAATTTGAGCAAAACAAAAAATATATACAGGGTGTATTTGAAATAGCGTAGGAAATTTTAACGTGATTCTACATGATAAAATATGACAAAAAGTTCCTATAAACATATGTCTAAAAATGCGTCATAAGGGAGCTACGCCCCTTTGAAATTGGATAAAAATATCGGTTTTTATTTAATAACTCAGGAACTCTTTGAGATATGTTAACGAGGTTTTGCACGTGAATTAATCCTAATAAGGCCCATTTTGTATGTCATTTTCACGTACTTATTTAAACCAGGGGTGTGCGAAACGGGGTTTTTTGTGTAACTTTTTTGCAATTTTATTTTTGAAATATGATTCCTCAGGTCAAAATACATAAAAAAAGGTACTCTTGTTGTAATACTGTAGGATTAACCGTTTTCGAGAAAAGTTCATTTGAAGGTGAAATTTCACGGTTCGAGGACGAAAAATTAAATACTAAAATTTCGAAAACCAAAATTTTAATGATGCAATGTTATTCTACATCAAAAACTAAGAAAAAAAGTTTCCATACATGTAGGTCGAAAAAACTTTTTTAAAGCTACAATAGCCCTTTAAAAATGGTGCATATTTAGGAGACCATAGGATTGATTTTTGGAAGTACCTGTATATGAGGTTTTTTTCTTAGTTTTTAATGTACATTCGCCCTGCATCATTAAAATTTTGGTTTTCAACATTTTAGTATTTAATTTTTTGTCCTCGAACCGTGGAATTTCACCTTCAAATGAACTTTTCTCGAAAATGGTTAATCCTACAGTATTACAACAAGAGTACCTTTTTTATGTATTTTGACCTGAGGAATCATATTTCAAAAATAAAATTGCAAAAAAGTTACACAGAAAAAAGTTTGGGACAAAAAACTGATAAGCCCCCCCCCCCCGTTTCGCACACCCCTGGTTGAAATAAGTACATGAAAATAACACATAAAAACGGGCCTTGGTAGGATTAGTTGACGTGCAAAATCTCGTTAATATATCTCAAAGGGTTCCTGAGTTATTAAATAAAAACCGATTTTTTTTAGCCACTTTCAAAGGGGCGTAGCTCTCTTATGACGCATTTTTAGACATATGTTTATAGAAACTTTTTGTCATATTTTATGAAGTAGAATCATCTGTTAAAATTTCCGACGCTATTTCAAATACACCGTGTATAAAATAAAAAAAAATGTACTAGTTGGGCGATTTTTTTTTCAAATTTTTCATTATCATATTCGAAATCAACGCGTTGATTTTGAATATATATATATATATATATATATATGGTTGGCCGTTGCAACGGTATCAAAAATACTCGTATGCAAAAATTTAGATTTATCTCAGCCCATAGTGCACTGGAATCGCAACGCGATCCCGATCACTGATTGATTGATTGAGAATACGGTAATTTTTAGTTTGGAAAATTATGACGTCCTGTCCCATTAATTGTAACTACGAATATCTGGTTTGGCTTGATGAAGAAATGGCTCGAATTGTAGTTTTTTTTTTAAATCAGAACCAGTGTCAATTTTGAGGGTGGCAATAAATCCACTAAGAAAAAAATGCAGATGAAGTTAATTTGGTTGCTCGAAACTCAAATATATTTTTTTATGTACTTAAAACTAATTAATTTTTTTTTTTAATTTATTTAATTTAATATTATTTCAACAATAAAAAAGGAATAGAGGTTCAATCATCACCAGTCATCGGCGAATTTCCAGTGCTCGCATAGGCGCCGCATTCTATCGTTGACGCGAGGTTTTAAATATTTACATTTTTATTTTCTTCGAAAAACACCGATATATTTACATATTTATAGTTAATATGTATATTCAATATTGTTGTGTGTTAGAAATTAGTCGTCAAATGTTTCGATTTAGTGACCTTTATAAAAATTTCCCCTTATAATTCGGCAAAAATTATTCGGTAAGCCTATGTTTCTGTGTTTATTTTCAACGTTGATGAGTCATAACTGAATTTATTCCGATTAATGATCATCACATACCCACCTAAGACGTATGCCTGCCTCTATTAAAAAAATTGAATTGCAATACCCTTACTTTTACAAGTAAAAATCTCTTATTCCTTTTTTTGTGAGTTGCGGTTTTTTTTATCAAATCATCAATTACAATTATACAAAATTCAACTTTTATAAGTATTTTAATCTTAGCAAGAACATATTTTTAACGACTATAAAATTTTATGAGAGGGGACTATTTTCATTATGGTGACTTAAGAGATCCTTGATAAGGGAGGCAAAGATGATTTTTAACCGACTTCCAAAAAGGAGAAGGTTATCAATTCGACGTGTGACTTATAATAATATAAGGGAGGCAAAGATGATTTTATTCAATTAAATTTTGCTATAAACCCAAGCTAATGACATGTTTATGTTTATCTACAAGTTTGACGTTTAAGTGTTAATAAATAAACGAAATGTGTGTTTGTAAATTGAAAGACTCTTTAAATCAATCATTTATTTCTAAATAAACAAATGCAAGTAGCTATTGAAAAACATGTGAAAAACAATAAGAAAAGTCTACATAAACAAACAGGGACTATTTAGCTCCATAAATGACTGCCTGTCTGTGAATATCGGTCTCGTACACTCGATATTAAAAGCCCTTACCAGCAGAACTGCTTAGCTCAGATTAGTGAACATATTTAATTTGGAAGCAAATTTTTAAAAGTTTTTTAAAGTTTTGCTACATCAGCATATAAACTTTATCCGTTAAAAAGGAAACTGATAATAGCGCCTATAAACTACAACCATTTTTAAGTACTTATAATCAAGGCTAGATTATTAAATAATCTAGCCTTAAATTTCAAGAAAGAACAAAAATAGGACGCATGATAATTTTCAGACCAGAAGCCTAAATCGCCATCCACAGGCTCGCATTACCATCCTACATAACATAAAACGATGTCGTGATTGGCTTGGTATGCAATCATATGTCTTGTGCGCAAGATTATAATGTTATGTTTATCGTTATGCGAATCTGTTCTTAGTTAAATTATTGCATAGACCAAGTTTACACATAGTGCTATTTACTGGTATTAATAACTCCTCTAACATTCTTTCTCTAAAACAACTTGACAGAAAAAGACAGACTGATATCGGGATTTATAAATCTCGGTAGTTAGCGCTATGTGTAAACATGGTCATAAAACTTTAAATCCAAGGCGGTTGATTGTAGTTATTTGAAACATTATAACTCACATTGCCCATGAGTACCTTTCTGCATAGTTTTTGTAAAAAATATTGAAAAAAAGCTATTAATGTTGACATACATAACAGTATCAATTTTTGAGTTATAGGTTCACATTTGGGGAACAGGGCGTGAAAATTGGTCTGCTCTTAATGTATCCACGACAGTATGATATGGTATGACCCTCAAACAATGAACTAGTGTTCAATATTTATAAAAATAGACATACCTGCTCTGAATAGACTTTTAATATTGCATTTCCTCCTACTTTTACATTCAATCCATGTTAAATAAATTGTAAATTCAAATGAGTTCATTATATTTTAAATTCAATCATGCTGCAGTATTAAATGCATTTTAGTTTAAGTTAAATACGAGGAAACTCAAAAAGTAATGCTATTTATATTCATTTTTGATTTATATATAAAACAGTTTGGTCCAAAAGTCTTTTAACCGACTGGAGATATAATTTAAAATTCGGACAACATAAACTATCCTTTGGTTCATCAATTCATATTTTTAGCATAGCAAACGTAAGCAGGGGGGGCAAAAAGCTTTTTTTTTTAATGGGTCGTGTTATGCATCATTTTAACGCTAATAAAATTTTCTCTTTGGCAATATTTTTGTGTTAAAAAAGTGTTAAATTTAAAAAAAAAATTGTATTTTGTATTTTTTGTATCATGAAATAAATTACATATAAAAAAAGATTTTTCTTTTTTAATATTAACGAATTTTTTTTAACCGGGTTGATAATATCAACTTGAAATGGTCGGTCTAAAGCCAAAGTGAACTAATCACCACTTTTTCAAAAAATTTGGTTTTTATTGCAGACCATAGGATATCAAAACCTGCACCATGGACTACCAATATTAAAAAAAATGGCCCTTAGTTCATTTTGGCTTTAGACCGACCAAATAGTGTTTAACTATTTTAAGTTGATATTTTTAATCCGCTCAAAAAAATGAAAAATAGTTAAACCTTTAAAAAAAATAAAGGTCTTGTTTGATGATTTATCACACAACCCCCTATTTCCCGAGAACTGTATACCATTTTATTCACAATCTTTATACACTGCCGCACATTAAATTTCGGACACCTAAACAATTGCCATTTTTTAAATTCAAATATTTTGAAAAATAATTAATGGAGTTGACTGATTTTTTTTTTTTTTGTTTTAAAGCTTAAACATTCTCCACTTTTGTTTGTATTAAGAATGATTAAAAAAAGTATTTTTGTATTAACAGCAACAAAAAATGTAAAACTATGTTTTTTGTCCCATCTTCTAGGACTTGCATGGTACGCCACTGCAACTGTTTATCAAACTTTTAAGGTCTCTCTTATTGCCGCAGTTTTAATGAATATTTTCTTTTTTAGTTTTTTATATTTCTACTTCTGGTTTAGGAGATATCAGGATTTTCCTGAAAGTTGTCATTTTTTCAGTTAACTCAAAAAGTACTAAATCGGCAATTGTTGTTTTTTATTTGAAGCTCATGTCCTTTACTTCTTCTTCTACAGTTTCTTCATCCCAGGGCAACTTTCTGTTGCCGTCTGACGGAGGCTTAACGGTGATTTCGCAGAACTGCCCCCGGATGGAGTGACCCTATTTTTTCTTCTACTCAAGTTTATCAAACCCAATTTATGTTTTTGATAAAATTGATTAGAAGAAAAACGTATCTCCGTTAAGCTTCAAATTTAAAGCACAGCATCATTTAAATTCTTGTAGTACATTTTGAGTTAACTGAAAAAATGACACTGCGGCAATAAGAGATAAAATAGTTGCAGTGGCGTACCATGCAAGTCATAGAAGATGGGGCAAAAAACATAGTTGTACATTATTTGTTGCTGTTAATACAAAAGTACTTTTTTAACCATCCTAAATAAAAACAAAAGTAGAGAATGTTTAAGCTTTAAAACAAAACAAAATCAGTCAAATCCATTAATTAGTTTTCGAAATATTTTAATTTAAAAAATGGCAATTTTTAGGTGTCCGGGATTTAATGTGCGGCAGTGTATTAACCCAAATTACTAAAAAATTACTTTGAGTGCTTTCTGAAATGTCCTCGTATAATATAATAAAATAAACATGGATGTAATGTAAAATAAAAATATAAAGTGATTCATTCCTTTTCACCTTCTTTCCGTTTCGTAGAATTGTTAGTAATTATAGTAGAAGTTGTAACATTTAATCCTCGATTTATACTAAATGGAGATCTCTACAACTAGAATTATGAAATAAAAGACGTCTACCCTATCTCTATCTCATTTGTTCTACACTTTCCAGCCAACCAAATAAATACTGTATTTGTTTTTCATACAACAAATACAGTATTTATTTGGTTGGCCGGAAAGTGTAGCAGTGAGCGGCACGAACGAACATAGCTAATGTGAATCTGTAGAATAAGATAATTCTACTAAAATTTAGATGGCGCCAGTAATTTCTTTAATATAGTTACACTGTTCGCCGGCCAAGTAAATATTGTATTTGTTCAACAAAGAACAAATACAGAATTTGTTTGGTTGGGTGGAAGTGGGAGTGTATGTATGTATTCTATCCTTTTTGGGGAGAACTTTTGTCTCTGTCTAATCTAACGGGAGAAATCTCCATTGAATCTAAATGTGATGTCATAATTCAAAATATTTAATCATCAAGAATAATTATTATTCAAGCATACTAATTTTCAATATTTTAAATTTATTTTATTTGTCACAGAATAAATCTAATCTACAATATTAGGATATAAATTTGTGCAGAAAATAAGATGTTTAATACGAGGTTACACATTATTAACTTTAATATGACGTTAAATAATAAGTTTTAATTAAAAATAAACATTCAGAACGAAAACAGAAAGAAATTGAACTATATTTAAACCATGATCCAAATTAATATATCATCATATTTTAATTACTTATTTATTTATCTTTATGTTCTATAAAAATAAATAGATAATTGCACTGACCATTTTTAAGACCGGAAATTTTAATCTTAGGATCACTAAAGGAATAGAGTTTGGACTTAAATAAAAAAAAACCGTTTTAAAACAAAGCCAGATTTTATAAAAAAAATTGTTTTTTCTTCAAGTACACTTAAGTGTACTAAAATGTTTATATTTTATAACTGAACACACTAGTTAGAAGTGATCTATTTTTGTACAGTAAAAAAAATTAGTTCATTGTTGTACTCCGTAAAAAAAAGTTAACAAAACCACCACTGGCGGCAGCATACTGACTTTGATGACAGCCATACTTCAAACTTGCTTGTTTATTATGTAAACAGGTGGTTGACTCGAGATTCTGTGCAAAAACCTTGTGTGAAATTGATTAAAAATGATTGAAGAAAAATATATGGTTTATACACCTACAAATCTCTCCGAAATTGCAAATGCTACATTAGACAAGTTACCATCAAAATCGCGAAAAGTGTACAATTTAGCCTAAGAAAAAAAATTAAAATGAGCTAAGGAAGGTTTAAGTTTATTTCGAAAGGGTTTTATTGGCCTATTTTAATAAAAAAAAACACTTTATTACTGAATAAATTAAATTCAAAAACTAATATTTAAAAAATATATATACAGTGCGGTCCAAAAGTCACCCCCCCTTTTAACTTTTGAACGAGTTGAGATATCGACTTCAAATTTAGAACTCTTAAATAAGACAACTTAAGCTATCTTTTAGCATATATTTGATATTTTCAGCTCTTAAAATGTGGGCAGGGGGGCATGGGGGGACATTTTTTTAAATGGAAAGGGGGGTCGTGTGATACATCATTTTAAAGCTTATAAAATTCTCTATTTAAACTAACATTTTTAAATTTTTTAAAAATGTTTTTTAAGGTTTTGATTTTTCAATTTTTTGTGCTAAAAAATTCGATTTTTAAAGTTTTTTCTTATAAATTTTTATTTACGTCAACTAAAATTAGCTTAAAAGTATAATTAACATTTTTTTTATGATGAAATTAGGCATTTTTAAAAAATTATTTGTTTTTTTTTAGAGGAATTTTCAACCCCATTTTAAACCCAAATTTTTTTTTTTAATTTAAAAATATGGAGTTACTTAAATGGAGAATTTTATAAGCTTTAAAATGATGTATTACACGACACCCCTTTCCATTTAAAAAAATGTGCCCCCATGCCCCCCTGCCCACATTTTAAGAACTGAAAGTATTAAATATATGCTAAAAGATAGTTTAAGTTGTCTTATTTAAAAGTTTCAAATTTGAAGTCGATATCTCAACTGGTTCAAAAGTTAAGAGGGGGGGGGGGTGACTTTTGGACCGCTCTGTATATAGGATGCTTGAAGAAAAAATAGTATGTTTCACTCAGAGGAAAATTGCTTTTTTTACTCGTCTGTAGTTTCTGGACTCCGCTTCGCGTCGTCCGTAACTTCTACAGACTAGTAAAAAAAGCTTCACTTTTCATCTTAGTAAAAAAATATACTATTTTTATTAAAAAAAAAACAATTTTTTATTAAAAAAATAGAGTTTTTTATTAAAAAAAAAAACAATTTTTTGTTTTAAAAGTCATGCATAATTTTAAAATTTTATGTAGGCTGTCCGTAAAATATTATAACATACTTTTGTTACAGTGTAGATGTAAAATTTTCGAAAACCAAGGGACCCTTGGCAAGGTTTGCTCTGATAATAAATATTTCATAAAAAAAAGCGTGACTCTTTTATAAATAAAACATAGTTTTTTCCTAAATTTCCCCTGGTGTATTTATTAAATTCCCTGATATTTTCCTGATTTTTCCAGAATGTGGCCACCCTGATATCAGATTTAAAAAAATCTTTTATCAAACGATTCAGGACCTTTGTAGTTTGTGTCACGTGAAATATGGTTACCTTGGGGTACGCTAAGGAGGGCAAAAATAAGGTAGAAAGTTTCTACTAGAAACGTTATCATTTTTAGTTATTTTTGCAATGATAGTTATATGAAAAATGTACATTTTCACTTGAATCATGATTTAAATATTTTTGAACGAAAATAATTAAAAAAAAATCACTTACCCGTGACGACCAGCTTTCCCTTAGTAGCACTAAGTCTTGTTTCTCCAGTCAGTCGATGCTTGGTCCGACATTGGTACATTTTGTACCCGTCTTCGGCACCAACATCTCTGATGTGTAGCTCGCCAGATGGCAATACCAAATATTTACTGTCTGTTAATGGTTAAAAAATACATTAATGCAAAATTCTGAGTTTAATTGCGGTGTGTATATAAGATATAAATATACAATGAATTTAAAATAATTCGAAAGAAATAGTGTGACATAAACCACGAAATTTCATTTAGGATAATGAAAAAAATAATAAAACTAAACCTCATTATTATTATAATATGATAAATTAATAAATATCCAAGTCTGTCTCACCACAGCCCTATTTTTTCTGCTGCCTATTACTATTTAATATAAATAGAAAGGCAACAAAAAAAAACAAATGTAGGCTCATAATCGAGGCTCGTCATATATTTGGACTAGAAGTATTAAAACAATTAAACTCGACTTAAACATTAATTTTTAATCCATTTTATATTTTTGCTCAGATTTAGTTTCAATTGAGTAATCTGAATAACATTGATTAAATTATTATATCTCATATAAACTACAATTAATAAAAATTATATTATCTTAAAGATATTTATAAATAACCTCATGCATATTTTAGCAACAAATGTTAGCAACATTATTTAAATATAAATTCATGCAATGATTCAAATAATATGAACGTGACTTCCTCAGCAAAATTAGGTTTCAGAAAAAGAGGATGTAAGACTAAAATAATTAAATTAAATATATGTCAGAGAAGGTTGGTACTTATTTGTGCCCTCGCATTTATTTTTGTAAACAAAAAATATGATATTGTATTAAACAATTTGTACATATTTGTATACAATTTGTATAGAATTCTATTTTATGTATAATATATACAGATATTGCTGTAAATTCAAAAATTAAACGTTGATTATTGATATATTTCCAAAAAACAATAAATTTAGCATGTTGCTATAATATGAATCGGCTATAGAAAATATAACTAAAATAGATTAAAGTTATTTATAATTCTACTCAAGACTTTTAAAAATATACAAGACTAGGTAAAATATTTCAGTTATATTTTCTTTATAAAACCGAAAATTACCAAAAATGATCAGGAAAAATTAGAAAATACATAATAAAAAAAAATAATACAAACACATAATTATCAGACAATTTAATATTATATTAAGATTAAGATATTAAATTAAAATAATTCCTAATTTTGAGATTTTTTGGAAATTTTCTTAACTACCTAATCTACTACTACATTAAAATTGGGATAGATTTTTTGGATTAGGATCAAGGAAAGTAAAGGAAATCCAGATGTCCAAAAATTTATATCAGCGGCGCGCCGAACTTACAAAATGTAACAGTTGCCGATTTTTTCGGAAAAAAAGTATGTACATTTTAATTATCACTAGAGCTCGAATCGAGGTATTACCTTATAGGAGGCTCGCAAAAATTAGAATTTTAAAAGCAAATATTTAAAGTAAATAGAATTAAACCATATTTTACTAACTGGACTCTTAGGCCGACGCTGTTATTGCATAGTGAGTTGGATACCAAAAAAAAATTTTAAAATAAATTGATTTTTTTTTTCAAAAAGTGTTTCGTTTTTCGAGAAAGGGATATTTTTTAAAAACGGAAAACAAAAATAAAAAAATATCTTTTTTTTCAAAAATTGTTTTGATGTTTTAATTTGGAACTCAAGTCACTAATCTTGCAATTACAGCGTCGAAATGACAGATCCATTATTAAAATATAGTTTTATATGTTTACTTTAGTGCCTATTCACAAGCTCGCATAAGAACATAAAACATAACAATGCGATGCCGTGATTGTCTTGAATTGCCGCCATGTATCTTGTAAGCCAATCACGGTACCGCATTCTTATGTACTATGTTGTTATGCGAGCTTGTGGCTATGCCTTTAATCAAATCAATACTTCGATCAGAATGATTATCACATGTATGTGATGTATGCGTATATGCGTATACCGCGATACGGTTAAAAATTGTGCAAATATTTGAATATTTACTCAGTTACTGGAATAATAAAAAAATTGGTAGTTGACTAATATGTAATATACGTTTCAATATTTAAAAAATATATATTTATGTTCGTTTGTTTGTTTATTAAATAATATTTTCGATGCACAATCATCAGAGCAAAATAACGACCTCTAGGTAGAGAAAGAAAACCAAAATTTTAATGATGCAGGGCGAATGTACATTAAAAACTAAGAAAAAAACCTCATATATGGTCTTCTAAATATGCACCATTTTTAAAGGGCTATGGTAGCTTTAAAAGCGTTTTTTCGACCTACATGTATGGAAACTTTTTTTCTTAGTTTTTGATGTAGAATAACATTGCATCATTAAAATTTTGGTTTTCGACATTTTAGTATTTAATTTTTCGTCCTCGAACCGCGAAATTTCACCTTCAAATGAACTTTTCTCGAAAACGGTTAATCCTACAGTATTACAACAAGAGTACCTGAGGAATCATATTTCAAAAATAAAATTGCAAAAAAGTTAAACAGAAAAAAGTTTGGGACAAAAACTGCACGCACGCACACCCCTGGTTTAAATAAGTACGTGAAAATGACATACATAGATGCGCCTTATTAGGATTAATTCACGTGCAAAACCTCGTTAACATATCTCAAAGGGTTCCTGTGTTATTAAATAAAAACCGATTTTTTTAGCCAATTTCAAAGGGGCGTAGCTCCCTTATGACGCATTTTTAGACATGTTTATAAGAACTTTTTGTCATATTTTATCATGTAGAATTACCTGTTAAAATTTCCTACGCTATTTCAAATACACCCTGTATACTGACAAAATTTGAATAGAACGATACGGAACACCCTGTATGGCAGGTAGATGTATTTTTTGCTAATTTAAGCTTGAAAGCAATTTTTTTCGACTTATAATCTCGACTTTTAACTTGTTAAGGACCACTTTCACTAACCATATATTAACTTTAAATTGACCAATCAGAACTTATCATTCTTTAACTTAAACTCGATTTAGTCGATTTAATTCCAGTTTCAACGTTGGTTTGGTGGTTCTTCATCTCAAATATTTTCTAAGCAAATATTTTAAAAACAGATTAACCGGCAATATTCTCGGATTTAACCTCTGGTTAAAATATTTGAAGAAGCCGAAACAAGGCAATTATTTTTTTAATCGTTTTTGAAAAAAAAATAAACATAAACTTTTTAAAAGATCCTATTTAATAGGCTGTGGTATGGATTAAACCATCCTGTGGGGTAAAGCCAGTGCCGGCCCTTGCGTTTCGGCGCCCTAAGGCAAGCCTTTATATTGGGCCACCTATCCGTAAAAAGATAAAAAAAAAATGAAAAAAGATAGAGGGCCAAAAAAGGAGCCCCTCTGGGCTGGCAGCTTGAGGCAGGGGATTAAGTCCGCGTCGTTCAAAGGCCGACACTGAAAAAACCTAGGATATCTGAAATGTTGACGTTTTCAGTGGGGCAAGACCGTAAAAATGACATTTAGTTCAACCCACCATAATTGTCATCCCTCGTAACGATATCCCGTTTTCCGTCTTCCACCCAGGAAGTGACGTACACAAAATCACTGACAAAACTGGGAATGTGACACTTGAAGATCGCGGTGTTGCCTTTTAGCACGCTTTCGTCCATCACGTTTGCCGTGTACGCTTGCGAAACGACTGAAAAGACGAGAAAAAAATCAATTACTTTATTTGAAAATTTTACTTTTCGTCTTTAAATGACAATACATAATTTGTTTTCATCAATATATTAAATAAAACAAGCCGTGAAGATATGTAATGCTACGAATTTTTTATTTCCTTTTTGCGAAAAAAAATATTTATTTTTACAAAAAAAATAAATTAAAAAAAAAATATTTTTTTTTTAAATAAGATCTTTTTTTGAAAAACAAAAAAAATTAAAAAATTGAAAAAAAAATTCAAAAAAATTTTTTTCAAAAAAAAAAATAACAAAAAAAAATTTCTTTATTTTATTTTTTCAAAAAAAAAAAATTAAATTTATTTTTTTTTCAAGTTTAACCCCCCATAACTTTTTTGTTGTTGGGGGGATTACTTTTAAAATTGGTAGAATTGATCTAATAAAAGTAATTTTTCCTGAAAAAGTTACGTTAATCGGAATTTTCTTTCAGCTTTTTTCGATTTTTTTAAAAGGGGGGTTAACCCCTTTTAACTTTTTTTTGTTTTTGGGGGTATTACTTTCAAAAACAATAGGGATCTTCCCCTCGCAGAACTTGAAAATTTCAAAACGATCGGATTATTTGTTCTTGAGTTATCGTTTGGATGTGACATTGGACGGACGGACGGACAGACGGACGGACATTTGAAAAAAAAGTTGCTTATTTTTCATGAAACAAATTTATATCCAAGATTTTTTTGTCTAGGACAACTTTTGATAATTTTTGAAAATTCAACTGTTAGTCTCATTAGCACAATATTTTTCCAATGTAATAGAGTCTAGTGAATAACCAGGGACGAGCGGAGCCAAAAATATTGGGGGGGAGGGCAGACCAAAACCATACAGTAATCATTAACTAAATTTTTGGATTTAATACTACTTTTTCTCTTAAAATTATGGTCATAGGGGTTAATTACCCCCCATTACCCGACCCCTAAATCCGCCACTGACCGTATTTAAGAGAAAAAAAATCCTAGTGTCATTATTATTACATTTCACAGTTTATTTTATTTGGGGACCTTGTGTTGCATATTTCATGGATTCAAATACAAAAGTTGCATATTTTACAAAAGGGTGGGACCTTTTTTTTAGTCATTAACTTTTTTGTCGAAGAAAAAAGTTTCATATTTTATGGATTCAAATACAATAGTTGCATATTTCACAAAAGGGTGGGACCTTTTTTTTTCATTAACTTTTTGTGTCGAAGAAAAAAGTTGCATATTTCGACACTCCCATGCAACAAGGACGTAACTCAAGTTAGACCTATTTTGAGTTATTCTCATAAGTAAATCCCTTGAAAAAAGACACACATGGTGGTACTACTCAGATTTCTCCACATGCCATTTTAACTAAAAGTTTACCTAAAAACACTAAAGTAAGAAATTCTAAACTTGAATATTGTCAGAAATAAACAATAAATAAACAATAAATACTTATACAGTTTAATAGAGAATTTTATAAGCTTTGAAATGATGTATCACATGCCTTCCTTTTCCACTTTAATCATTTTTCACCCTTAAATAACAAAAAAATATATATTTTAGAAATTTAGCTGTCGTGAAAAATGACAATATATGAGTTACGGCTTTGTTGCTTGGGGGTATCGATTTCATGGATTCATAATACAAAAGTTTCATTTTTAGGTTAAAAAAAATTGTAATTTTTGACCTTTCCCCCCCCCCTCACGAAATCTTCTTCGCTACGGCTCTGAACGTAGAACTATTCTGATCAATAGCTATTTGCCAGTGACTCAAATAAAAGTTCATAAAGTAATAAAAACTATAAGTTTGATTTCCCCTAGAAATTCAATTAACTGCCACAATATTGTTTCCTGGATACACGGAATCATGCACATGAATATGGAAAATATGGCCCATATAATTCTTGGCAACATCGCAACCCAATTTTAGAATTGACATAATAGGATCCTAATATAGGAAATACTTTATTAGGGTATTTTATTTATTTTAGAACACATTATTATATTACCGAGAGTATATGTTTATGTTTGTTTTTTAACCTCGTACCTTTGTACTTAATTAAGCATCCCCTAAGTCCAGGACTAGTGTGGGCTAGTAGTAGAGGGAACCACCGGCTTTAATTGACTTTCGAAACAATATATCTAGGGAGTACGCCTTCGCCAAATTTCAATTATTAATTAACTGAAAAAGGCAATCGGCGCCAGTGAAGTTTGAACTCATGATCATTAGCTCAGTGTCAATGCTATATCGATGCCTTAGACCGCTGAGCTAATTCTCCCATACCTATTAGGGTGGTCCTTAAAAAGATAGATTTTTAAGGGTGTTAAAAGTACGTCGTGCCGAAAAAATTCAACAAAATATAATATAAAAAAGTAAAGTTTTCTTTACGGACCACTGTGTTTCATCTAGAAGGCAGAATGCATGACCTAATTACATGAAACTAACGGTACCAGGTAGTAAACATCCCCTCCCAGGTACCAAATCCAAGAACTAAAGGTCACAGGATTGTTCCCTAATTAGGTAACCTGGAATAAAGGTAAGTGATAAGCAAAGCGTTGCGGTCAATTTCGTAACAGTTGCAATTTTACCACAGTTTCGATAACATCTCTCAAAATTTTTAGTGAAAGTCAAAAGTGTTTTAGTGATGGAATCTTTTATTCAAGGTATGTTTATTATATTTATGTAAAAAAATACAGCTTTTGTTAGGTAGTTGTACTTAAAATATGTAACTGAAAATACTGTTGAATTTTTTTTTCTTTAATCTCTGATTTTCAAAGACCACAACTTTTGATGTAGACCTGCCTTTAGGCTAATTTTTTTTTTTTGATGTAATGCCCTATATTGACGTTTAATTACCAGTAATCATTTTGGCCCGAAAGTTACCGCAACTAAAATTATTTGTTTTTTTTAGAACAAGTCGTCCGATTCTTCGGAAATTGATTATGATGACGAGTCATCATCGGATAATTTTTAGTTTTAATTGTTATGTTTTAGGACTAATAATTTATATAGTATGTCAAGATTTATTATTTTGTTTTAATTTTGTGATTTTTCATTCGATATTGCACTTTTACGTTTACCTTATTGTCTTATCCTCGTATTATTTCATTGTAAAAAATAAAATATTTTTTTTTTATAAAATAAGTTTTGTTCTCTCTGATATGCCCTTGTTATTGCGTAATATACAATTCTATGCAATTAAAACAAATAAAATTATTTTGTCCAGCTAGCTATACACTAGACAAAACACTGTGCGAACGGACGTACCATTCGGCTTTTCCACCTTTAACGTTGAGATATCATTTTTAGACATTTTAGGAATAGAGGCGTTCCTAAAAATCTTTATTTTCATGACTACCCTAATACTTATTATATCATGTGACCTATTTTAGGCAAATCAGTTTACTGAAAATCTCCATGACTGGGAAAAAACTAAACTAAAATTTAATTTTCTAATATAAAAAGTAGAAACTAAACACCACTTAATTTGAGAATTAAATGGAAATAATTCAAGTGGGTTTAAAGTTTGTATAGGCATGAATCAGGATTTATAATATAATAAACAAAAACCGTAATCAGAGTTCTTATTTTAAAAATGACTGAATCTTTTTGTTAAATGTTTAAAACAAACGTTTAAATAAAAAATTACCTATTAACTCAATTTGGCAAAAAGTATTGATACATAATATAATAATATTATAATTAATAATTTAATTTAATTATCTTATTTGTAGGATATTTTTGTATGGCCGTAAATAAAGGGGGACTACCCCAGTTCGTCGTCTTTGTCCAATGAAGCCGGTAGTTAACGTTTAAATTAAGTAATTTAGTTTTTAAGTGAGTGTTTGTTGCGACTATCACATTACTATCACAGTGCTTTCACATTTTTATCACAGACTATTGCATAATATTAACCTTTTCGCTCCGGGGATTTTTCCTTTAAAATTGACCTCGCATTTTAGCTGAATTTCATGACTTAAATGAATGAACTTATGACAAGTCGCCTCTCGGAGTGCTGGTCCACTCCCGGAGAGAAAGTTAAGGCTAATGTAAAAAATTATAAGTGAAGGTTTAAGAAGGCTTTTCAATGTTTTTTGATGTGCTGATTACAATAAAAATAGTGAAAAAAATGTCAGATTCATATTCGACCTTGAACTTTGAAGGTCAAATAATGAAAATACGTATTTGAGCTTGAAAATTTGTATACCTATGTTTTATGAACCGCTAAATATGATAAAAATAGTAAAAAAAGTTCTTGTCACCTCTTTGACCTTGAACTTTCAAGGTCAAAGCATGAAATTGGGTATTAGCGCTTCAAAGTCGGTGAGATAGACTTATTTACTAATATTCTTATTTACTATAGCAAGTTTTCAAGCGCAAATACGCATTTTCATACTTTGACCTTCAAAGTTCAAGGTCAACGAAGTCACTAGAATATTCAGCGACTCATAAAACGTAGGTATACCAATTTTCAATCACAATAACGCATTTTCATTGTTTGACCTTCAAAGTTAATTTTGAAGGTCAAAGAAGTAACCAGGATTTTTTTCAATACTTTTCCTAAATTTAGTGCATTAAGTTGACCTTATGAACATCTATTACGTTCGCTTTTCTTGTTGGTCCATACATGGACCAGTCCCGGAGCGAAAAGGTTAATAAAATTTAATTTGAAGAAATGAACATAGTATAATATGCACACAAAAGCATAGAGTAAAAAAACTTAAATTGGTAACATAAACACTGAATAATATCAAAACAAAAAAGGTTGATGAATTTAATTTAAAACGTACAATGTGGAAGATAAGTTTTTGTTAAGTTTAAAGATAACAAGTTAGCGTTTGCACAAAGATTATTACACAGTGAGAAGTTTTTTGCGAGTCAAGATAGAAAAACAAACAATATAACCCAGAAATTTGGACTTCGGGGATGGGAATTCCGAGACCACTTCGTTGTGACCCGAATTCCCAGATTACAGGAAGAAAAAATAGGGTACAAATACAAATTTGTATCGAGCTGGCCAAATTCCAAAGGAAAAAAGCCACGATTCTTTGAAGAATAAGAAGAAGAAGAAGAAAGGGGGAGCACTTAGCAGAACAGCATAGGGACACGAGATGTAGGTCTTTAGTCGAGTCTTTAGTTAAAACGACTAAAGGCGACTAAAAGTTATGAAAAATTAGGTTGATTAAGGCTGGGTTTATCAATGTGCATGTAAAACTTATCTGATGGTTGAAGTATCAGTTAAGGACAAATTCTGTCCAAAATCAATATTTAAATTAAAGTTGCCATGGTAATTATGTGTCAGTTAAATTTAGCTGCACATTGATAAACCCGCCTTAAGAGCAATACTTAATAGGGTCACTTCATCTTTGTTCTTTTGTTCTTGGTCGTTAGTTTTCAATATTTTGGACTTTTTTAGAAAAAAACGAAAACCAGAGCAAAAACAGACTAAGTACACAAGAACAAAGTAAACCCAGATGAAGTGACCCCAAGCATTAAGGGTTACAAAAGCGATGGACTTTTACTAGTAGTTGTATAACTGTCCTAAGGTTCATGACTTTCTCTTCTATGAGCAAAAAAATTGTTGCTAATTGCCAGGGCGATAATTCAGCCCTAGGTTCTCATTTTTCAATGCATACCTATAAATATATGTTGCAGTTAGTACAAGTTAAATTATTACAGCTCTGTAGTAGAAATAACCTTCAAACCGTAGGCTTTAAATCATTTAGTACAAGTGTCGTAAAAGATTTAATAAATCTGCCAGTCACTTTGTATTAGGGCCAATTTAACTAGCACATTCGAGTGTGCATCCTTAATGCACATAATACATAAATATAAATAAAGTAATGGGATAAAATTGGCCGGGTGCTTTATGAACAACAATTGCTTCAGTAATGTTCGTGATATGAATTTTAAATTAGTAGACAAGACACATTAGAACCAGTGAGAACTTTTATTCTATTATTTAAGAAACAGATTTAAATTACATGAAAAGAATGTTTAAATTATAATTGCTTTTCATAATTTGTTTTAATTGTAATCCATTGTTAAAAAAAGTTTAAGAGCTGGTGACCATTTTTATTATGAAGCTGATGTTTGCAACGTCTTTTTTTGCATCGAAAATTCAAATAGTATATTAAAGCACTTATTCCATAACGTTTTTAGCGCACTAGTACCCTAGAAAACTCGCCGCAAGCGGCTTGTTTTTCAAACTTGTACTCGTGAGCTAAAAACGTATGTTATGACACTAGTAGTTTAATATACTATTTAAATTTTCATTGCAAAAAAACGTTGCAAACTTCAGATTCGTTTTTTATTTCATTATTTGCTCCCAGCTGTGTTTTATATATGTCTTAAAGTACATTCAAATTAAGCTACTTGCAAATCGCCAGGTTCTGGATCGGGAGCCTTTGGATGCTAGAAGCCTCGAAAAGGTGGTGAAATGGGGTCCCCGAAAAATATATTTTTAACTTATCGAGTCAAATTACATTTATTACGTTTAGATTAGTCTATTTTCACAGTTTTACACAATCATTAACTAGGCTAAGAGTTAAAAAAGACTTTAAAAATTTTATGTGACATGTCAACACTATAAACTCTTTTCGATTTTCATTTAATCAAAATGTCATTTCATAAATTCTCATTTCTTAAAAAAAATAGTTATAACATATTTTAAAGGCACTTTTTAAAGACTGTTCTCACCCCTTGGTCCCAGAATTATTGTGTATAACTATGAAAATGGCTTAATCTGAATGTATTAAATTAAATGTATATGACTCGGCAAGTTAAAAACAGATTTTTTGGTAGCTCATTGCCATAGCTTTTGGAGCTTCTAGCACCCAAAGGAACCGGATCCGGAGTCTAGCAATTTGAAAATAGCTTAATTTGAATGCACTTTAAGACATATACATGTGTATAAAATATAGCCGGGAGCAAATAATGAAATAAAAATGGCCACCAGCTCTCCGACTACAATAGTTATAGTTGTTATATTATTAAGGCAAGAAACCGCGATAAAATGTGGGTAGTAATATAAATATTATTGCTGCTTATTTCACCCAAGTACCCAAATACAAATTGTAGGTATCTACTATGGATTAATGGATATTTATATTAATGGATATTTCTCTGTATATACCTAATTTAATAATGCATCATGCAGGATATGTTATTCTTCTTGACAAGTCGCGTTTTAATGTATAACTTTTATTTGTTTGGACTTTTTATTATTCTATAACTAGTATGGAATAGACAATATTCCGCGCGAGCGGAAAGTTTGTCATACGAGTCGGCAGGCGAGTATGGCGGTCCCGCGAGCGCGGAATGACTATTCCATACGTGTTGTAAACTATACTTTTTCTTCGATTGTAAATATGAAACACTGTATGGCTTTAAACTGCGGACAAGGTTAATAACAATGTTTTTTGTGACTAGACATTGTAAATGCAACAAAACACATATTTTTAAATAAAGCAATTAATGTTATTTAATAATTTTATCACATATTTACAAATTATAATGCAAAAATTGAAGGTTATGTCAGATTGTTGTGACATATATCAGGTTTAAATATTTAAAAATAGATGGAGCAGTTTTAATTTTTTGAACTAAATTGACAAAAAACTGGTCAAATATTAAGAAAAACTAATAAACTTTATGTAATTTTAACGCAAAACTTTAAATTGCATTAAATTATTCAATATTTCATGGTAAATATATATTCTAATTTTGCTACAGTTTTCTTTACTTTTATAAATAAGAGATGGCACTACATGTGCTCATTCTAACACTTGATACGGAATATTCATACCGTATCTAGAGCTAGAATGGATTTATTGTGTGTTTGAAAAGTGTGTGTATTTTCTTACATTCTAAAGCAGTCGTAGAAAAAGATTTTTATGGATGCGGTTGCGTTATTTAAAATGTTAAAATGAGGTACTGAATTAACATTAAGATATTTCTTGTCTAGCCGTTAAAGATTAATGATTTAATTAAACTGATTAATTAGAGGACAATTTCAGGAGTTCAATAAAAAGGGCTATTTAAAAAATTTATCGAATCGACACAGACAAAAGATCGTGGGTGTAGAAGGAAAATAAGTTCTAAAGCTATACCAGAGATTACCAGCTATATCAGTCCTGACTAATTTAAGAGCCTCAAATTGAGGCAGTATTCCTAGTCAATTCTTTAATTTCGCCCTTTTCTTTATTATTTGTTAGAAGGTCTGCCTCAATTTCTATAACCCCCAATTTTTATGAAGCTGAAGTTTGCAACGTTTTTTTGCAACGAAAATAATTTTTTTTTAAAATCGACTCGATTTAATTTAAAAACAATAAAAAACCGATAGTAAGTAGTTTTAGATCGAATTAAGCCCTTTTGGGTCCATAAATAAATAAATAAGGGCAGGAAACGTCAAAATTGTCGTATAAGTTCAAATTTGGCCATCCTCTCCAGCTTTTATCGGCGCCAAATAGTCTTTAAACAACTCCACATGATAAAACTCAAAACATATCAAAAAATTACCGAGCGGAAATTAACGTAGCCCCGGCTAGATAGGTAATGAAATAACATTAATTTTAAAAAAATTGCAAAATTTTCGTACAAGTCGAAATTTGGACATCCTCTCCAGCTTTTATCGGCGCCAAATAGTCTTTAAACAACTCCACATGATAAAACTCAAAACATATCAAAAAATTACCGAGCGGAAATTAACGTAGCCCCGGCTAGATAGGTAATGAAATAACATTAATTTTAAAAAAATTGCAAAATTTTCGTACAAGTCGAAATTTGGACATCCTCTCCAGCTTTTATCGGCGCCAAATAGTCTTTAAACAACTCCCCATGATAAAACTCAAAACATATCAAAAAATTACCGAGCGGAAATTAACGTAGCCCCGGCTAGATAGGTATGAAATAACATTAATTTTAAAAAAATTGCAAAATTTTCGTACAAGTCGAAATTTGGACATCCTCTCCAGCTTTTATCGGCGCCAAATAGTCTTTAAACAACTCCCCATGATAAAACTCAAAACATATCAAAAAATTACCGAGCGGAAATTAACGTAGCCCCGGCTAGATAGGTAATGAAATAACATTAATTTTAAAAAAATTGCAAAATTTTCGTACAAGTCGAAATTTGGACATCCTCTCCAGCTTTTATCGGCGCCAAATAGTCTTTAAACAACTCCCCATGATAAAACTCAAAACATATCAAAAAATTACCGAGCGGAAATTAACGTAGCCCCGGCTAGATAGGTAATGAAATAACATTAATTTTAAAAAAATTGCAAAATTTTCGTACAAGTCGAAATTTGGACATCCTCTCCAGCTTTTATCGGCGCCAAATAGTCTTTAAACAACTCCCCATGATAAAACTCAAAACATATCAAAAAATTACCGAGCGGAAATTAACGTAGCCCCGGCTAGATAGGTAATGAAATAACATTAATTTTAAAAAAATTGCAAAATTTTCGTACAAGTCGAAATTTGGACATCCTCTCCAGCTTTTATCGGCGCTAAATAGTCTTTAAACAACTCCCCATGATAAAACTCAAAACATATCAAAAAATTACCGAGCGGAAATTAACGTGGCCCCGGCTAGATAGGTAATGAAATAACATTAATTTTAAAAAAATTGCAAAATTTTCGTACAAGTCGAAATTTGGACATCCTCTCCAGCTTTTATCGGCGCCAAATAGTCTTTAAACAACTCCCCATGATAAAACTCAAAACATATCAAAAAATTACCGAGCGGAAATTAACGTAGCCCCGGCTAGATAGGTAATGAAATAACATTAATTTTAAAAAAATTGCAAAATTTTCGTACAAGTCGAAATTTGGACATCCTCTCCAGCTTTTATCGGCGCCAAATAGTCTTTAAACAACTCCCCATGATAAAACTCAAAACATATCAAAAAATTACCGAGCGGAAATTAACGTAGCCCCGGCTAGATAGGTAATGAAATAACATTAATTTTAAAAAAATTGCAAAATTTTCGTACAAGTCGAAATTTGGACATCCTCTCCAGCTTTTATCGGCGCCAAATAGTCTTTAAACAACTCCCCATGATAAAACTCAAAACATATCAAAAAATTACCGAGCGGAAATTAACGTAGCCCCGGCTAGATAGGTAATGAAATAACATTAATTTTAAAAAAATTGCAAAATTTTCGTACAAGTCGAAATTTGGACATCCTCTCCAGCTTTTATCGGCGCCAAATAGTCTTTAAACAACTCCCCATGATAAAACTCAAAACATATCAAAAAATTACCGAGCGGAAATTAACGTAGCCCCGGCTAGATAGGTAATGAAATAACATTAATTTTAAAAAAATTGCAAAATTTTCGTACAAGTCGAAATTTGGACATCCTCTCCAGCTTTTATCGGCGCCAAATAGTCTTTAAACAACTCCCCATGATAAAACTCAAAACATATCAAAAAATTACCGAGCGGAAATTAACGTAGCCCCGGCTAGATAGGTATGAAATAACATTAATTTTAAAAAAATTGCAAAGTTTTCGTACAAGTCGAAATTTGGACATCCTCTCCAGCTTTTATCGGCGCCAAATAGTCTTTAAACAACTCCCCATGATAAAACTCAAAACATATCAAAAAATTACCGAGCGGAAATTAACGTAGCCCCGGCTAGATAGGTAATGAAATAACATTAATTTTAAAAAAATTGCAAAATTTTCGTACAAGTCGAAATTTGGACACCCTCTCCAGCTTTTATCGGCGCCAAATAGTCTTTAAACAACTCCCCATGATAAAACTCAAAACATATCAAAAAATTACCGAGCGGAAATTAACGTAGCCCCGGCTAGATAGGTATGAAATAACATTAATTTTAAAAAAATTGCAAAATTTTCGTACAAGTCGAAATTTGGACATCCTCTCCAGCTTTTATCGGCGCCAAATAGTCTTTAAACAACTCCCCATGATAAAACTCAAAACATATCAAAAAATTACCGAGCGGAAATTAACGTAGCCCCGGCTAGATAGGTAATGAAATAACATTAATTTTAAAAAAATTGCAAAATTTTCGTACAAGTCGAAATTTGGACATCCTCTCCAGCTTTTATCGGCGCCAAATAGTCTTTAAACAACTCCCCATGATAAAACTCAAAACATATCAAAAAATTACCGAGCGGAAATTAACGTAGCCCCGGCTAGATAGGTAATGAAATAACATTAATTTTAAAAAAATTGCAAAATTTTCGTACAAGTCGAAATTTGGACATCCTCTCCAGCTTTTATCGGCGCCAAATAGTCTTTAAACAACTCCCCATGATAAAACTCAAAACATATCAAAAAATTACCGAGCGGAAATTAACGTAGCCCTGGCTAGATAGGTAATGAAATAACATTAATTTTAAAAAAATTGCAATATTTTCGTACAAGTCGAAATTTGGACATCCTCTCCAGCTTTTATCGGCGCCAAATAGTCTTTAAACAACTCCCCATGATAAAACTCAAAACATATCAAAAAATTACCGAGCGGAAATTAACGTAGCCCCGGCTAGATAGGTAATGAAATAACATTAATTTTAAAAAAATTGCAAAATTTTCGTACAAGTCGAAATTTGGACATCCTCTCCAGCTTTTATCGGCGCCAAATAGTCTTTAAACAACTCCCCATGATAAAACTCAAAACATCAAAAAATTACCGAGCGGAAATTAACGTAGCCCCGGCTAGATAGGTATGAAATAACATTAATTTTAAAAAAATTGCAAAATTTTCGTACAAGTCGAAATTTGGACATCCTCTCCAGCTTTTATCGGCGCCAAATAGTCTTTAAACAACTCCCTATGATAAAACTCAAAACATATCAAAAAATTACCGAGCGGAAATTAACGTAGCCCCGGCTAGATAGGTATGAAATAACATTAATTTTAAAAAAATTGCAAAATTTTCGTACAAGTCGAAATTTGGACATCCTCTCCAGCTTTTATCGGCGCCAAATAGTCTTTAAACAACTCCCCATGATAAAACTCAAAACATATCAAAAAATTACCGAGCGGAAATTAACGTAGCCCCGGCTAGATAGGTAATGAAATAACATTAATTTTAAAAAAATTGCAAAATTTTCGTACAAGTCGAAATTTGGACATCCTCTCCAGCTTTTATCGGCGCCAAATAGTCTTTAAACAACACCCCATGATAAAACTCAAAACATATCAAAAAATTACCGAGCGGAAATTAACGTAGCCCCGGCTAGATAGGTAATGAAATAACATTAATTTTAAAAAAATTGCAAAATTTTCGTACAAGTCGAAATTTGGACATCCTCTCCAGCTTTTATCGGCGCCAAATAGTCTTTAAACAACTCCCCATGATAAAACTCAAAACATATCAAAAAATTACCGAGCGGAAATTAACGTAGCCCCGGCTAGATAGGTAATGAAATAACATTAATTTTAAAAAAATTGCAAAATTTTCGTACAAGTCGAAATTTGGACATCCTCTCCAGCTTTTATCGGCGCCAAATAGTCTTTAAACAACTCCCCATGATAAAACTCAAAACATATCAAAAAATTACCGAGCGGAAATTAACGTAGCCCCGGCTAGATAGGTAATGAAATAACATTAATTTTAAAAAAATTGCAAAATTTTCGTACAAGTCGAAATTTGGACATCCTCTCCAGCTTTTATCGGCGCCAAATAGTCTTTAAACAACACCCCATGATAAAACTCAAAACATATCAAAAAATTACCGAGCGGAAATTAACGTAGCCCCGGCTAGATAGGTAATGAAATAACATTAATTTTAAAAAAATTGCAAAATTTTCGTACAAGTCGAAATTTGGACATCCTCTCCAGCTTTTATCGGCGCCAAATAGTCTTTAAACAACTCCCCATGATAAAACTCAAAACATATCAAAAAATTACCGAGCGGAAATTAACGTAGCCCCGGCTAGATAGGTATGAAATAACATTAATTTTAAAAAAATTGCAAAATTTTCGTACAAGTCGAAATTTGGACATCCTCTCCAGCTTTTATCGGCGCCAAATAGTCTTTAAACAACTCCCCATGATAAAACTCAAAACATATCAAAAAATTACCGAGCGGAAATTAACGTAGCCCCGGCTAGATAGGTAATGAAATAACATTAATTTTAAAAAAATTGCAAAATTTTCGTACAAGTCGAAATTTGGACATCCTCTCCAGCTTTTATCGGCGCCAAATAGTCTTTAAACAACTCCCCATGATAAAACTCAAAACATATCAAAAAATTACCGAGCGGAAATTAACGTAGCCCCGGCTAGATAGGTAATGAAATAACATTAATTTTAAAAAAATTGCAAAATTTTCGTACAAGTCGAAATTTGGACATCCTCTCCAGCTTTTATCGGCGCCAAATAGTCTTTAAACAACTCCCCATGATAAAACTCAAAACATATCAAAAAATTACCGAGCGGAAATTAACGTAGCCCCGGCTAGATAGGTATGAAATAACATTAATTTTAAAAAAATTGCAAAATTTTCGAACAAGTCGAAATTTGGACATCCTCTCCAGCTTTTATCGGCGCCAAATAGTCTTTAAACAACTCCCCATGATAAAACTCAAAACATATCAAAAAATTACCGAGCGGAAATTAACGTAGCCCCGGCTAGATAGGTATGAAATAACATTAATTTTAAAAAAATTGCAAAATTTTCGTACAAGTCGAAATTTGGACATCCTCTCCAGCTTTTATCGGCGCCAAATAGTCTTTAAACAACTCCCCATGATAAAACTCAAAACATATCAAAAAATTACCGAGCGGAAATTAACGTAGCCCCGGCTAGATAGGTAATGAAATAACATTAATTTTAAAAAAATTGCAAAATTTTCGTACAAGTCGAAATTTGGACATCCTCTCCAGCTTTTATCGGCGCCAAATAGTCTTTAAACAACTCCCCATGATAAAACTCAAAACATATCAAAAAATTACCGAGCGGAAATTAACGTAGCCCCGGCTAGATAGGTAATGAAATAACATTAATTTAAAAAAAATTGCAAAATTTTCGTATGAGTTCAAATTTCATCACCGGGTACTACTTGAATCGGTGCCAAATACCCTTAAAAACAACTACCTATTATAAAACACTAAACATATCAAAAATTCACCTGGCGCTATTTAATCTAGCCTCAGCTAGATAGGTGATGAAATAAAAATATTTAGAAAAATTGGAATATATTCGTACAGTTTCAAATTTGGCCACCCTGTCCAACTATTATCGGTGGCAAATAGCCTTCAAACAACTTACTATTATAAAACAAGTCCAAACATATTAAAATTTCCTCCAGCACGATTTAATCTATCCCCCATTAATTTCGTGGCATATCTACCAGATTTAGTACCCAACTTTTTCTTATAACTTAACTTTTTTAATTTTATTAAGCTCTTTTTTGTGTAGGATAGAAAACAATACGTAGTGCACGCCGAAAAAGTGGTTTTCTGAGTGGCTAGCTCGACAGGTATCGCCACCATATCTTTTTATTGACCCGGAAAACAACAACTTTTCCGTTCAGGATTACAAAATTACTATTTTAAAAAAAAATATATTTTTACAAAAAATCAAATTGAAAAATTGTATTTTTCAAAGTCTCCAAAAAACGATTAAAAAAAGCAAATTTTTAAGAAAGATAGTTTTTTAAATACCTTTATTGTTTTTATTTATTTTCAAAAGAATTGCGAAAATTACTTACGAAATTACGTAATAAGTTCAAAGTTGGTTATCTTCTATGATTTTTGTCGTTGCCGAATAGTGTTTAAACTTCCTACATTAAAACATAAAACATCAAAAAATGGCGTAAGCTAAATAACAAACACCGGCTAGTATTTAATATAATGGAAAAAATAACAATTTTAAAAATTTCGAACAATTTTAAAATTGACCATTTTATACCTTTATATGTATAGGAGTATATAGGAGCCAGT
>OY294044.1:17691099-17955989 GCA_958510825.1 Brachypterus glaber | reverse complement strand
CACGGAAAAATATTTATTAAATCAAAAAAATTGTTATATACACCAGTATTCTTAAACAGACTTTTTCTGTGTGCAGCAGTATTTTATTATTAATGTTCTAAGAAAAAAAAATTTAATAATAATATAATTTTATTTCTTTGTGTTTATATTTATCTTAATTTATTAATACACCGTACAATCAAATTGCATATTTGTTTCAAATTTAAAATACTATTGTTGCTAGCAAAAAAGTGAAAATATTTTACAAACACAGAAAAATAAAATCTTAAATTAAGAATATGCATTAACGGAGATTTTTATTTTAGTAATTATATACTTAATTTAATACATTTTAATACAAAAAAATTACTGGGGAAAATGTAATATACCATTTACTATGAATATAATGAAAAAGTATTGCTTTTTGTGGAATATTTTTATTCGTTTCAAACTTTAATTTAAAATCTACACACACAAGATTTGATTTATTTCTAATCGGTTTTTGCAGCTCCTTAACAATTTTTTTTCTTCAGTTATGAGGGTTTTATTTTCTTAAATTATTAAAATCAACAATTCCAGATAACGGTATTTTAACATGACTTTCTGTCCTACTTTGTTCAATTTTTTCTAATCTATTATTTATATCTTTACTTGTACTATTTATTTTATCATGTAGCTCCTTAATTTTATTTTGTAAGGCAACTAACTCTTTATTTATATCTTTGCTAGTACTATTTAGTAGTAACTGTATGGAATCTTGTAATTCTTTTTTAAACACCTTTTCTCTTTCTCCCAGTGAATCTTTTAAAATTTTTATATTATCCATTGCATTTTTATAACAATTATCGACATACCATTTATTAGAACAATCGAGAGCATTTTTAGGTTGTAAAACATTAACCAATTTTCTATTTTTTACATTCACATTACCCTCAGAGTCTAAAGATAATACTTGAGGCTGAGGTCTTATATTTATAGGTTTTTCTGATGTCAAAGAAGAACGACCAAACTTATCAACACCCATTTTAAAAATAACTACTTTATACAACTATGTATGCATTTATTCATTAGCCTTTGTTACACTGAAAAAAAAGTTATATGAAAAAATATACTTTTTATATTTTTTATTTAAAAATATAACACAAAAATAATAATTTAACAGCTCAGCCTAGGCTAAATTATAAAAATTTCATAACAATAAGTGAAAAGTATTTTATTATCAGTCAAAAAGTCAAATTGCATTCTAAAAGTACACACAGAAAGGTATTTTTATTTATTATACGTTTTCTTTGAACCCAAATGTCTAAAATTAAAGACATTTATACTAAAGTGTTTTTCTAAACAACTTTTACATAAGTCCGTCAGTCTGTATGTTATGTATTCTTGTTCGCATGATAAGTCAAGGAAGAACAATCCGATCAACTCAAAGTTTTCAAGAAAAATCAAGGAAACTAAGCCTATTGAAAATATCAATCATTTAAACTTTATTATTTTATATCTTTTTCCTTATTTTAGAAAAAAAAAAATTTTTATAAAAAAATTGACAAAAGGTGGAAAGTATTACTTTACAGCCATAACAGATAAGGTGTCGTTTACAGAGAAGATCGAAAATTGTGAATGTATTTGTCAAAATACAGAAAGTAGATACAAAAAAAGTTGTTTTAAATTTTTATATGTATACTTATTAAACGGCTGTTATCTCGAAAACAGTACTAATTTAAAATTTTAATTTAAGGCTTAACTAGAAGATATGGAAGCCTCCCTAAAAGGTTTTGTACACTAGTATTTACTTAAAAACATTTTACTATTTTAAGTAATTCATAATGTAATGCTTCGAATTCAACAGCTCTCATAATTTTTGGTATAAAGGATAAATAGATGTAACAAAATATATATATATATATATAAATAACGTAATATATAAAAATATTATTAAGTATATAAAATAAACATATAAACATACAAATCAATTAAAGTAATTTTTTTATTGAATTACTAAGTGCTTTATATAGAATCATGTAATATGCAATCATGTAATATACGTAAATTGTTTGCTGCTTTCAAACTCTATTTTTACATACATTTTAGAGTATATTCAGTATACAGTAGTTTAATCTTAAAAAATAAACGTTCAAATCAGTTATATCAATAGTCTAAAAAATGTATTATTGTAACATATTTTTTTACTATTAATATTTAACATATCTTTCTAAATTAAGGGGCTGTTTTGACTGACAAAAAAGTTTTCAGATAAAGATCTTATAGCAAAAAAAAAAGTTTAAAAATATAGTAAAAATTTATTTTAAGGTAGGAGCGTATCCTTTCTCTTTTCACTTTTTAATAGGTATCTTAACAGAGGTAACAACCAAACAAAATGTATCAGTGCTTATTCCTGAGCTTTTTGAGATCATACCCCAAACATCATTAAAAGTAACCTTTGATGCTTCTTGAAAACGAAGCCAACCCTCACTACGTTTAAAGTCCTTTGAGTAAAAGTTGAATCCAATTTGATCAGTAGGACTAACCTCCTCAGTTCCTTTTCTAATAATTTCATTAACTGCTTCTTTCATCCATAATACTGGTTCTTTGTCAGCTGGTACTGTTTTTATTTTAAATTCTATTGTTCTATATTGAAGATTAAACTTTTTAACTTCCTTTGTAAAGTTTTTAATAATTTCAACCTTATCCATTTTAAATATTTTTAATAACAGCAACAGTGAGTGACTGAACAGAATAACTAGCTGAAATCTTCTCCTTTGCATATACTGGAAAAAAATATCAATTTTATTGTGAATGCTACACAAAAAAAAGTTGAAATTTTTTAGATTTTTTGAATTTTATTTAATTTTTTTATAGTTTTTAAAAAAAAATTTGGCAGCCTAAAACTAGACCTATGGTGTAAAATATATGTAGCTTAAAGCGTTATCTTGGTCACAAATTTTCCAGACAGCCAGTCAAATTTTTTTTACTAAAGAAAGTCTTTCCTCGGTGAAAGTAATAGTAATAAGAAGATGATAATAAACAGCATTTAAAAAAAAATTCACTAATGTTGTACTGTTAAAACACTAAATGTAATTTTTTGTCATTTTTTATTTAACTAAAAATCAGTGTCGTTTTAAGGATTTAGGTTATAACCACAAATTATTCTTAATCCTATCTTAACCTTATCTTAATATTATCTGAATTTTATCTTAATCTTATCTGAATCTTATTTAATAGCTTATAAAAGGCTTGATAGTTTTAGATCTCTCCAATTATAGTCATGTCTCTTACATTCACCCTGTCAGGATATACAAGTCTTTTGTCACAAGAATATTACCCTCCAATAGAACTTGACCCTGATTATCAGTATTCCTTGGCACTGATTGGGTTTTATACGTACAACTCTATCCCTAATATTGAGGAGGGGAAAAACAATAAATTTTACTACACAGAAGTTGAAAACAATACTGATGAAAATAAAACAAAGAAAAAGAAGGAGCATATTATTTCTATACCAACGGGGGCTTACGAAGTAGCTCACATTGAAAAATATCTGCAAAAACAACTTTCTTCAACCGATTTGCAAAATAAAATCAGTTTAACCCCTAATAACAATACCCTAAAGTCCCAAATTGAGAGTATTTATGAAATAAACTTTAATCACACTGATAGTATAGGAAAATTACTTGGTTTTTCAGCAAGAGTTTTAGAACCTAATAAACTACATGAATCAGATTTACCTGTAAATATTGTTAAAGTGGTAACAATTCGTATAGAATGTGATATTGTTTCAGGTTCATACTATAATAGCAAAACCTCACACACTTTGTACCAGTTTGCACCAGGAGTAGACCCAGGTTATAGTATAAATATAGAGCCTAGAAATCTTATTTATCTACCTGTTACAAATCAAAAACAAATAAAAAAGATAACACTAACTATACTCGATCAAAACTCCAATTTGATAAATTTCCGTGGAGAAGAAATTGTAATATTATTGGAACTGAAAAAGCAAAAATAATGGGGCTTGTTTCTAATAACGAACTGAAGACCCTAGTACGAAAATGGCTTTACAACCTTCTTTGAGGGATAAAGATAGAAAATAAGATCAATAAGGGAAAACGAAGAATATTTTTTTTTGTCACAACAAATTATTTATGAAGTAATCTATAACAATAAATACGTTTTTAATTTATTTTGTAATTTTTTTATCTATAAATTTATTCCTCAAATTTTACTCTTTAATTTTAAAACATAAATTTGTTGTAGGGGAATAGTTTAATTAAATCAAGCTTATCTTTGATAATTCTACGCTTTGCAATTTACTTTTTTAGTTCTTTTTCTGATTCATCCATCACGGGCCTAGACATGTTTTTTAACAGATATAAACGGATATAAACGGGTATATAAACGGATATAAACAGGTCGAAACAGGTATAAACGGGTATATACCCGTTTATACCCGGGTATATAAACGGATATAAACAGGTCGAAACAGGTATAAACGGGTATATGAACGGGTATAACCGGGTATATAAACGGATATAAACAGGTCGAAACAGGTATAAACGGGTATATGAACGGGTATAACCGGGTATATAAACGGGTATAACCGGGTATATAAACGGGTATAACCGGGTATATAAACGGGTATAAACAGGTCGAAACATGTATAAACGGGTATATGAACGGGTATAACCGGGTATATAAACGTGTATAAACAGGTCGAAACAGGTATAAACGGGTATATAACGGGTTTTTAACTGATCTGATTGTTTTTAACTGATCTGAACTGATTGAAAACATTTTAACATTGATAAATTATTATTAACAGTTACGCTTTTGCTGCACCTTATATTTATAGTTTGACATAATGTTAAGGAAACATATTTTTGAAATTTTCAAAAGCAAAAACATTTTTTTTTCATTTTTTTATATAAAGTTTTAAATTTGATATAAAAAGTTGAGATCTAAGTGCTTTGTAAACTATAATGTAAGAAACAATAATAATGTCAAAGGGATGATGATGATTATCAATCTAGCCTGCGAGGTCTATTAATCAAAATACTGCAGCTAACATCAAACGGACAGACTTATTTTTTCATTAAAGACCCTTGTATCAAAGGATTTAAAAAGCCTTTTGGAGATTTTGGAAAATTATACAATATATAAAAAAAATAAGATTAAGATCTAAGAGCGTAAAAACACACAAAAAGTTAAAAAAAAAATGGTTAAAATTAATTGGTTAGTGTAACACAAAGCACTGTTTTTTGTTTAATATTAAGGCTTAAAATTTTAAGCCCATGTTTCTCATCTCAAACTTAAAGTAGAATTTTAGAAAAAAAGAAACGAAAAATGATATGTTTAAAAGGGGGAAAATAAATTATTTTATTTTAAAAATAGTTGTATAAATCAATTCATTTTTGTGCAAATCTTTTTAAAATAACTTAAAAAATAAAATAAAATTGTAAATAAGAAAAAATCTTAGGAAAGCCTATTAAAATCCCATTTAAAAAATTAAAGTTAAAAGGGGTAAACTATTTAAAAAAATCGTAAATCGTGTTATTGCAGTATTTAAAAATAATTTTATTATTAAATTAAAAACAGTCCATTAAAAACACTGGTCTGCGATGAAAACCAGCCTTAGATAGAGATAGAGATTTTAATAGATTTTTATTAAATTAGAATACATAAATTTTTTTGACATGTTTTTATAATTTTTTTTTATCTATCTCAACTAATGAACTCCTTTAGTAATTCAAGGATAAGCTATAAACCATATATCGTATGCTTACAAACAAAGAGTCATAAAACATGACTGAGATACAAATTCCATTTGTTAATTAAAAAAATAAGTAGTTTGATCAACTAAATTGACTTAGTGCTTTTAAGCCGGTGATATCATTTAAAAAAAATTTTTCAAATAAATATCAAATCGTGATATCAAATTCCCTGAAGTTAATTAATTTTAATGTTATATTCTCTAAAAACACAACATAGTAATAAAAAACGCACTCTTTATATAAAAATACCGTGTTAATAATTATAATATTATTACATAAACTACTTTCCCAATCTGATTAATTAAAAATAAACTATACAAGGTGATTCACCTAAAATAAATTACTCGTTTTGTGACAAAACAAAACAACAACAGAAACATTTTTTACTAGCTTTTGAGAAACAAAGTCATTTTCATTATTATTAAAAAAATAAATAATAGTAAAATATTTGTTATTAAAAAAAAATGGTTAATTTTAAATTATTTTACTATTAAAATGTATCATTTTAAAATATAACAAGAATTTATTTCACCTCCATATACATTTTTTGAAATGAAAACATTAAATATATTTTATGAATTGCCAAATTTAAATATTGTTTGACTTGGATAAGAAATAAAAATAAAAATGAGGACATTTTTAAGATACGACTATCAAAAAGGCCAAAAAATATAATTACAGTATTTCAATTTAGGAGCTAGTTTATTTACTTGATACTTGCATATTTTTTACTAATATACGAGGGTAGCTAAATAATTAAAAAATCTTATTATGTATTGTATATAATTTAGATAAAAATAATTGCAACTCGATAACAAAAGCTAGTAGAAAACGTTTCTTTTCAACCTAATACTTTTATGGTATAATAATGCCAACTTACCTGTTGAGTGGTGTATTACGTTGTAAATGTAAATTGAAACTTATAAAACTGTAAATTATATTACGACTACAAGACTTGTGTAAGCCTATCTCATAGTATGAGATATATTTATATATGTTTGTGATTGTATTTAAGGTGCATAATATAAATCTGTAAATGAAGCTTATTATTATATTTTAAAATTTAAAATTTGCATAATTTATATAAACAATTTCGATATGAAAAGATTTATTGTGCATTAATGCATAGTATTAAATCATTTAATCAATATCCCAAGAAAAAATAACATACACTGAAAAAAATATAAAAACAATTGAAAATCGACTTTCTCAAAAACTGTTCTAAGGATTATTTTAATTTCAACCATGTGTTATTTAAAATATTATTACCGAAAATGTATGTTTTGACTACAAGTCATACAAACCCCATGATCAAAACCTAATTTTCTTTTATTTTCTGTTAAATTATTTTTGTTGTAAAAACGTGACACTTTGATACTTTTTTTACAAAACAAAAAAAAAATGCTTTGTTCTCTATTTGAATGTGTAATATAAATTTTACAACAATTTTTTTCAGGAATATTTTATTTAAATAATTTTAACTTGTGTTTAAGTATTTGAAAGAAATTAAATATTTTAACTTGCATTATTTTTGCTATTACAGTTTGATTATTATTCTAAAAAGATATAACATTATTTTATTTTAGACTAAGCTTGTGAAAATTTCTTTAATCTTTAGGTAACAAGTTCTTAAAGTTTTCTAATAAAAAAATTAAAAAAATGTACAAAAAACAATAACTAAAAGCTTAATTACTAGACATACAAATAAGTTTTGGGGGCAGAAATAAATGAAAAAAATAATACAGGTTTGGACTTGTTGTTTGAATAACCCTTGTAATACAAATTTATTGTACAGACTAAATTTAAAAAAAGCAAAAATCACTGCCTTTTTAGTTCTTTTTAGACAAAAGACCATTATTTTTGGTTCAAATTAAGGCTTGGTTGTCAATACAGCATACAACATTAAAGAAAATAAGAAAAATACATGTCTTATATTGAAGGTATTTTTACAACAATAAATGTTTTTTTTTTTATTTTATTATATATTGTTTTTATATTTTTCAGTGTATACTAATTATAATTATGGTCATGTAAAGATAAAGTATTTAAACCTGACCTTATTATAGCTAAAATCATTTTATGTTATAATAATAACTTATTACATATTATTGATAAAATAACTTTTAAACACAAATAAAATAATTAAATTATAATATTATTATCAGAATCAAAATTGATTTTTTTCTCAATAAATTAATAACAAAATACTGCTGCACACAGAAAAAAGTTGGCTGAGAATATTATACCGTACAAGCTGTGAACACAAAAAAAAACCGGGGCTGTTCAAATTAACGTGACTTCATGCAGGTGAAAATATAATATACTTCAAGCTTTGTATGACAAGAAATTTAAGTTAATTAAATCTTTTTTATTTTGCCAAACTTTATTCTAGTTAAAAAATTGTATGATAAAATATAAAATTTTAATTATTAAAATTTCTTTCTAGCTATACAAGAAAACACTGGTAAAATTTTCTTTCCATTTTTCGAAACACTGATGCTCTTAATGTTTGTTTTTTACTTGGTTTTAAAGTATTAATATTAAGTATTTTAACGCTTTTATTTTTTATATAACAAATTGTTAATTTTACCATACTCATACTTTTTAGCTAGATTAGTAAAAGTCAAGCTCCTAAATAATTTTCGATTTCTACCCTTTGCATAGTTTAACCTAGAGAGCCTTAATGTGTCAGAGTGGAGACAATAAAATCTGGTGAAAATTGTTAGTTGGTTTGGCACTAGATGTCACAAATTACATGTGCGCACATTTTCAAAAAAGGTTTATTAAATGTTACTCTAAGTCAGAAGAAAATGGGTTCCATTTATCTATTTCGTAATTACAGAATGAAGAAAGAATATGATTAATTCAACTGGAGAACAAAAAAAGTTTAATAATATGCGAGGTATGGCAAACACAGCACTTTCGTATATCAGGAAACGGTTAAAAACATGTTTGCGGATTTGCCATTTCTCTAGATTTTAAATTATGCCTTATTTTTGACAGAAAGGGTCACATTATTCACACTATTTTACAGCAAACCAAAGTCAACTCTAAAAAACGGTTTCTTAGAAAATTTACTGATTATTAAGTAAGAGAAACAACTACATAAAAATATGTATAAACTTGTAAAAACTGGTTGTTCACGTTAAAGAGAGTTTATGATGTTCACGTTAAAGAGAAGTCAATAGAAAAAATTCTGTGCTCTCAAACCCTAATAGTTCATATATACGCATGTTCACATTATTGAGCTTATACTGTATAACAATATTCTTAATTTAGGAAATATTTTTCTGTGTGTAATTATACTTTTTGCTCACTGTAATTAAACAAAATAAAATTTGCAATTATGTATAATACAGAAAAACAAATGAGAAATAACAATATTCTTGATTTAAGAAATATTTTTCTGTGTGTAATTATACTTTTTGCTAACTTTTGAAACAAAATAAAATCTTTAATAGGGTATAATACAAAAAAACAAAATGTGATTTGTATAAAATATTTAAGAAACATTTTTCTTTGTGTATACTTTTTGCCAACTTTTTGAAACATAATCTGCAATTATTAATAACTAATAATTTATAATTGCTTTGCTAAGATATTGATAAACTTAACCTTTATTGATAGTTATTTATACATAATAAGATTAAATTTAATTATATACACGATGTGCTGACTAGACAATTATAAATTATAATTTATAATATATGCATATTAAAACGATTAAATTTTGATAATAAAAATTGTTTCATAATTTAGGTACAAACCATTGAGATTAATTTATTTTAAAATATAAGATAAATTTAAATAACACCCAGAGAAATTATTAACTTATAAAAAAAATATAATTAATGAGATAAAATTAAAAACACACACAGAGAATAAAAATAAATATAATTAATAAAAATTGTTTCATAATTGGGCTCAAAAGTCAAAGTAATGCTACGCATTTCATTATATGGTATTTTCCCCAGTAATTTAGGTAAGCTTAAATAATGTTTTTAAAGATATTTTTTGTGTTAAAATGTATTAAATTATAAGTATATAATTACTAAAATAAAAATCTCCGTTAATGCATATTCTTGATTTAAGATTTTATTTTTCTGTGTTTGTAAAATATTTTCGCTTTTTTGCTAGCAACAATAGTATTTTAAATTTGAAACAAATATGTAATTTAATTGTACGGTGTATTAAGAAATTAGGATAAATATAAACACAAAGAAATAAAATTATATTATTATTAAAAAATTTTTTTCTTAGAACATTAATAATAAAATACTGCTGCACACAGAAAAAGTCTGTTTAAGAATACTGGTGTATATAACAATTTTTTTGATTTAATAAATATTTTTCCGTGTGTATACTTTTTGCTAACTTTTAAAACAAGATAAAATATACAATTAGTTATAATATAAAAAGTCTAAACAAATATGCAATTTAATTGTACTTTACTTAATAAATTAAGATAAATATAAACACAAAGAAATAAAATTATATTATTATTAAAATTTTTTTTTCTTAGAACATTAATAATAAAATACTGCTGCACACAGAAAGAGTCTGTTTAAGAATACTGGTGTATATAACAATTTTTTAATTTAAGAAAGATTTTTCCGTGTGTATACTTTTTGCTCACTTTTGAAACAAGATAAAATATACAATTAGTTATAACACAAAAAATCTAAACAAATATGCAATTTAATTGTACGGTGTATTAAGAAATTAAGATAAATATAAACACAAAGAAATAAAATTATATTATTATTAAAAAATTTTTTTCTCAGTACATTAATAATAAAACACTGCTGCACACAGAAAGAGTCTGTTTAAGAATACTGGTGTATATAACAATTTATTGATTTAATAAATATTTTTCCGTGTGTATACTTTTTGCTCACTTTTTAAACAAGATAAAATATACAATTAGTTATAACACAAAAAATCTAAACAAATATGCAATTTAATTGTACGGTGTATTAATAAATTAAGATAAATACACAAAGAAATAAAATTATATTATTATTATTTTTTTTTTCTCAGTACATTAATAATAAAATACCGCTGCACACAGAAAAAGTCTGTTTGAGAATACTGTTGTATATAAATTTTTTGATATAATAAATATTTTTCCGTGTGTATACTTTGTGCTAACTTTTGAAACAAGATAAAATGTGCAATTAGGTATAACACAAAAAATGTGATATATTTTCGATTTAAGAAACATTTCTCTGTGTGTAATTACACTTTTTGCTTAATTGTTTCTTTAAGGTAATATTAATCCAAAATACTTTAATAGACTTTTATGTATGCAAACAAATATACAAATTTAATTCGGTATAATACAGCTCTCCTGAAACTCAAAGGAAACAGAAACTAAAAAAAAAATGTATTTTTTATTCTTTTTTTCTTCTTTTTAGGTATAGCAAAAAACACAATTAAATCGAAAAATTATCATTAGTTTAGTCTCGGGGGGGTAAGGGTTAAGAAACATTTTTCTGTGTGTATACTGTTTGCTAACTTTTGAAACAAGACAAAATATGTAATTAGGTTTAACACAGAAAAAACAAAATGTGATATAACAATATTTTTGATTTAAGAAACATTTTTCTGTGTGTATACTGTTTGCAAACTTTTGAAACAAGATAAAATCTGTAATTAGGTATAACACAAAAAATGTGATATATTTTTGATTTAAGAAACATTTCTCTGTGTGTAATTACACTTTTTGTATAATTTAGGTGCGCTTGACAAACCACACTTAAAACAACTATTCTAAAAAATATATTTAAGCAATAGCGTCAAACATTTTTATGTTTGTGTTTATACTTTTTGCAATAGTTTTTAAAACAAATATGTAATTTGATTGTACCGTGGTATATACAAATATACAACAATATTGTTATATACGAATCACAATATTCTTGATTTAAGAAAACATTTTTTCTGTGTATACTAAACTTTTTTGAGAACTTTTTTGCAACATGTGTTTGAGAATAATTTTTAATATGTAATAATTATTAAATTATGAAACAAATTAAAATTATTTTTATTTAATTACTATTTCAACAGAATTTGGTGAAGACGCCATATATTAACTATATATTTATAATTTATAGATATTACGGAAACAATACGGAATCTTTCTTTGATATTTTGGTCTATTGGTAATTATTGTGCGAAAACGTTGTATTGGCTCTTTGTACTTCTAAAGAATATTTGTATCTGTATTTGTTTGGTTTACAAAAGTCAATGTTTAATATTTATTACTAATTTGGTCTCATAATTTAGGCTAACAAGCTAGGCTTAACAGTCTGATTAGGTTTGACACTCATTGCTTTCAATAATTTTAAACTTTTCAGGGCTCCTTCGTTTATATTAAATAATTTTATAATACCAATCTTTCAACTAAATTATTTTGTATCGCAGAGAGCTCTGTGGCGCAGTACGTAACGTATCCGTCTACCAAACTATAGGTCTGCGGTTCAAACCCGCAACAGCTGAGACTTTTTTAAAAAATTATTTTCTACAGCTCCCTAATTATAAATTATAATTTGTAATATATGCATACGATCTTGACCTTTTCAGATAACAAGGTTCTTTGGTAATATTATTTGAATAACAAGTTGTTTATTTTAACCGATTTGTCTGGCTAGGCAGTCCTGATCCTTGGACTCATTTACACCGCTAGGTGGCGACACCCTCTGGTCATTGTCGTCAGCCGAAGAACAAAAAAAATTCCTGAAAAAAAAAATTTTTTTTTTTAATTTTTTTTTTTTCAGGATTTTTTCAGGACTCGCTGATGTCTTCAGCTGAAGATGTCCTCCAGTTACCACCGTGGGTTTGTAGCCCGGTAGTCCAACTACTATTGTATTCATATTTTTAATTCTTTATACCTAATTAGATGATTTCTGGTGTTATTAACAGAGATATCACTGTGAAATTTTTACCACTCAATATAGACCAAGTTACCTTCAATTGACCCTTACTCTGTTTTGGTTTTGAGCACTATTAAACAATAAAGAAAAAATATATATATTTTAATTTTGGCATTTAAAAATGTTGTTATGCTAAAAAAATGCACGTGTGGAGCTAGGTCAAAACCAAAAAAGAGTAGAAAACTTTTGTTTAGGGTCAATTGAAGGTAACTTGGTCTATATTGACTGGTAAAAATTTCATAGTGATATCTCTGTTCATAACGCCAGAAATCATCTGATTATTCTTAGACGGCCCGCCCTGTATATTAAAATATTATTTTTTTACCTCGAGCGGTCAAGTGAATACCAATTTTTGTTTTGTCCAAAAGATGTTGTGTAGAAATTGGTACAAGATATTGTTGTCTGACAATATCCTTAAAATTCCAAATTGGTTCATGAAAATAGATCTGAATGTGCGATAATATATAAATAATTTTAGGCTTTAGGTGCTGAAGAATTGTTATTATTTTTCAAAGAGAATCTTGTGCTATTTTACTAAAAACGGTTTTATAGTGTACAAAGTTACGACTGACCTTCAGATTATTTCAACGCATTTTTTTAACCTACAATAAGTCCAGGGGCATTGTGTATGTTAAATACTATTTTTTGTATTTTTTAGGTTTGTTGACTGTCTAAAGACTTATACAGATAATTGTTTTACTGAAAAACAACGAAAACAGTTTAATAAAGCTGTAGAAATTCCAATAGAAAGTGTTCATGCGATGTGCATGCAACCCAACTACCAAAAAGGTAAACTTATCCTATAAAAACAATAACGTAAAAATTATTTATAATTTTTTTTCAATGTACACTGATAAAAAACGTTTTTTAGATTTATTTAGATATGACCAATTAAAGTATTTTGATGTGAGTAATAAATTTTATTTTAGTCAAAAGTTCATGTTAATAAATATTTTAATTTCAAAATCATTTATTAATGGGAACAAAATATTGTATTTTTTAGAAACCAAAAAGTTTGTTACTCACAGCCAAATTATTTAATTGGCCATATCCGATCAAATAACACTAGGCAACACGGTTTCTTGCCCCGGTTGGAGTCATATGTTTTTTAACTAATTTTGGGCCGCTGAAACCGAATCTGGCCTCAGAATATTTCTATTACCTAAGTTTTCTGAGAAAAATAAGATAAAAATGTTAAAAAATCATTATTTTATCCCTCTTTTGTTCTAAAATCATGGGAGACAAAAATATTCCAAGGACAAATTGGGATTCGGCGACTCAATATTAGTTAAAAAATACCCAACTTAAAACATAGAAACTTTAACTTTAATTCATAGGTAGAATAAATAGGGATATTATGAAAAAAAAAATTAAAAAAAAAATGGATAATGTGACAAAACTAAGTAGAGGTGGAGGGTAAGAAGAAGGGTGCATAAGGGGACAAGCTTATCGCCACGTACTCATGCTAAAAATTGTCAAAAATCATTACTAGGGGTCAAAAATGAACTAAAAAAATGTTACGTATTATGGTTCTTATGTAATAAAGTAACATTTTTATGATGTAGAACCATTAAAAAAAAAAACAACAAAAAAATACACAATATTTTGTTTTATAAATTATTTTTAAATTGGCATAATTGCATATACTAAAATTTAAAAAATAAGAAGTGCTGAATTTTTTTTAAGGTCAAATTTGGATTCTGCCTTTAAATTGATAAGAAAAATATATTTTTTGGGCTCGGGAAAAAAGTTTACACTGTGTACTTTAATTTTTTTTAAGGGTTTAAATGCATTTTTCTTATAGTTAATTATCTTATACATTGAGTAGAGGCAAAATTTCCATCTATAACTAAGGTTACCTAGATAAATTAACGCTTATATTAGATGTCTTAATTATGCTACGAAAATTTGTAGTCTTTTTTTTTTTGTTATCTTGCAATATAATCTTTTTCTATTAATTGCGCTATAATAACAATTTAAAAAAGTATTATATAAAAAAATAAAATATTTTGTATATCCCCTATTGTTTGTATTATCATTTTTTTTTTAATTTTCCGACATTTCTTGTTTTTTCGTTAAAGTCCCGCAAAGTCCCGCATGTTTTTTATAACTACATTATAGTGGACTAAGTAAGGAAAAAACCTATGCAAAAATCATACCCCAGAAAACCCCAGAACCTCTTTAATTTAAATTTTTGTTTTAAACAACAATAAAAAAAAATAACTTTTCACATAAACTTTTACAGAATTTCTTTGCGGTGGGTAATATTATCTGGTAATTACGTTAGCTTAGCTCAAGCGTTAGAATAGTACGGTAGTTTTAAATTTCGCAAAATTGCCAAAAAAGGCCCAGATAACCAAAATTTAAATAAATAAAAAATATATATTTTTTTCAACTTTTTTTTAATTTTCAAAAAAAGAATTTTGTTTTAACCTTGTTTTTGGAAAAAAATTGGAAATCTGGAAAAAAAAATAAATTTAATTGTTTTTTAATATTTACCATTTAGTGTACAAGAAAGATTTTTGCGTAAGTATTTAATCCGAAATTTGGAAGAATTCTGGAAATGTGCATAATTTGTAAAATTATAATTTTAAGTAAACAATTTGGCTTTTTCAAGTAAAATTAAAAAATTTAGCTAACTATTGAGTTGGAAAATTCTGGAAAAATTCTAGACAGTTTCTGGAAAATTTCTAGAAATGTTCTAAAAAAGTAAAAAAAAAATCTTTTTAAAAAACTATTGATAAAACAAAGTAAATAATTTTTATTTAGGTACTTTTATCAAAAACCAGTAATTCCCTAGCTTCCTTGAATAATTCCTTTACTTTATTTTTACAAGTAGGTCTCATACTGAAAATTACTGGATCTGAGGCTAACAATAAGCTATGCAAGATATCCTCATTGCAATGAAGATATCTTGCATATATGCAATATAAGCTATAGCTTATTGTTAGCCTCAATCCAGTAATTTCCAGTATGAGACCTACTTGTAAAAATAAAGTAAAGGAATTATTCAAGGGAATTACTGGTTTTTGATAAAAGTACCTATATAAAAATTATTTACTTTATTTAGTTTGTTTTATTATCACATTTTTTTATAACATTATTTTGTCACTATTTTAAAACTTTTTCAGAATTTTTTCAGAATATTTCCAGCGAATTTCCAGATTTTTTTCAGAATTTTTCCAGAAATTTTCAACTCAATAGTTATGTAAATGTTTTAATTCCACTCGAAAAAGCCAAACTTATGCTAAGATAATAATTTTACAAGTTATACACATTTTCCAGAACTTATCTATATTTTTTATTTTTTAGAACTTATCCATATTACTTAGTTAAATATCTTTCTTATACGCTAAATGGTAATTAATTATATAAAAAAAAATAATTTTTTCTAAGATTTCCAGATTTTCCAGATTTCCAGATTTTTGCCAAAAATGAAACCTAGCTAAAAGGCTTTATCGTACCTAATAATAGCTACATACCAAATTTTATCAAAATCCCGACTACCGTTTTCAAGAAAGATACGATGTCCAACGTATGGCCCGCTTCGTTCCATAGTGCACCGCATATGTAGACTCGGTGGACGGGGCGACGAAATACATACCGTGCAGTCCAAAAGTCATCTTCCTCCTCTTAACTTTTGAAGGAGTTGAGATATATAATTTGGAACTCATAAATATGACAACTATCTTTTTGAATATAAGTTAGGTTTCGGTTCACGAAAGAGCGTCTTGAAAAAAGATTTTATTAACTTAAACACAGAAACTTATAAAGAAATATTAAAATAACACGGCACATTGAATGATTGAAAAATAAAAATAATGAATAATCCTAAGTTTAATTTATTTTATATACTAAAATTATCTGCTGAAGTTGCAGTTCTCACGGTCTGTAGTTTTAGTCACGTACCAACAGATAAGGCTGCCTTTTTAAGAAAGTTGCTAACCTGTCGAAGAGTGCCAACTTCTTTTTTTATAAAGACAAAAAATATACAAGGTGTTCTAGAAGAACTTTTAAATGACATGACAACTTCCATTTTTTTTTCTTTTTGGAATTTGTTATATGAGCTCTAATTAAATAAATAAGAACAAAATTTTAAAACGCTAACATACTGCCATCAATGTCTTGGATTTTGACCAAACTTGGCATAGTGGTACCACTATGGTACCTAAGTACTCCATCCAATTTTTTTTCAAAACGGTCCATCGGTTCACTATACTGGGTGTCCCACCAAGTTCTTGAAATAGCTCATCTCCGTTATTTGAAAAGGTATTAAAATTTGCAAAAAATAGCATAAAATCAAATCCTAAGAAGATTTTATTGACTTATTCAAAACCGCCCCTTGCTTACCCACTCCCTTGAAACTACCCCCAACTTCTGTTTTCAAATAGCACCCCTAATTATTATTAAAGACTATGAAAGTGCACTTAATTCTGAATTCAACCATTTATTATAAGTGGTATCTTAGATTTTAAGGGGCTCTAAATAACAATTATTATTTGTTAATAGAAGGTTGGTTTTTAAAACAAAATTGCGGGTAGTTCCAGGAGAGTGGGTTCTCATTTAAAATTTGATCCAGTTGGTCATTATATTGGTTCAACTTATGTTCAGCTACATTAAGTTCGTCCATTTTATTAATTTTTAAAGGAATTAATTTTGGTATATATTTTGCATCGGGAAGTTTTTCACAGCATTTATAAGGAATGCTTGGAGTTTCTATAACTGAAGGTAAAGTTTCAGAAATTAATATTAACCATTTATTTGTAGCAAGTAGTTGAACTTTGTAGTCTTCAAATATGAAAGTATTTATTTGGCAACTTTCAGGAACTTCTAAGTTATGATTTAAAATTTGAGCTTCACAAGAAGCGGAAGCGTTGAGAGAATATGTAATCAAGTAATAACATATTCGCATAGAGGTATCGATTCCAGAGAGAATTTTACAGTTTTCCATATTATTAATACTAATGTAAAATCGATTGTCTTCCAACACAGCAATGTATTTTGAGGAAGTAAGGACTGTATGGAATAAGTTAGTTCGTTTATCAAGGGTTGGAAGGGAGTAAAGGTGATATAGGGTAAAACGATCTCTAATAGTTAATGGAATATTCAAAATAAATACCACCTTGTTATCAGTCTGAAAAGCTTCAAGTTTAATTATTTCAATAAAATTTGCTATATTATAAAAAGCAACTGGTAAGGTAAACCTCCTTCGGTTATTTGAGATATTTTTGATAATTGATCAAGTAATACAAAGGGGTTAATAATTGAAGGCTGTAACACTTTTAATTGTGCAAATGTGATACTATTTATTATATCATCTAATTCTTCTTCTATTAACAAAAAATATTCTAGCAACTGTTCACATGTGTCTGTTACTTTTAATTTAGCTTCAATTAAATTTTGGTTATCTGTTATATTAAAAATTAAAGTTTCAATAGTTTTTAAATCATTATTGAATGTTTCTTCGTCTATTTGTAATTTTCTTATGAAATAATTAAAATTCTTTATTGTTTGAGTTGTGACTAATATTTGATTTTTCATTAAGGCGAGCATTTCGTGTTCATCACGATTAATTTTGTTTATGCAATCCTCATAATATTTACCATCTCTGGCATCTAAATTACAAGTGATTGATTTCCAAACAGTGCCAAGGCCGTTAATTAAACCCCGTTTGACTCTAGTTTCTAAATATTTAATTGTGTTACTTTTAATTTCTAAAAATTTATTTTTTATTGCATTTGAAATTCGTTCTAAAGTAAAAATATGGCCTTCAACTTTGTCTGCAAAATACTCCATTCGTAAGCCTTTATTTTTATTAATAAGTTCAACTATTTGTTTATTATTATTAAAAGAATTTTTAATAAAGGAAATATCTTTATAGACAATCAACTTCCATTTATAATTCGAGATTTTAATACTACCTTCATTTTGGTAAAATAATCCAAGTGTATTATTAAGTTTTGACTGTGAATTACTGTCCAGATGGATCTGTAACAATATTATTATCAGTAATTTCATTTTAACGTTCATGATAAGGCTTTAAGCGGTCAAAATTAACGCGTGTTCTATTATTTTCATTATAAATTATAGCAGAATTTGGTTCTAATATTTCTTCGATTGTATAAGGTCCTAAATATTTATTTTTGAATTTATGCCCAATTTGAGACTCTTTGAGCCATACCTTTTGACCTATTTGGAAGGGAGATTTTTCTTTAACATGCCTATCAAAACGTTCTTTGGTTTTTTGTTTTTCATGAGCTGTTTTGGATCTAGCAATTTTATAATTATGAGAAATTTTATTCACGAACGTAATTAGTTATTAATTCAGTTTGATTATACAGTTTTTCAGGGGGTCTAGATGCCGTATGCCCGAATACTAATTCGTAAGGAGTAAAACCTGTCGTTTTACATTTACTGTACTATGTAATAATTGCATTAGGTAAAATGTCTAAAGGGGATTGATTTGGAAATTCGTTTAAAAATACTCTAAATATTTCTGTCAGTGTACCATTGAAACGTTCCGCAGAACCATTCGATTGCAGATGAGCGACAGAACTAAATGTTAATTTAAAGTCATATAGATTTGCAAAATCACGCATAATGTGATTGTGAAACTCTCCACCAGAGTCACAATGAATTCTTAAGGGAGTACCAAAATGTTGGAAAAAAATAAGAAGTGTATTAACAACTTCTTTTGTGGATTTATTTTTAAGGTGATAACCTTGAGTGAATTCTGTGAATTCATCTCTAACAATTAAAATATAAGATTTAATATATTTTTCTACATCTTTTTGCAAATTTGGCCAATTATATTTTTCTCTAATGCGCCTAAAAGTTTCGTTAATACCTCGATGTAAATTATTTTTACCATCCTGATATTGAGATACAATTATTAATTGTTGATCAGGATCAGGCTGAGTTATAATATCCTGACAGATTACAAATTTGATTTCAATATCGGCAAAAATAAAACTGAGTATTTCAGGAACCATAAACTTTTTTACATTTTCAACATAATATGTTTTATTAGGGTCAAATTTTTCTTTGTGTTTAAATAAGTGTTTTATAGCGTTTTCAGTTACTTTTAAAACAGGTATTAAATAATAAGTCCTACCAGGTATACTTGTACTAGCTACTATACAATACTAAATGATTGGTCAGCTTCCATAAAGTCTTCAATTATTTTATCATGAAGATTTTCTATATTTCCTTGTTGAAAAACTGAAATTATATCTTTATGTTGTTTACTTAATAATTGCTCGTTACAGTAAGAAATTTTGGAATAATCGATAAGAGAAATAAATTGATATTTTTCTTGAAAAATGTTAAATTCTTCTTCAATTGTTTCTGTTTGAACAGATTCATTATCGGATTCATTATCTGATAATGTAATATTATTATTATAAAAGATTTTAAATGTATTGATTTTAGAGTTATCGTAAATTTTAATATTAAATTTTTCTTCGTGTAAAATAATTTTAATTAAATTATAAACATTATTTCAATTAAGTTTATCTAACCCTCACCCTATCTTAGGTATTGCAATATTAAAATAATTATTTACAATAAGGGTCATTTTCAAACTATTTAAAGCTGATATCATATTTTTATACGTAGGTTTGTCATAATAATGTTCTTTAGTAATTAAATAGTAAACATTTCTATTGTTTATTGATAAATAAGCTACATCACCGATTTGTTTATTAAGAGATTTAAGATAATCTACGTTTTTAAACCTTTCATTAAATTGCCAAGAGACATTTGAAAATCTCTTGATACACAATTGGCTAAAGATAATTTAGAACTGAAAAGATCACCATTTATGATCTCTATATTGCTCTTAGATTCAATATCAGTATTAAATAAAGCATCAAACATATTTTCAAAAATTTTAAAATTTGGTTATGATTCGTAAGTCATAATAAGTGACTCATATGTATGAATCCTACTTAAAGCATCAGCGTTTTTGTTTATTTTACCGGGTTTATATATAATTTCATAATCATACTCTTCTAATTTAAGCCTCCATCGGCAAAGACGTTAACCAGGATCAGAAATTGAGAAAAGCCATGTTAAAGGCTTATGGTCAGTGACTAATTTAAATTTTCTACCAAATAAATAAGGTCTAAAATGATTTACGGACCATATTATAGCTAATAATTCTCGTTCAATGACAGAATATAGACATTCTGTTTCACTTAATGTCCTAGATGCATAGGCTATTGGCAAATCTTTGCCTATAACACCCTGAGAAAGAACTGAACCAATGGCGAATGCGCTCCCGTCGCAAGTGAGTACAAAATCTTGTGTGAAATCAAGATACTTTAAAATTGGAGCAGACGGCAAAAGTTTTTTACATATATTAAAAGCTTCAATACATTCTGAGTTAAAATTAAATTTTATATCTTTGTTTAATAACATCGTTAAAGGCTTTATTATTTTGGCAAAATTTGGAATAAACCGTCTGTAATATCCGATTAATCCTAGAAAACTTTTAATTTCTTTTTCATTATTAGGTTGTGGAAAATTTAAAATACAAGATACCTTTTCAGGATTTGGCTTAAGGCCGTTTTCAGTAATTATATGTCCAAGGTAAGATACTTCACGGCGTAAAAACTCACTTTTATCTGATTGTATTTTCAAGTTAAATTTACGTAAACGACTAAATACTTCTTTTAATCTTAAAATATGTTCGTTAAGCGTAGCAGAAAAAATTATAATGTCGTCCATATAGACACAACATCTTTCATTTAAAAGCTCTGAAAAGACGTTATCTAAAACACGCTCTAAACTGGAAGGGGCATTACGTAATCCGAAACTCATATGAGTAAATTCATAATGGCCATTTTCTACTGAGAAAGCTGTTTTTGGTATGTCAGGGGGTCAATTTAAATTTGATGGAAACCAGAAACTAAATCAATAATAGTAAAATAAGTACATTTTCCTAGTTGGTCTAACAAATCCGAAATATTAGGCAAAGGATATCTGTCACCTATAGTTACTTCATTAAGTTTCCTATAATCAAAAACAACTCGCCATTTTTGTTTACCAGATGCGTCCATTTTCTTGGGGACTAGCCAAACAGGACTAGACCAGGGTGAAATAGAGGGTTGAATTATTTTTTGATCTAACATTTTCTTAATTTGACTTTTAACTTCTTCTTTATGTACGTAAGGGTACCGATAAGATTTTGTGTAGATTAATCTGGAATCACCTGTATCTATTTTGTGTTTAATTTGATTTGTAAAAGTTAATGGTTCATTATCAAAATAAAATATGTCAGCAAATTCAGTGCATATATCAACAACAGCTTCAGACTCTTCATTATTCAGGTGACTTAATTTCAATGACTCTTTTATTTTGTTTACACGGTCAAGGTCAAAATAATCAACAGTATTGTTTTTAGCATCATCAATTAAATAAAGATTCTCAACATTAAGGGGCTCTAGTACTTAAGAAAAATAAAAGATTTCTCAATAGCATTTGAATTAGCCAATGTACTTAAGAATTCACCATTTTCATTAACATGGACAATAGCTTTAGCAAGTCTTACATTTTCAAAATTTAAACTATTACAAATTGCATCAGTATTTTTCAAATTACACTTAAGTTTGAAAACCTTTTCACATCGCGGTAAAATTTTTATATAATTATCAGATTTATTTAAAATTAAATTTGGAATATCTGGTCCTTTTTTCGGAAAAGAATCAGGTCCTTTTTTTTTGAACAAAATTATTATTATTAGGAACTAAAATATTATTTGTAGAGTTATCGTTACTAGAAAATTCATTACTTAAGGGAATATTGATCCCAATATTTTTAATATAATTATCTCTTAAGGAAATACTATTATTTCCTACAGTTTTTTTATTTAAGGGAATACATTCGCTAAGAGATCCCGTATTTTGATATAAGATTCATTAGATCCTTCGAAAGGAATATTATTAACAGATCCCGTATTGGGAATATTTTTGTTTAAAGATCCCTTAATGGGAATATTATTAACAGATCCCGTATTTGGAATATTTTTATTTAAAGATCCCTTAATGGGAATATTATTAACAGATCCCGTATTGGGAATATTTTTGTTTAAAGATCCCTTAATGGGAATATTATTAACAGATCCCGTATTTGGAATATTTTTATTTAAAGATCCCTTAATGGGAATATTATTAACAGATCCCGTATTGGGAATATTTTTATTCAAAGATCCCTTAATGGGAATATTATTAACAGATCCCGTATTGGGAATATTTTTATTGAAAGATCCCTTAATGGGAATATTATTAACAGATCCCGTATTGGGAATATTATATAAAATAGTTTCCTCATTGGGAACATGTAAACCATTAGAAGTAATAATATTATTTTCAGACTCCTTATACATAGGAATATCTTGGTATTTAGTATGTAAAATTTTATTTTTTATATCAATAGAACAATCATAATGTTCCAAAAAATCCATGCCTATAATTCCATCATAATCTATATTTAGATCCACAACATAAACCTTGTGTGGGTCAGTTTTATTATTATTATTATTATTATTATTATTATTATTATTATTAAATGTAAGATATATTGAGCTATTAATAGAAATAAGTTCATCTGTAATACCTTGAATTAAAATATTTTCTTTATTTATTATATCAGACGGTTTTAATACATGAGGCCTTTAAATAGAAATTGTTGCACCACTATCAATAAAATATTTAAACTTTTTTTGCGAATCATTAATATAAAAAAGATTTTTAGAGTTAGTAATATGCAATTTTTGAATTAAGTTTAAGGTGTTAAGTCTGTCTGTGTTAAGTCTGAAAAAGTCTGTTCTAACTGGCGTCAGGGCTTGAGTCGAGCTGCCAGCTATGGCTTGACTCTCCTGGGAGTTTAAATGATGCTACCTTGTTGAGTTAGGGGGTAAATTTGAAGGATAAACTCTTTGGGAGTTATTATTATTTGAATTATATCTTTGTGCATTTTGTTTTTTAAAACAATTTTCTATGAAATGACCCGGTTTTTTACAGTAGTTGCAGGTAACATTATTATTAAAATTATTTGGACGATTAAAATTCGTATTTGTATTAGGGTAGTTATTAAAATCTGAATTTGGTTGACCATTGAAATTATTATAATTTTGGTAAGGCCTAAAAATAAAAATAATATTTTATAAAATTAGACAGACAACAAGTGATATACCTTAAAAATCACCAAATTAAGGAATTATATTAGAAATACAAAGCTGTGCAAAAAATATCAACTTACACAAATATTAGGATGAACTTCATGTAGATGTAGGTTTCGTCCACAAAGAATTAGAATTCACCGTTGATATTTCTTCAACGTTGGACACTCGCGGAACCCAAGCAAATATCTGTGGCTACTCAATTCACCACAGAAAGTCTTTTTCGCACACAAAACAAAAATTGTCCTGCGAATCCTACCGACTGCGCCACTGTTACGTTTTGGATTTTGATTTCTTATTTTTAAAAAAATTAAAATAAAATTTAAAACATTTTATTAACATTAATTATAAAGTAAAATAACTTAAGTTTAACAATAGAAAAGAATGAATGAATAATTTGGAGCTGAAATTTATATAATTATATCTGTGGAATTTTCCATTAAAACATCTAATTGCACCATAACATCTAATTGCGCCATATTGCACCATTTTAATCACAACAAAAAAGGGTATTGCGTCTTAAGGGGATATGTAACATATATAGGTGTATGTATGTATGTATGTATGTATGTATATACACGGTGTCCCATGGTAGACAAATCAGTCAAATTGTGGCGTTATTATCAAAGCTATTAAAATATATTTTTTACCAGTCAATATAGACCTAGTAACCTTCAATTTACGCCAGAAAAAAGTGTACTTTTTTCTGTTTTTAGGCTAGAGCAACAAACAGAATTTTTTTTTAGCATAATAACATTTTTTAACGCCAAAATTTAAAAAAATAATATCATTTCTTTATCATATGATAGTTTTTTTTACTAAAAACAATAGTTTTCTATTTTAATTTTTAATTTTAGAGAACGGTAAAAAATGGTAAGTGCATTATGGAATGACCCCGCTAATGTAAAAGAGAGGATGCTATGAAAATAAATGTTTGCAAATATGACGTTCACGATAAAAATAAATGTCAAATCTAATGTTATAAATTAGATTTTTACTTAGACTTAGTAAGGACCTTGTGTACTAGGGTATTTTATACTACAACTAATAAATTTTGATTTTTTGCGCTCAATCAAATTTTTTAATTGGTATGATTGGATTAATCTTAGATTAATCTTAGCAGTTTTTTTTACAAAGTCAAGTCTATATCATAATGAAAGTATTGGTAAAGCAAGTTATTATAAAACCTATTGGACAACTTATGATAAAACATGTTTTATAATTATAAACCCCCTTCCCTCGCAGTTGCATGAAGTTGCAGCTGGTTCATATTAGCAGGGCCGGATTCAGGGGGGTGGAGGGGGTACAGATTACCCGGGGCCCGGGCTCGAAGGGGGCCCGGCGACAGAAGTTTTTAATAAACAGTTTATTTATTTATACTCCCCCAGATCGATAAGGCGTCAAAATGAGCAAATAAGTAGATCTCGTTCCAAATGGGCAATAGAAAAAATTTCGCCGCGGCAGCGCTTAAGCCTTTTTGGATTTTTGTAAAAAATAATAGTGCACTGTTATTAGTGTTTTAAAATTTGTAAAAAAATTCGCCCGCGGCGCTAGGGCTAATTTACCTACGTATTTTTTTTAGTTCAAGCTTGCAAAAGCTTAAAATTTGTAAAAAAATTGCCTGCGGCGCCAGAGCTATCAAAATTAAAAAAATTTCGCCTGCGGCGCTAAGACTTTATTATTTTTTACTTCCTTAAGCTTGCTGAACTATGAAAATAATACAGTCAGAAATTAACATAATTTGGAAAAATGTTCTACTGCGGCGCTTAGTTAATGAATGGGGGCGCCGCTTCGGCCCTCAGTGCCTTAGCTGCAGGCCTGCATGGGACAATTATGTTTTGAAAAAATGGGGGCCCGAGTAAAAAGTTGCACCGGGGCCCGGGCTGGCTCTCTCCGGCCCTGCATATTAGGGTCACTTCATCTAGTCCTACTTCGTGCTTTTGTTCTTAGTCGTTTTTTTTGTCTTTTTGAACCAAACCAGACCAAAATTAAACCAAATACAGAAGAACAAAGGAAAAAAACTGTCATATTATGGGCAATTTAGTCAATTAATTTATTGTTATGTAATTAATTACGTACATTTTGGTTGGAATTAAAAGTTAAATGATACTAAGATTAATTCTCATAAGTTAAAATTTCAAATTGATTGTTATTATTAATATTATTTATTAATATGCGAAACGCAAGACGTATTTATGATATTTAAATTAATTAACTCATCATTGTGTCAAATTCCATACATCTACAAAATATTACTCCTTTCTAGAATATTTTCAGTGTTATTAGAATTGTTTTGTACAATATTTCAAATAAATCCATGTTAGTCCTTAGGTTTTCCCAAATCACTCCAGTTCTGATGAAAAAAGGTCAAAATTATGCATCTAACTTCAGAGAATCATGGGAATATAAATGCAATTTCACAAAATCTATTATTAGCAAATAATTCTAATTCTTTGCTAGTCTTCCACGATTCAAATGGATTCAAATCAAGCAGCAAGTTAATATGTATCTGCATTGATCCTCTTCCGCACATCGTCTACATAAGAAGCCCCCATTTTTAACACGATAAAGCAATTTAATTTTGTTTAGATGTCTGAGTCTGTCTGTGTATCATCTGTCTTTTTGTAAAGTAGTTAGTCATAGACGTTTCGTAAATGTTCAAAAGTTCTCCCATCCTCCTGAATACACATAAAAAGCCTACTTTCAAAATTATGTCTGACTCGTTGAAGCATTACCGGTGTTATTTCGTTAAATGCTTCAACGATTCTTTGACGCATATTTTTAGGAGTGGTGGGAGCTTGTCGGTAAACCCTGTCCTTTACAAATCCCCACAAAAAAAATCACACGGGGTTAAATCGGGTGATCTTGCTGGCCAGGCAATTTGACCACCACGACCTATCCATGTATAATAAGTCTCATCCAAAAAAGTCCTCACCTCATGAAAAAAATGAGCAGGAGCCCCATCCTGCATAAAAATTATGTCATTTCGCAAATTTAGTGGTACGTCTTCTAAAAGTTCCGGTAATTCATCACGCAAAAAATTTAGGTACATATTCCCATTTAGATGCCCATTAAAAAAGTAAGGTCCAATAACCGAATCCCCCAGTACCCCTCCCCAAACATTTAAAGACCAAATCCGCTGGTTGACAACATGCCTAACCCAATGCGGATTTTCAACAGACTAATAATGCATGTTATGCCTGTTGACAACTCCATTGCTTTTAAATGTAGATTCTTCACTAAACAAAATTTTGGTAGAAAAGTCCTCGTCATCCCCTGTTAATTCCAAAAGTTCATCACAAAATCGAACCCTATTTTCAAAATCCCTCCCATGTAACTCTTGATTAAGACATAATTTATACGGATGTAATTTAGAATTTTTAATAACCCTACTAACTGATGTGCGTGATAAATGATGTTCCCTTGTAGACGTGTGGGGATCATTGATAACTGCTTCTTGAATTATAGTTATAGTTTCAGGATCTTTGGTTACTGGACTTTCGCAAACTTTTTTTATGTCCCTCACTCCTCCAGTATCCAAAAATAAATTAACAATTCTTCGTACGCTAAAGTAACTAATACTATCATCGGGGAACTTTTCTACTATTCTTCTCGTTGTTTCTCTTAAATTTCGAGCACATTCTCGATAAGTTAAAATAATTTCTTTCTTTACTTCTAAAGTTATCATTTTGGCATTCAAAACTTGGTTTTATAAAAATCTTGCTTTGTTAATTTTTTGATTATAATGTAAAATCAAATTTGACATTTATTGTCATCATATACGACTTATTTAAAAAATTTAATTTCAAGGCATCCTACTCTTTTGCCATAACGGGGTCATTCCATTATGCAATTACCCTTTTTTAAGGTTTTTTAAAATTAAGAATTTAAATCGAAAATTATTGTTTTTAGAGAAAAAAAAACTATCATATGATAAAGAAAAATTGTTACTTTTTTTAATTTTGGCATTTGAAAGTATTGTTATGCTTTTAAAAGTGCATGTGGTGAGCTCTAGCTCAAAACCAAAAAAGAGTAGAAAACTTTTGTTTTGGGTGAATTGAAGATAATTAGGTCCATATTGACTGGTAAAAGTTTCATGTTGATATCTTTGTTAATAACGCCACAGTTTGACTGATTTGTCTACCGTGGGACACCGTGTATATATATATATATATATATATATATATATATATAACTTTGTCATATACGCACCCAATTCGTATAATCGTTGCAAAACTGGCACCCATTTTTACAATGTGGCACCCAATTTTGGGTGCCACTTTGTTTCTTCGTATATCGACTTCTTTCGATCACCTGAATCACCTCCTGGCGGGAAATGAAATTTTGTCTGGGTGTCAGATTTACAAACATACTATAGCGAGATACAGATCAGGTTCTTGTGTTTGAATCTAGGTGGCGCTGCTGTAAGATATGTATATACAATATTTTTTAAACCTTGTAAAAGTGGCACCCGGTTGCACGCTTGTATATGCAAAAAAATAGATAATACATGTAAAAGCTGCACCCGAAATATGACAACACTGTAAAAATAAATAACATAATATAAGATTTTATTTTCTAGGTATCAATGGGTGCCACTTTTACAACGATTATATATTTGAGTGTATATATTATAAATGGGAAATTTCTTAATATAATAAATAATTTTTAATTAAAATCTAAATTATTGATAAATTAACTTATCACTGTTGACAATGCAAGAAAATGAAGCATGTAAATTAGGGTGCTTTTTTTTTCGACTCTTTTTGTTTTTTCGGTCCCATCAAGAAATTTTGTTGGAAGTACCCTAAAAAAAAATCCCTCAAAATTTTAGCCCTTAATATTAATATTAAGTAGTGGACCAAGGCATGTAAAGATTTCCCATTGAAAATACACGTAAACTTTGATTTTTTTTCTTTAAATTACTATAGCTTAGCGGCATTTTATGGCATCGCTTCGACCATAGACAGGTATTTCTCAAAATTGCATGCTCTACAAAAGTGCCCATTGCTGCATAATCATAACTCGTACTGGTAAGGTAGTTTGGGCCACCAAACCCAATTTTTTCATAAAATTTACGTTTTTCTGTCCTTATCTCGTAATTCACAAGAGCTACAAAAAATATTTAAATGACAAACTTGTAGGAAATTTAATTTTCTACAAAAATGGTCCTTGACACTAAATCTCTAACATCAATATTTCTTGAGATATTAAATTCTAAAGTTTTTGTTATTTCAAATTATTATCGAGTATCACGTCAAATTATAAAAAATCGTTATTTCATTATAAATCACTACGTTTTTAACTAATTACTTTTTTTTAATGGGAGGTTAAACAAATATAAAAAATCTAAAATATTTCAGTAATAATTGAAAAAAAAAATAGATAGATTGATAGGTTTGGACATATTTTAACTTAAGCAAATATTGTATAAATTACAAAAATTTCTAACCTATCAATCTATCTATGAATATAACATTTTTTTTTCAATTATTACTGACATATTTTAGATTTTTTATATTTTTTTACCCTCTGATTAAAAAAAAAGTAATTAGTTAAAAACGTAGTGATGTATAATGAAATAACGATTTTTTATAATTTGACGTGATACTCGATAATAATTTGAAATAACAAAAACTTTAGAATTTAATATCTCAAGAAATATTGATGTTAGCGATTTAGTGCCAAGAACCATTTTTGTAGGAAATTAAATTTCCTACAAGTTTATTATTCAAATATTTTTTGTAGCTCTTGTCAATTACGAGATAAGGACAGAAAAACGTAAATTTTATGAAAAAATTGGGTTTGGTGGCCCAAACTACCTCACCAGTACGAGTTATGATTATGCCGCAATGGGCACTTTTGTAGAGCATTCAATTTTGAGAAATACCTGTCTATGGTCGAAGCGATGCCATAAAATGGCGCTAAGCTATAGTAATTTAAAGAAAAAAAATCAAAGTTTACGTGTATTTTCAATGGAAAATCTTTACATGCCTTAGTCCACTACTTAATATTAATATTAAGGGCTAAAATTTTGAGGGATTTTTTTTTAGGGTACTTCCAACAAAATTTCGTCATGGGACCGAGAAAACAAAAAAAGACGAAAAAAAGCACCCTAATGTAAATGAAATATAGGTTAACTATCTTTTGTTAAAAAAATATATTCCCCGATATTTTCGGGGAATCATATACTATGAGTACTAAATACTTTTGTATGTTTCTGAAATATATTTATTTGTACATTAATTTATTAATAATATATTCGATTAAAATTAAATAATAAACTGTTTATTATAGGTATGCATTTTAAATTTGGTATAAAAATAGAGAAATATTTTTAAAAATTACATTACATAAATAGTATATTACAGTTCTAGTTGTATAGACCCAATTCATATGAACTCAAACAATTTCGATCAGCTTTTTTTGTAGATACCTTTGGTAAAAAAAATTCGACTGAACTTTGCCTTAAAAAAATATTTTTTCATTTGTCTACTAAAATTGGGTGGGTCTATCTAAAATGCGGAATACGTATTATTTAGCTGAACGCTGCGGAACGGGTACTTTAAATTATCCATTCGGCCTAAAATTTTGTATACTCACATAAGGGACCTTCTTGCACCCCATTCTAAAATTTGAACCCCAATAACCCCAAGAACCCCAAGAAAATATTTAAGGGTGGTTTACGCCTGCCAACAGATTTTTTTTTGCGGAACGGTAAAAAACGAGTACTTTAAATTATCCGATCGGGCTGAAATTTTGTATTTTCACTTTGGGGACCTTCCTGCACCCCATCCTAAAATTTGAACCCCATCGGAAAATATTTAGGGGTGGTTTACGCCTGCCAAGCGATTTTTTTTGCGTAACGGTAAAAAACGAGTACTTTAAATTATCCAATCGGGCTAAAAATTTTTATGCTCACTTTAGGGACCTTTTTGCACCCTATCCTATAATTTTAACCCCATCGGACAATATTTAAGGGTGGTTTCAACCTGCGAAACGACTTTTTTCTGCAGAACGGTAAAAAAGAAGTACTCCATATTATCCGATCTGACATTTTGTATGCAGACTTAAGGGACCTTACTGCACCCCATCCTAAAATTTTAACCCCATCGGAAAATATTTAGGGTTGGTTTACGCCTGCGAACGATTTTTTTTGCGGAACGGTAACAAACGGGTACTTTAAATTATCCGATAGGGCTGAAATTTAGTATGCAGACTTAACGGACCTTCCTGCACCACATCCTAAAATTTAACTCTATGGAAAAATATTTAGAGGTGTTTTACGCCTGCGAAACGATTTTTTCTGCGGAACGCTAAAAAAAGGGTATTTTAAATTATCCGATCGGGCTAAAATCTTGTATCATGATTTTAGGGACTTTCCTGCATCCCATCCCCATCCTATAAATTTAACCCCATTGGACAATATTTAAGGGTGGTTTCCACCTGTGAAACAACTTTTTTCTGCGGAACGGTAAAAAACAAGTACTTTAAATTATCCGATGGGGCTGAAATTTAGTATGCAGACTTAAGAGACGTTTCTGCACCCCATCCTAAAATTTCAACCCCATTGGACAATATTTAAGAGTGGTTTCCACCTGCGAAACGACTTTTTTCTGCGGAACGGTAAAAAACAAGTACTTTACTATCCGATCGGGCTGGAATTTTGTATGTTGACTTTAGGGACATTCCTGCACCCATCCTATAATTTCAACCCCATTGGACAATATTTACGGATGGTTTCCACCTGCGAAACTACTTTTTTCTGCGGAACGGTAAAAAACAACTTAGTATCCAGACTTAAGGGACCTTCCTGCACCCCATCCTAAAATTTGAACCCCATCGGAAAATATTTAGGGGTGGTTTACGCATGCGAAACGATTTTTTTCTGCGGAACGGTAAAAAACGGGTACTTTAAATTATCCTATCGGGCTAAAATTTTGTATGCTGGCTTTAGGGACCTTCCTGCACCAAATCCTATAATTTTAACTTCATCGGATAATATTTAAGGGTGGTTTTCGCCTGCGAATCAATTTTTTTCTGCGGAACGGAAAAAAACAAGTACTTTAAATAATCCGATCGGACTGAAATTTTGTAAGCTGACGTACGGGACCTTCCTGCACCCCATCTTAAAATTTTAACCCCATCGGAAAATATTTAGGGGTGGTTTACGCCTGCCAAACGATTTTTTTTGTGGAACGGTAAAAAACGAGTACTTTAAATTATCTGATCGGGCTGAAATTTTGTATGCTGACTTTAGGCACCTTCCTGCACCCCATTCTAAAATTGCATCCCCATTGGACAATATTTAAGAGTGGTTTCTACCTGCGAAACGATTTTTTTCTGCGGAACGGTAAAAAACAAGTACTTTAAATTATCTGATAGGGCTGAAATTTTGTATGTTGACTTTAGGGACATTCCTGCACCCCATCCTACAATTTTAACCCCATCGGACAATATTTAAGGATGGTCTCCGCCTGCCAAATTATTTTTTTTCTGCGGAACATTAAAAAACGAGTATTAACCGTCACAACCCTATTATTCTAACAACTACCAGCTCCGAACCCCTGCTCTCTGTCTTGCTATGCCACATTAGGGTGGACCTTATATTTTTTATTACCTTAAAATTTTCATTTTCATTTTTCATAAATCGTAAAAAATCGTTGAAAATTGTCTGTACTTTTTGTATTAGTGAAAAATTTTAATGGGCTTAAAATGTTATTTTTTTTCCTTTTGATCATACAAAATTAAGTGCCAAATTTCAAAATGATCAAAAGTCCAAACCCGTTCCGAAAATCCGCCAAATTTGATCCTAACACTAAAATTTAAGAATTTCTACCATAAATGTAAACAAACATTTTAAAAATGTATCAGATCGGTGTGAATTTAGTTTTATATAATGCAATCTAATATTTGTTTATAATATTAAAATGATTTAACTAAAACAATACGAACTAAGCACCAAATAAGAGCTCCTAAATAAGCCACTTTGAGGAGCCTTTATTTGGCGCTTAGTTCGTTTTGTTTTAGTTAGATAATTCTAATATTATAAATAAATGTTAAAATGCATTAAATAAAATTATATGTAACCGATCTAATACATTTTTAAAATGTTTGTTTACCGTTTGACTCAAATTTATGGTAGAAATTCGTAAATTTTAGTGTTAGGGGCAACTTTGGCTGATTTTCGGCACGGGTTAGAATCTTTTGATCATTTTGAAATTTGACACATAGTTTTGTATGCTCAAACGGAGAAAAATAAGATTTTAAGCATTTTAAATTTTTCACTTATACAAAAATTACAGAAAATTTTCAACAATTTTTTACGATTTTAAAAATTTTAGTGGCCCAGTTAGGACCTTTAGAGAAGTTTGATTACTCTCATATTTTCATAAAAATAAATTCAGACCGATCCGATACACTTTTAAAATTTTTGTTTACGTTTATGGTAAAATTTCGAAAATTTTATTGTTAGGGGCAACTTTGGCGGATTTTCGGCACGGGTTAGAATCTTTTAATCATTTTGAAATTTTTTATGCTTGAAAGGAAAAAAATTAGATTTTAAGCCCTTTAAATTTTTTACTTACACAAAAATTACAGACAATTTTTAACAATTTTTTACGATTTTAAAAATTTTAGTGGCCCAGTTAGGACCTTTAGAGAAGTTTTATTACTCTCATATTTTCATAAAAATAAATTCAGACCGATCCGATACACTTTTAAAATTTTTGTTTACGTTTATGGTAAAATTTCGAAAATTTTATTGTTAGGGGCAACTTTGGCGGATTTTCGGCACGGGTTAGAATCTTTTAATCATTTTGAAATTTTTTATGCTCGAAAGGAAAAAAATAAGATTTTAAGCCCTTTAAATTTTTTACTTACACAAAAATTACAGACAATTTTTAACCATTTTTTACGATTTATGGGTAATTAACGAATTTTAGGAGCCCAATTAGAACCCTTAGAGAAGTTTAATTGCTGTCATATTTTCAGAATTTTCAAGTTACTCCTAAATGAAAATTTTAAGATAATAAAAAAATATAAGGTCAAACCTAATACCACATGATTTAATTAAATAAAAGTAAATTCAGACCAATCTGATACATTTTTAAAATGTCTGTTTACATTTATGCTAGAAATTCGTAAATTTTAGGGGCATCTTTGGCAAATTTTCAGCACGGGTTAGAATCTTTTGATAATTTTGAAATTTGGCACATAATTTTGTATGCTTAAAAGGAAAAAAATAAGCTTTCAAGACCTTTAAATTTTTCACTTATACAAAAATTACAAAAAAATTTCAACGATTTTTTAAGATTTATGGACAATTTACGAATTTTAGGGGCTCAAACTTTTCAGTTAGACATAAATGAAAATTTTAAGATATAAAAAAAATATAAGGTTCACCATAATTTCAAATGATTTAATTAAATAAAAATAAATTCAGACCGATCTGATACATTTTTAAATTTTTTTTGTTTACATTTATGGTAGAAATTCGTAAATTTTAGTGTTAGGGGCAACTTTGGCGGATTTTCGGCACGGGTTGTAATCTTTTGATCATATTGAAATTTGGCACATAATTTTGTATGATCAAAAGGAAAAGAATAGGATTTTAAGCCTTTTAAATTTTTCACTTATACAATACTTACAGACAATTTTCAACGTTTTTTTACGATTTATGTGTAATTTTACGAATTTTAGGGGTCCAATTAGGACCCTTAGAGAAGTTTGATCACTCTTGTATTTTCATAACTTTTCAGTACATCTAAATGAATTTGAACCCCATCGGAAAATATTTAGGGGTGGTTTACGCATGCGAAACGATTTTTTTCTGCGGAACGGTAAAAAACGGGTACTTTAAATTATCCTATCGGGCTAAAATTTTGTATGCTGACTTTAGGGACCTTCCTGCACCAAATCCTATAATTTTAACTTCATCGGATAATATTTAAGGGTGGTTTACGCCTGCGAATCAATTTTTTTCTGGGGAACGGAAAAAAACAAGTACTTTAAATAATCCGATCGGACTGAAATTTTGTAAGCTGACGTTAGGGACCTTCCTGCACCCCATCTTAAAATTTTAACCCCATCGGAAAATATTTAGGGGTGGTTTACGCCTGCCAAACGATTTTTTTTGTGGAACGGTAAAAAACGAGTACTTTAAATTATCTGATCGGGCTGAAATTTTGTATGCTGACTTTAGGCACCTTCCTGCACCCCATTCTAAAATTGCATCCCCATTGGACAATATTTAAGAGTGGTTTTTACCTGCGAAACGAATTTTTTCTGCGGAACGGTAAAAAACAAGTACTTTAAATTATCTGATCGGGCTGAAATTTTTTATGTTGACTTTAGGGACATTCCTGCACCCCATCCTACAATTTTAACCCCATCGGACAATATTTAAGGATGGTCTCCGCCTGCCAAATTATTTTTTTTCTGCGGAACATTAAAAAACGAGTATTAACCGTCACAACCCTATTATTCTAACAACTACCAGCTCCCAACCCCTGCTCTCTGTCTTGCTATGCCACATTAGGGTGGACCTTATATTTTTTATTACCTTAAAATTTTCATTTTCATTTTTCATAAATCGTAAAAAATCGTTGAAAATTGTCTGTACTTTTTGTATTAGTGAAAAATTTAAAGGGCTTAAAATGTTATTTTTTTCCTTTTGATCATACAAAATTAAGTGCCAAATTTCAAAATGATCAAAAGTCCAAACCCGTTCCGAAAATCCGCCAAATTTGATCCTAACACTAAAATTTAAGAATTTCTACCATAAATGTAAACAAACATTTTAAAAATGTATCAGATCTGTGTGAATTTAGTTTTATATAATGCAATCTAATATTTGTTTATAATATTAAAATGATTTAACTAAAACAATACGAACTAAGCACCAAATAAGAGCTCCTAAATAAGCCACTTTAAGGAGCCTTTATTTGGCGCTTAGTTCGTTTTGTTTTAGTTAGATCATTCTAATATTATAAATAAATGTTAAAATGCATTAAATAAAATTATATGTAACCGATCTAATACATTTTTAAAATGTTTGTTTACCGTTTGACTCAAATTTATGGTAGAAATTCGTAAATTTTAGTGTTAGGGGCAACTTTGGCAGATTTTCGGCACGGGTTAGAATCTTTTGATCATTTTGAAATTTGACACATAGTTTTGTATGCTCAAACGGAGAAAAATAAGATTTTAAGCATTTTAAATTTTTCACTTATACAAAAATTACAGAAAATTTTCAACAATTTTTTACGATTTTAAAAATTTTAGTGGCCCAGTTAGGACCTTTAGAGAAGTTTGATTACTCTCATATTTTCATAAAAATAAATTCAGACCGATCCGATACACTTTTAAAATTTTTGTTTACGTTTATGGTAAAATTTCGAAAATTTTATTGTTAGGGGCAACTTTGGCGGATTTTCGGCACGGGTTAGAATCTTTTAATCATTTTGAAATTTTTTATGCTTGAAAGGAAAAAAATAAGATTTTAAGCCTTTAAATTTTTTACTTAGACAAAAATTACAGACAATTTTTAACAATTTTTTACGATTTTAAAAATTTTAGTGGCCCAGTTAGGACCTTTAGAAAAGTTTGATTACTCTCATATTTTCATAAAAATAAATTCAGACCGATCCGATACACTTTTAAAATTTTTGTTTACGTTTATGGTAAAATTTCGAAAATTTTATTGTTAGGCGGATTTTCGGCAAGGGGTTAGAATCTTTTAATCATTTTGAAATTTTTTATGCTCGAAAGGAAAAAAATAAGATTTTAAGCCCTTTAAATTTTTTACTTACACAAAAATTACAGACAATTTTTAACCATTTTTTACGATTTATGGGTAATTAACGAATTTTAGGAGCCCAATTAGAACCCTTAGAGAAGTTTAATTGCTCTCATATTTTCAGAATTTTCAAGTTACTCCTAAATGAAAATTTTAAGATAATAAAAAATATAAGGTCCAACCTAATACCACATGATTTAATTAAATAAAAGTAAATTCAGACCGATCTGATACATTTTTAAAATGTCTGTTTACATTTATGCTAGAAATTCGTAAATTTTAGGGGCATCTTTGGCGGATTTTCGGCAGGGGTTAGAATCTTTTGATAATTTTGAAATTTGGCACATAATTTTGTATGCTTAAAAGGAAAAAAATAAGCTTTCAAGACCTTTAAATTTTTCACTTATACAAAAATTACAAAAAAATTTCAACGATTTTTTAAGATTTATGGACAATTTACGAATTTTAGGGGCTCAAACTTTTCAGTTAGACATAAATGAAAATTTTAAGATATAAAAAAAATATAAGGTTCACCATAATTTCACATGATTTAATTAAATAAAAATAAATTCAGACCGATCTGATACATTTTTAAATTTTTTTTGTTTACATTTATGGTAGAAATTCGTAAATTTTAGTGTTAGGGACAACTTTGGCGGATTTTCGGCACGGGTTGTAATCTTTTGATCATATTGAAATTTGGCACATAATTTTGTATGATCAAAAGGAAAAGAATAGGATTTTAAGCCTTTTAAATTTTTCACTTATACAATACTTACAGACAATTTTCAACGATTTTTTACGATTTATGTGTAATTTTACGAATTTTAGGGGTCCAATTAGGACCCTTAGAGAAGTTTGATCACTCTTGTATTTTCATAACTTTTCAGTACATCTAAATGAAAATTACATTATGATAGAAATTCGTAAATTTTAGTGTTAGGGGCAAATTTGGCGTATTTTCGGCACGGGTTAGAATCTTTTGATCATTTTGAAATTTGGCGCACAATTTTGTATGCTCAAAAGGAAAAAAAATAAGATTTTAAGCCGTTTAAATTTTTCACTTATACAAAAATTACAGACAATTTTCAGCGATTTATGGGTAATTTACGAATTTTTTAATATAAATGCACAAAAGTAGAATAATCAGAGCATCCTAACCTATAAATGTATTGGGCGGCAAGGATAGACGTTTGTCGGTAAGAAATTCTAGAAACTTGTAGGGCGTAAAAATATTTCGGCTATATATGGGATCGTGCACAAATTACTTACACTGAAAGAAATAACATTAAAAAGGTGTAAAAAATACACTCTATAAAAGTGTAAATTTTACACCTTTATATAAATGTACATTAACATTGATGTGACACTACACACGTGAGGTGGTTTTGACCTAGAGTGTGTATTTTTACTTCCATACTTTCTGCAACAATACACTCGGAGCTCAAGAAAGTGTATTTTTATAAACATACCTTTAGCAACAATACACCCGAAGTGTAAAAATCACACTTCTGTCACGTGACTCGAGAATCCAGAACTCCTGCTTCATCGAGTCTGGTGGCTGTCGACTATCATAATTGCTTACGTTTGTGAGAGCGTACGTATAATTTTGTGTGTGCTAGATTTCTCAAAGAAATAATTGGTAAGTGTTGATTAAAAGTAAATATTTAAAAAGTGTGATTAATACAATATCCTTAAAACATACGTTTTATAATATTTTACTTATTTAGGCGGTAACACTGGCCTACAAATTTTGAGTTGTTAAGACCTGTGTATGTTTTCTGTTTCTATTTTATATTGGTACTTTTTGTAGCGCTGATTACGAATATACGTTTTATTTTTCTGTTGAGTGGTTTTTCCATAAAATAATATTCATAAATAAAAAAATAACAAAATGGTTATTCCATTTTTTTTTAATAAATTGAAGGGTTTTAGGTAAAAAGTATATTTACGCGTTGGTGTAAACTATACACACTGGATGTAAAAATATAATACACACCGCATTTATATTAACGCTTTGAGTGTAAATTCACATCAGCAGCAGCTGCAAGTAAATTATCCATTCACGTGGATGTAAAAATTTATTTCAGTGTAGGATCCTTTCTTTATAAAGTTAGATATTATACGCTTTAAAAAAATATATAAAAACAAACCAGTGGCGTGATAAATAGGAGAATCATTTATATTTTTTATTTTCTGTGTAATTTTTTGGTCTTTCAAACACCAAATTTGGATAAAGGAACCTTAGTTTAATACCGTAGTGTTATATATTATACTTAGTACTTAAGTATTATATTACTACACTAGGATCTGAAAGATATATCAGTCAGTGTCATTACGATTTCTATCACTCAAAATATACCTATGTTAAATTCGTATGTAAAACTGTTCTACTATTATTAAATATCTTCTAAGTGAATTTACTACCTTATCTAAACAACAATATATCGAAATATTACATGGTGGCAGCGGTAATGTGCGCTTAGAAGAATTTGGAATTTAGGATACAGGGTGTTTATGTAAAATCGTGTAAACGGAAAAAAAAATGTTCTTGTGATTGGAAATTAGAAAAATCGCAGGTGAACATGGCAGAAAGCAGAACTCCAGAGTGCTTAAACTTTAGAGGTGATATTGGTAACAACTGGAAGTTGTGGAAGCAAAAATTTAATCTATATCTGCTTGCTAGTGGTAAGACTGAAAAATCTGACGAAGTAAAAACGGCTATTCTTTTGAATTTACTTGGTGATCAAGGCCTGCTTATTTATAATACTTTTGAATACGCAGAAAATGAAAACAAAAATAGGTTAGCAACAATTTTAGATAAATTTGACAAATACTGTAACCCTAGGAAAAATCTTGTCTATGAGCATTTTAAATTTTTCAAGAGAGATCAGATGCAAGGTGAAAATGTAGATCAATTTGTAACATCTCTTAAACATTTGGCTGCAACTTGTGAATTTAAAGAAAAAGATGTTTTAATCCGTGATAGACTGGTTTTGGGTATAAAAGATTTAAGAATACAGGAACGGCTTTTACAGCATAGTAATCTGGAATTAAACGAAGCTATACAAATTTGTAGAGCCATGGAAAGTAGTGTAGCTTATCAAAAGAAAATACGTCAGTTTGTGCTATTAACTCAAATTTAAACAAAAATCGACCTGGATCATACTCTGGACAAAGGAAAAAGTTGGATAATGAATCTTCTGGAAGAAGTAAGATTGGTCAAACCGATTATTCAAACTGCAAGAATTGTGTACTTGAACATCCTGAAAATAAATGCCCAGCTTTTTATCGAATTTGTAGTAGATGCAAAAAGAAGGGGCATTACCGAAAATTTTGTCAAAATAAATTTGTCAATGATATAGAAAAAAATGAGGATGAGGATGATGAAAGTAATGAAGATTTTACTGTATGGTCTGTATCAAAAAATGTAAACTCAGTTGAGTGGTTTGAGGTTATAAACATTGCTGGTAAAAGTGTTCGTTTAAAAATTGACTCTGGTAGTCATGTAAATATATTGAATCAGAATGATTACAAGAAACTTAATATAGGAAATGACAAACTTTTACACACGACAGCAAGTCTCAACTCATACACTGGACATAAAATTGAAATACTCGGGTACATAAATTTGAACTGCATTTTTAAGAGTGAAACAAGAAAACTATGCTTTTATATAGTTAACTCTGTAACACAGTGTTCGATTTTGGGCCTCGAGGGATCAAGTAAACTTAAAATAATTGAAAAAACCTTCAGCGATAGTGTGAATGAAGTAAATGGTTTAGTAGAATCAACTAATTTACAAGACATTTTAACTAAACACAAAGCAGTTTTTTCTGGACTTGGTAAAGTAAATAAACTTGTTAAAATTAAATTAAAGGACAATGCTGTTCCTAGCATATGTGCTGCGAGAAAAATACCAATTGCACTTAGGGATAAAGTTAAAACAAAGTTGGATGAAATGGTGACTAATAAAATAATAGTTCCGGTGACTGAACCTACGGAATGGGTCAATCCAATTGTAGTTGTACCTAAGCCCAATGATGATATTCGCATTTGCATGGATCCAAGAAATTTAAATGAATATATCATGCGAGAAAACTTTCAAATACCAACGCAGGAATATTTATTTGGACAATTAGCGAATGCTCAATATTTCTCAGTTTTGGATGCTTCTCAGGCTTTTTTGCAATTAGCCTTGGATGAAGAAAGTTCGTTTTTATGCACCATAGCAACACCATGGGGTAGATTTCGTTATTTGCGATTGGCATATGGAATAAAATCGGCTCCAGAAATATTTCAACGTTGTATGTACGAAATTATTGACGGTGTAGATGGTGTTATAGCATTTATGGATGATATATGTGTATTTGGAAAGACATTGGATGAACACAACAGAAATCTGAGTAAAGTCTTGAGTAAAATATCTAAAAGTGGATTAACACTTAATATTAATAAATCTAAAATATGTGTACGGGAAGTAAGATTTTTAGGACACATGATAAGTAATCTAGGAATTGCTGCAGATGATAGAAAAACAATTGCCATAGAAAAAATGAAGGCACCATCAAACAAAAAAGAGTTGCAAAGATTTTTGGGTATGATTGTATATCTTGCTAAGTTTATTCCTAATTTGTCGCAAGAAACAAGAATCTTAAGACAGTTATTAAGTAATAATACGGAATGGGTATGGTCAGAAAATGAAGAAAGAAGTTTTAAAAAATTAAAAAAATTGGTGACTACAACTACTGTGTTATCATATTTTGATCCTGCTAAGGAAACTACATTATCGGTCGATGCTAGTCCGTATGGTCTCGGTGCTGTTATTTGCCAAGATAATCATCCGATTGAATATGCTTCAGTTTCATTGACACCTACACAACAAAGGTATAACCATATTGAAAAAGAGCTGTTAGCTGTGGTTTATGGTTGTGAAAGATTTCACTATTACTTATATGGTAAAAAATTTAATGTACAAACCGATCATAATCCTCTGTTAGGTTTACTTAAGAAACCATTAGATTTTTTATCACCTAGAATCCAAAGATTGGCTATTAGGCTAATGAGATATGATTATAATATCTATTATATACCTGGTAAAAAAATGCAATTAGCAGATACTTTAAGCAGAGACCCAGTTCCTGATAAAATAGATACTGAGTATCTAAATAACAATTTAATGGTAAATTCTGTGATTGTTACTACCAGACAAAATCAAGAAAGACTACAAAAAGCCACAGAAGATGATTATATTCTTCAAAAAGTTAAATATTATGTGTTAAATGGATGGCCACAACATAAGGCAAATATACCAGCTGAAATAAAAATTTATTGGAACTTTAAGGATGACATTTATCTACATAAAAATGTTTTGTTTTATCGTAAAAGATTGGTGATTCCAAAAAGTTTACAACATGAATTTTTGAATTTAATTCATCAAGCTCATCAGGGAGTTGTATCATGTAAGAAATTAGCCGAGGAAGCAGTGTTTTGGCCAGGAATTTCAAGAGATATTGAAAACTTTGTATTAGCTTGTGAAACATGCCAAAGTTATTCGAAAGGCAATCCAAGAGAACCTCTTAAACCCCATGAAACTTCAGAGAGACCTTGGCAGAAAATCGGTATAGATTTTAAATCTCTGGGAAACCTAAACTTCTTGGTTATAGTAGACTACTATAGTAAATTTATTGTGGTAAATAAATTGACAAGCAAGACTGCTGAATCTGTAATATCTACTTTGAAGAATACCTTTACATTAACTGGAATTCCATCAGAAATATTTTCTGATAATGGACCACCCTTTAATTCCCACGAGTTCGAAAATTTTGCAAGAAACTATGATGTTAAATTAACAACATCTAGTCCATATTTTCCACGTTCAAATGGAATGATTGAAAGATCAATACAAACAGTAAAAGGTTTATTGGTTAAGGCATATAAAGAAGGCAAAGATCCGTTTTTGGCAGTTTTAAATTATAATGTCACGCCTAAACAAGATTTACCTGCACCTTGTCAACTGTTAATGGGAAGAAGACTGCGAACGACTTTACCTGTAGCGAAGGAAGTTTTAAAACCAAAATATTCAACAAAAGGCATAAAAGCAAAACTGGAAAAGATGCAGACCAAACAAAAAGAATATTTTGATAACTCTACCAAAAGGTTACCTCCATTGGTTGAAGATCAACAAGTTTTAGTTCAACAAGGAGTAAGAGACTGGAAACCAGCTACAGTTGTTAGTAAAAATAATTTTGATTACAATGTCCAAATAAATAATGCAGAGTACAGAAGAAATAGACAACATTTAAGACCATTTCGGCAACCAGAGGTAAATGAACCTAAATCAGCTTTTAAGCAAGAAGAATATGTTGATGAACCATTGCTGGAACAAAAGATTGTCCCAGTTGAAAATAGAATAGAAGAAAAAGAAAGTGAACATAAAATGACTAGGAGTGGACGTCTAGTAAAGCCTCCTGCGAAATTAGATTTATAGTTTTTGTTTCGTCTTTTTTCTTTTTTTTTAATAAAATGGACATGTTATATATTATACTTAGTACTTAAGTATTATATTACTACACTAAGATCTGAAAGATATATCAGTCAGTGTCATTACGATTTCTATCACTCAAAATATACCTATGTTAAATTCGTATGTAAAACTGTTCTACTATTATTAAATATCTTCTAAGTGAATTTACTACCTTATCTAAACAACAATATATCGAAATATTACAAACATTATTCAGAGAACTCCAGAATTGAAAATTGTTTATAGGCATATACAAATAAAATTCTGGAGTTACCGGTTTTTATTTAGTTTTTTTTATATCTATAGCTATATTCTAATTTTAGCTTCAACATAGAATACAAACAAAGTAAAGCAAATTGGGAAACGGGGACAGACAACGTTTTAGTGCCCGGCGATCTTACAGAAGCTGGAATTAACACGCTGAGGCCCGCCACAACATACCATATCCGAATTCTAGCCGAAAATGAAATTGGCAAAAGTGACCCGTCTGACACTGTTACAATAATCACCGCCGAAGAAGCTCCAGGTGATATTTCACTCTTTTTTTTTGCGTTTACCTTTTCTTCAAGTTTGTAATATAACATAAACAAATGAAAGTTGAATTGTCAAGTTGTTAAAGTTACCTTTGACATATTACATATCGTAGTGTTACTTTTTCAACCTCGTCACCAAGCAATCGATTTTTGGTTTCTTGCACTAATCAGCTCCGCGTGCATATGATGTCTTTTATAAACTTGAACTAGATGAAACGTTGCAAGCACCCTGTCAAAACATCGGCACTATTGTACACTAGAGTCATCTAGTTTGCAAATTTACTGCTTTAAACGCCAATATCTCGAAAACAATGCGTTGTTTATAACATTTTTTGACCAATTTAAAATTATCTTTTATATAAGTGCTAAATTAACCAAATACAATAATAATTGCCTTATTTATAAACAAAAAACGCTAAAAATAGGATTTTTACCCTATTTTTACCCCCAATCGTTTACCCTCAAAATCTAATCAGCTCTTCGGAATACGATAAGAAACAATATGCAAAAAACCGCAAGTCGATATCTCATGTAGAAATGGAGTTAGAGATTTTACACCCAGACAGACAGACAGACGGACGGAAAAATTTTTTTTACTGATTTCGACTCAGAATGGTCTAAAACGTCGAGAAATGTGAAAAAAACGTGGTCAAAGATTTTGACTTTTCGGCGAAGATTTCAATACATCATCACTCTTAGTAGCACTAAGTGCCGATGTAATTTATTATTCCAATACAACATAATTTAGAAACGAATTGGATTAATTAATGGATTTGTAGTTATTAATCACGATGTACAGAGCTGATTATTAATACTAAGTTCACTCTTTGGTATAAAATATCTTAGACAAAGTCCATGTAAGAGCCTAAATAAATAAATTGCAAGGAACCAAAAATTGTTTTTTTTTTGGAGTAACACAACGAGATATCTTTAGTAAAATATGTTCCTAACCATATACAAAACTCTGAAAAAGTACAATAACGAATATTTATTTAACACATGAAATGCAATAATTGTTCATCAGAATCGTTTAATAATTATAATTTATTGCACTTGTCCTAAAAAAAAACGATACACGCTGCTTTTTTTATAAAACTATTTTTTTAATATAATATTTATTATAGTATCCATAATCACTTTAATAATGTGCAAAGTTCAAAAATATTAGGAATTTGAGTAAATACTTGTTTAGTGTTCAGTAACTGTTACTGCGCGTGTTTAGTGTTTAGTAACTGTTACTGCACTTGTTTAGTGTTTAGTAACTGTTACTGTACACTAACCAAGTGTTTACTCAAATTCCTAATTTTTCTTGCACTTAGCACATTATTAAATATCAGGTGATGACTTGGGTGTTTTAGCAATAACCGATTCAATTATTCTGTTCTACAGGTGGCCCTCCAACAAAATTACGAGTGGAAACTAACGATAAAGATTCCCTGGAAGTATTCTGGAAACCTCCACAAAGAGAACAATGGAACGGTGATATTTTGGGCTATTATGTTGGCTATAGGCTCGCCAGTTCCGAAAAGCCATATTTTTTTGAAACCGTTGAATTCCCAAGAGAGGAAGATGGAAAAGAACACCATTTAAAAATTTCAAAATTGAACACATACACTCAATACTCAGTGGTTGTACAGGCTTTTAATAAAGTAGGGGCTGGTCCAATTTCGGAGGAATATAAAGCGTATACTGCCGAAGGTACTCCTGAACAACCTCCAGAAAAGGCTATTTGTACCACTTTGACGGCTCAGACCATTAGGGTTTCTTGGGTATCGCCACCTCTAACGTCGGCAAATGGAGTTATTAAAGGCTACAAGGTTATTTATGGACCTTCTGACACTTGGTTTGGTAAGTATTTTAAGAAATGTGACAGGTTATGGTCCCAGACTTGCATATAAAAAATATTTATTATAATAAACTCTTTTTTTGTAGATGAAAACAGCAAGGATACCAAAATAACAGCTTCAAGTGAAACAATTCTGCACGGATTAAAAAAATACACAAATTATAGCATGGAAGTTTTAGCATACACTTCTGGAGGTGATGGTGTCCGAACTACGCCAATACATTGTCAGACTGAACAAGATGGTAAGACATTATTTAACATATATCCTTCTTTTTACTTACGTAATCTTCAAAGTAAATCATAAATTTGGTATAAGAAAAATAGCGGAAAAATACTCTACAAATAAAATTTACATGGACATAAAAAATAGGAGTTCAGGACAAAAATCGTCTTTTAGCTCTAATTCGCTGTCACTGATTCAAATTTTTATTTTAATATTAGTTTTTTAAGCTTAAGTAAATAAAACCAAGGGAAATTATGTGTATCTCGTTTTTATACAATAAAAATAAAAACAAAAAAAAGTAAAAAAAAACAATCAGTTTTTTATACATAGGATTATCTGCCATTGTATAGCCAATGTAAAATTATATAAATCACCCAAGTTTCGTTTTTATCGGATGAAGGTTAATCTTAATTTTGGGGTTGGACATTAATAAGACTCACCTTGTATGTTTATTACCTCACTAGTGAGTTTTCATTACTTTAAATCACTCTACTGCCAAAGCCTCTAGGTTTATTTCATACACACAACATACTGTACGCGTTATTAATGGAATAATTGTAATGATTTATTATTTTTTTGAATGATAGTAAGGGTTTGTGCACAAATTACGTGAGCCATTTTTTAGGGATTTTTAGACCCGCCATGTTAGATAATTTACCTATACCTTGAGTACAGATAGTAAGATTTCTTGGGCCCCTCAAAAAAATCCTATTTAACTTGTGCACGACCTCTAAAAGAAAAATAATTTTTCATTCATGATAAAAACTTTATATTTTCTATTCAAAAAAATAAATGTCAAACAGGCAAAATGTCACAGCTACCTATATTATTATTAATTATTTTTATATTAGCGTAAAATATACCAAAAATAATAGTATATTAAAATACTAGTTTCATTAATAATAAATAATTATAGACGTTTTTGGTGAACGATCCAAAGTTCAAAAAACTGAAATAGAAAAATTACTTTTTAGCAAAAAAAAACGGGGTGGAATAAAATTTTGTACATGATACGTGATTTAAGTGATATTATCCACTCATCCCCGACGTGCCTCGTTGGTAAATTTTTCCTGAGATTTTTCCTCGTAGATACTATCGGAATTACCTCACTAGTTACGTAAATAACTATTGTTATGTTGGATATATAAAAGTCAAATTATTTTTTTTGTCAACCCATTCACTGCAAACCAAAACGGACGTTCACGACTCAGGTATAATCAGTATCACGACTCAAGTACATATCACTCTGCCACGTTTGGAAGTTCACAGAAAAAAAATCTACTAACGGCAGTGATTTTCCGGTGGCCAAATTCGTTGCATAAAAAAGTACCAACGCTCCATTGCGGAACGCGAGTGTTACGGATCCGTGACATGCGCACGTTCGTAAGGACGGCCTTTTCACAGATCCGTACCAGGCGCAGCGAATAGGTTAACCATGGCAACATTAAGGGGTTTTTCTTAGGGACACTAGATCTAGATCTTAAGTTAGCAAGGCGACATACTTGCTAACTTCAGACCTAGATCTAGTGTCCCTAGTCTTTCTACCTTAACATTTTAAAAATAATATGTTTTATTTTTTTTATATAGAAAAGAAAAAAGATATCATTGTGAAATTTTATAGGTATGTTTATTTATATTCAAAGAATACAAAAAAATAGATTTTTAAAGCGCCATTTTTTGGCCCTAATTTTTTTTTTAAACAACAAAAAAAAAGGTGGTTGCCATGATTCCGGCCGTTTGGACCTACTGAAAAAAAATAAAATAAAAACGGGATATTATTCAGTATTGAAGTCGCTATATCCCGAACTACTGAAAAAAAATAAAATAAAAACGGGATATTATTCAGTATTGAAGTCGCTATATCCCGAACTAGAAGACGTTTTTCAAAAATGTTCAAACATTTTTAAAGAAAAACGTCCGACATTTTGTTATTTTTTGACCAAAAAAATTCTTCTAGTTCAACCGGAATCATGGCGACCACCTTTTTTGATGATTTTTTTCAAAAAAACTTAAGCCTAAAAAATAGCAGTTTAAAAATCAATTATTTTGTTATATTCTTTGAATATAAATAAACATACCTACAAAATTTAACAATGATATCTTAAAAATATATATAAAAAAAAATTAAAAAAGAATATTTTTAAAATTTTATGGCAGAAAGACCTTTTAAATAATAAGTTGTATTGTATTCATCAGTTTACCTTTGTTTACTTTCTAGTTCCTGAGGCACCAGTTGCTGTGAAAGCCTTAGTAATGTCCTCCGACTCGATTTTATCCAGCTGGAGGCCTCCAACTGAACCAAACGGCATCGTGGAATACTACACAGTGTATTACAGACAAGTTGGAAACGATGACGAAAAACCAAAATCCCAGAAAATTGTGCCAAACTTAAAGAACCAAAACCTAAGGTACCAAGCTAAAGGATTGGATGGTTCTGTGAAATATGACTTTTGGGTTACCGCAGCTACGACTATTGGTGAAGGACAGCCCTCGAAAAAGGTTACTGTTTCTCCTAGTACCAGCGGTAAGTTAATAAATTTGCTATTTTTTTTAAACTATTTGACGAATCGTTCATTTAAAATGGTATTTTTTTTGGTTATTCATTATTATTCAAAAATAATTTTCCTTTCTAAAATCGCCTGATTTCAACGCTTTTATATTTAAATAATAATAAAAAGGCTTGACATGTTTTTTTCTCTCAAAAAACCGGCAGGCGCGACCTCTAAATATTTTTTTAAAAATCTGAAAAAAATTGGGGGTTGATTTTTGACCTAAATGAACATTTATAGGGGGTTGGGACCCTAAAAAAATCCATTTTTTAATTTTTACTGGGCACCCTAATATACATATGTTAAAATATTTTTGTTTCAGTTCCTGCAAAAACAGCATCATTCGACGACTCATTCACCACAATCTACAAAGAAGATGTAACCCTCCCATGTTTAGCAGTAGGAGTACCACCTCCAATAATCACGTGGAACATTAAAGGCGTGAAATTCTCGTCCAATCAAAACGATCGTATCCGGCAACAACCAGACGGTTTGTTAATTAAAATATAAAATATTTGCGTTTCATTATGACCCCAGTAAAGCCCTAATATGAGTAGTACTCATTCAGTACTGTGTACATGAATATGCTAACCATTAAAAAATTGAGCAAATCTTTTACATAAGTCTTTAAATTTCAGATTAATGTCATTTTTTAAATATTTTTTCACCACATTTTAAATTTCAAGTAAAGTTTGCGCAAATAGAACTAATTTGTATTTTGAAAAACAGCAGTACGCGCTCTTAAACGCGTGCGAAAAAGCGTTCCTTACGAAACTTGTTTAATATACTATTTTCTATTTTGCGACTCTTATAAGCTCATAATCACACGCATTTTGCGTGTTCTTATAGGCCCATAAGAGGTCTCTACTTTTTTCTGTTGGGTTGGCAACATACAAAAGCCTATCTCTTGACGTTTTGCGTGCAAATGTCAATGTCGATTTAAAGTTTAATTTTTTACAAAATTTTATGTTTGGGTTATTTTTTACCGTATTAAAATTGTGGACTGGTTAATTGCAGTGAAAAAAGAAGAGATGACTGTAAAATATATCAAAATATCATTTGTTCTTAGAATTTTAAACATAGTGTAAACTGTAATGCCAACCCAAAACAAAAATCCCTAAATCAGTCATCAATTTAAATGTAATTTAAATGTAAGTTTAAATTTTAAAGCAAAATAGAAAAAATTGTATAAAGCACTGAAACGAGTACTTTAGTACTTTAGAAAACTCGCCGCAAGCGGCTCGTTTTCTAAACTTGTACTCGTGCGCTAAAAACGTATGTTATGAAACTAGTACTTTAATATACTATTATAATATTACTTTAGGTTCGTTGTTTATCCGTGACGTCACGCGAACAGACGCAGGAGAGTATACATGTCACGTTGAGAACGATTTCGGTCAGGACTCCGTGACCCATCAATTGGTCGTAAATGCCCCACCCCATGCACCCATGGTCGCCTTGACAACCACCACCACAAATTCGTTAACTGTTAAACTAAAACCTCACGAAGCTGATGTCGAGCCCATTCATGGATATACAGTCCACTATAAACCGGAGTTTGGAGAATGGGAAACCGTTCAAGTGGGGCCGAATGTTGAGAAATATAATCTTGAGAAGTTGATGTGTGGGACTAGATATCAAGTTTATGTATCTGCATATAATAGGTAAATATAATCAAGATTAAACTATTCCTTTCCCATTTTGAAAATTTTCAGAATTTTGGGAAAGCCTTTCATTTGTGCAAAAATTTAAAAAAATTATTTTTGCGTATTTTTGCGGTTTATGTCGATATAAATAAATTGAGCGAAAAAAAAATTGTCGGTCGATTCATCGGTCGGTCGTTCTGTCCGGAAAATCTCGTGGGCACAATAACTCAAGAACCATTTAAGCTAGAGACTTGAAATTTGGCATACAGGTATGTTGCCAAAAGTTCTCGCTCGGGGTTGGGGTGCGGCAAACCAAAAACGAAAAATGACGCAAGGTGAAAAGAAAGAAAACTCATATACAGGTACTTCCAAAAATCAATCCCAAGGAAGCTATGCTGTCCTATAAATGTACCATTTTTAAAGGGTCATAGTAGTTTGTGATTTAGTATAACCCTGCATCATTGAAATTTTGGTTTTAAACTTATTAGTAATCTTTCGCCCTCGAACCGTGAAATTGAAATTTTCTCGAAAACGGTTAATCCTAACTTATTACAACAAGAGTACCTTTTTTTATGTATTTTGACCTGAGGAATCATATTCCTAAATTTAAATTACAAAAAAGTTAGACAGAAAAAATTTTAGGATAAAAAAACTAATAAAGCCCCCCCGTTTCGCACATCCCTGGCTAAAATAAGTACATGAAAATAACATACGAAAATGGGCAAAACCTCGTTGCTATATCTCAAAGGGTTTCCAAGTTAATTAATAAAAACAGATTTTTTTATCCACTTTCAAAGGTGCATAGTTCCCTTATGACGCATTTTTAGACATGTTTATAGCAACTTTTTTGCATATTTTCGAATGTAGAATCACCACTTAACATTAATGACCCTATTTCTGAATAACCCTGTATACTCTAATCCAAAGTTTTTTAATTCGTGAGGTGATATCATCCTGATATAGTCGATGTATATTATAGAATGAAACTAGTAGATATTGTCAAACAAACAAACATTTGTTTCATTTCTGCACGTAACTTCGCAGTTAATTTTAATTTTTTATACTTTATTGTATATTTAACTTTAAAGTTAATGTTTGACAAGCCTCTGAAGATAAAATATCAAATTTCGAAATGCATCAGGCATTAGCTTAGTACTTTTTAAATATATCTTTCGGTGTTTGACAATAACTACTAGTTTCATTCCAAAGTTTTTTATTGTATTCTTTCTTTTAAGTATTGGAACTGGCGACCCATCGGATAACTTGAATTTAAGGACCAGAGGAGAAAAACCAATCATACCAACGGCAGACAAGTTTATTGAAGTTTCGTCAAGCAGCATAACCCTACATCTTAGCGCCTGGTCTGATGGTGGTTGCCCAATGCTGTATTTCGTCATCGAACACAAGAAAAAGTAAGATGAATTTGTATTCTAAACTTTTGTACTGTGAGTTAATTTTTGCAGCCTTCTTTTTTGTTCTTTTGCCTATGAAAGTCATGAAATAGCAAAAAATACTGCTGTCAACAAAAGAAGTTTATTTTTTTTGAACAAAAAAAAACGATTTTTTTTAATAGTTTATTCTCCATTTCAAAAAATCGTTTATATGAAAGGTATTTTATTAAAAAAATTGACTGAGATTAAAAAAAAAAGTGTAATTTTGGTATGTTTTTTATTTCAGAAACTTATAAGTTAAAATTCTAAAAAATATGTATGTTAACATGACATTAACTTTTTAGGAAAACTATTAAGAAGTGTATCAGGTTGGGATAATGGGATAATGATAAAATCCAAACCATACTTTTTTATTGATAGCTCGGTTTCTAATTATCGTATGGAAAAAATATATAAACTAAAAGAAACTTCCAATGTCTCTACAAAAAATGTCATGTGCATTTTTGAGCTAGTACTAAAACTTTTGGCAATATGGCACGAAAAAGAGAGAGTCTGTTTGCACAACCAACTTTCACGTCCAGTATTCTTTTTTGGCCGATTTTTAGTTTTTAAAGCTTTTAAGGTATATTTTTCGTTAGAATTATATTCTTCCCGTTTACCCAAACCAAACAAACGAAAAAACCAAAACAAACCAAAGAATTAGGTTATGTTACGTCAGACGTGAAAATAGCCACTTCGTTTTTTTTTTTCGTAAATCTTATTATATGTAATATACCGAATCTGGAGGTGTATTTGCAGGACTCTTTGTTGAAACAATTTTTTAACAATTTAAATCTTCAAAAGTAATTTAAATAAATAATTAATAATAATTAATTTGATGTGAATTTATTTTGACACAATAAATTCATGTTTGACATTTCTAATTTTTGGAATAAAAAAGATCTAAATTCGTTAAATATGATTAATATTGAATAAAAATAAGCTAATAATACGACATAAAAATTGCCTTAAGGTAAAACACCCAATAGTTGACAGTCTAAGAAAAATTCTATAATGTTTTTTAATTAAAATTTTATCTAACAATTTTTTTTATATTTTATTGAATACATGTGTTTAGTTAGATGTTTTCTTTTTATATTAGTACCAAAATGTTTGAATGTGATAATACAAACAAATATTTTTAATTTTTTTGTAGAACCTGTAAAAATTGTTAAGTTGACAGGGGTAATAAATTAATTTACCAATAGTTGACACATAATATATCTAATAGTCGACATAACATATTTTTCTTTTATTTTAAAAGAAATATTACTTTAAAAGCATAATGCTTTAAAAATGTAACTCATAAATTACTGTTTTTATTAAAAAGAATGCCAGTAAAGTTATATTTTTATTTAAATTCATCAAGTTTTACAAAACGATATCAAAGAACCAATAGTTGACACTATTTTAACCAATAGTTGACGTAAAATTTCCTATTAACTTTAAAGCTCTAAATCTTATCTTATCTCTAAATGCTTTGCGACTAGAGGTTAACTAGAATTGTACAATAACTTACAAAACTGAAGTGAAGTTCTTAGCCAAATACGAAAAATAAGAGATGAGCATTTTAGTTAAAATACTTTGATATATTTTATTTTTTTATTGGAATTATAAAAAAAAAAAACATTAATTTTATCTTAAAACACCCATCCACATTTAGATCTTAATTAAATGTGCAGGTGTCCACAGATCAGGGAAATCAGGGAAAAGTCAGATAATTTGATCAACTGTAAAAAATCAGGGAAACTGAAAAAAAGCTGTGGTGTACATGATAAACTATTACTAAAACAAGTTTTTATTCATAGAGTTCTACCAATCCATAGATCAGTTTTACAGAAAAAAAGTTGAAAAAAATAAAAAATCATAACTCAAAAATAAAACAGGATGTTCAAATTTTTTACGAATATTGGCTTCAAAAACTTTTTTTGTATCTCTACGTTCATGATCTGTACTAAAATCAGGGAAAATTTTTAATTTTTATCAGGGAGTTCAGAGAAGAATCAGGAAAGCATCTTGAAAAAATCAGGGAAGAATCAGGAAAAAATGAGGGAATCTTAATTTGAAAAAACCTGTGGTCACCGTGAGGTGTATAATACAGTATTTTAAATGATCCCCACGAGCCGTAAAATTAGCTGTCAACTATTGAAATTTGTTGATTTTTGAATCTAATGGTTGACACCCCCTATGTAAAAAGCTAAAACTGTCTTATTGAATTGTAAATAATCAGAAAAAGTTTGATTTGAACCCATAAAAGCCTGTAATTAAGATTAGCATGCATAAATACGTATTATTCACTAAATACTGAAAATTAAAAACACCCAATTTCTTAGCACTTGTCTTAAGAAACTGTAAAAAAAAATGCGAACAAAATCACTCCACTAAAAAATTGCCTGCCATATTAAAACGCAACTCATCACGAGATCTTCAGTTGCAAATTCTAAGACTAGATGGTACTAGGTGCCCATTTATTATTTATTTCGCCTCAATAAATGTAATGTAATCTTATTTTAGGTTGTTTTATTTAAAACTGTCAACTATTGGGGTAGTGTCAACTATTGGGTGTTTTACCTTAATTTTGAATTTTAGTTGATATTTATTATAATATTACATTATCAAGCTTGTTATATCATAGAACTAGAAAACTGGTATATATTCGATTTTCTGGTATATATTCGAGACGAAAATATCCCGTCGTTATGGTAATGTCTTGTTTTTTATTGGTTGAAACCGATATTATGATAGTTGAAAAAAATAGTATATGAAAGCTTCGAGAAACGTAAGAAAGCAATACAAATGTTTCTGTTTCATCTTTCTGCCATCCATAAAAAAGGAAACAAATGAGCATCAACTCAGATTCTGCGCGGGGTTTATGTGGAATAATAAATATTTATTTATACAGGGTGTATTTTTTCCAGGATTAATGCAGAATGGATTCAGACCTCAAACAATGTAAAATTAGGACAAGATTTCGTGCTAGTGGGTCTGGACCCTGCCAACTGGTACCATCTTCGAGTAACGGCGCACAATAACGCCGGATTCAACGTCGCGGAGTACGAGTTCGCCACGCTGACCGTTACAGGAGGTAAGTGATCGTTTTCATCACCACTCTGTCATGCTTGTTCATGTTTTTATCACTGATTTATTTTATTTGAAATCGACTGTGAATATTTCAAAAAACATTCGTAAAGTTTTTCCACAGTCTAGTTAAAATCCCTAAATGTTGTTAATGAGGTACAATTAAAAAAAAAAACAAAAAGTTTGTATAAAAAATGTTAGATTTTCGAGAATTGCAGAGGTGTTTTATAATATTTAGGTAAGTATATAAAGTTGCAGAGCCCACCTTTGTATGAATCAAGTGAAGCCCTGCTTTTAGAGCGCAAGCTTATAGGGGCGCCGTAGAGGGCCTTCTCTAAAGCCCGGGCTTTTTTTTAGTTAGAGTAAAAAAAATGATAAACCTTTTTCAGAGGTGAGGACCTTTCTTTTTTCAAAATTATGAGGATTGTAAATCTTTATTTTCAGAGGCGAGGACTTTTTTTTAGTCATCAAAATTATCAGGGTGTAATTTTTTTATATATTTTCTTTGCTAGGTTCGTCCAACGCTTGCTTCAGGGCGCCAAAATGCATAGGCCGGCCCTCTAAAGTTGTAAATCAATTTAAAAGTAAAGATTAGAATAGAATAAAATATAATAAATAAAAAATAAAAAACGACCTATACCATAATATTAGACTGTAACTACACTAATTTAAATTAAAGCCTTCACTTATGGCAGGATTGATGTAGTGGACTACCGCGTCGTACTTGACGAGTTTACTAACCAAAATAGCGTGAGTTCGATTCTCACTGGCGCCGATTTTCCTTTTCCAGTTAATTAATAATTGAAATTTGGCGAAGGCGTAAGTGAAGCGGACACTCCCTATAAATTAGTTCGAAAGTCAATTAAAGCCGGTGGTTCCCTCTGCTACTAGCCCACACAAGTCCTGGACTTAGGGGATGCTTAATTAAGTAGAATAGTACGAGGTTAAACAAAATGTAACCATTCCTATCGCTTTTTGCAAAAAGGATTTTATTCCACCATTCTATGTGCTAATTAGTAACATTCTATGCATTTTTTTTTTCAATTTTTTCTTAGAAACTATACTAGCATCTCCTTAGTAAATTAATTAATTGTGGCACAATTCAACATAGACGGCTTTTAATTTCAATTTCATGTTCTGCAAAAACAGTGTTGATAACTTTAGACCTTTTTTTATATTACTTAGTAAAAATATTTTAATAGACCTTTAGTTTCTTGTTACGCGTGTGACAAGCTGGATCTCAGAACATGTTTATAAAACAGGCATAATAAACATAACAGTTTTTACATAAATAAATAATAAATAGAATTATTCTAAAATCGCGCATATTTTGATTCACCGCTGCGAATTTAGCCACGTTTTCATTTTTCATCATTGCAAAACCATCAAACATTAAACTTTACATCTGCACAAAAAAAAAAAAACGAAAGTTTAAATTAACCAAACAATTTGTTTGATTTATCCATATGATATAGTCTATAAAATATCGTAGTTTATTTAATTATACCATTGAACTAGTTAATTCATCTATATAATATTTGAATTAATGTGCATATCCTTATACAGGGTTATTCAGAAATAAGTTCGAGAAATTTAAGAGCTGATACTACGTAAAAAATTCCTATAAAGGTTGGTCTGGAAATGAGTCCTAAGGGAGCTACGGCTCTTTAAAATTGCAATAAAAATAAGGTTTTTAATTAATAACTTTTGTACCCTTTAAGCTAGAGCGACAAGCTTTTGCATGTATACTAGTATTAATAAGGACAATAAGTTAATGTTAATCTATTTTTTTGAAATTATCCAGAGGCGTGCCTAGACGGACAAAATATGTCAGACTTAACACATTTTTGCCCCAAACTATTTATGTATATTTTTTTGGATTTTTGGTAAAAAATATAGATTCCTTGAGTAAAAATACATAAAAAATTACATATTTAGGAGCACCCGTCTCAAAAAAAAATGCAGTTAAGAGGAAGTAACGTTTTGTGCCACTAAAAATGTTACTTTTTAAAAGGCTATTACTCCTTTAATGTTAAATTTATGTGTTTTGGCGAAGAATACTTTTTTGCTTAGTTTTAAATGAAGCATCGCCCAGCGGAATTAAAATTTTATTGGTACTTTGTTCCCCATTCAGTATGTCTATCTTCGAAGGACCGCAGCTCCTTATGGCTCATTTCCGGACCAACCTTTATCCGAACTTTTTTTCATATTTTTTAACGTAAAATCACCTCTTAAATTTTTGAATAACCCTATATATCAGTATATTATGGTCTAGCCTATATTGCCCTACTACGCTAGAAAGCAGTAACTCTTTGTCGCATAGCAGCGTTTTCAAAATATTACATCAGAGTTGACGTCAAAACGTCGTTAGGCTTTCTGACGTAGTAGGGCAATATACCATATCGTCATGTGAGGATTATAGTGTTCTATATTCATTGGATTTGCTATAGAACACTATAATCCTCACATGACGATATTATGGTCTAGCAAAAAATGTTTAGATGTTACGTTTTCTTTTATATTTTAATAAAGTCCAAACGTTGTTACAGGTTCAGGCATAGATTAAATGCGCTTATATTTTTATACCAGAATAAATTCCTAAGAGCTTAGTTTTGTTTAGTGAACGTTTTACGAATGATTTTTATTACTTCCAGAAAAATAAATGTTTCAAAATAAAGAAATGTTTTATTATTGACTTATTCACTGTCATTTCTGCCTGTATTATCTGTGTGTTTTTTTTATTTATAATTTTGTTTTTTCTTTTTGCAGCACTTGTTTTATATTAACATGTACATCACGTAAAATAAACTGCTTGCGTTGTGTAGTACTCAGAGAAAATACTATATATCTTCGCAATAGTACCTGAATTATAATTTAAAGCGCTGCAAAATAGGCCTTAGGCTCATTTTTAATTAAATGTGATGAGTGTAATTTAATTATTATCTTTATTTCGTTATCGGAGAATGTTTTTTTAATTATTAAAATATTCAGGGTGCCCTCTTCGCCATAAAAATGTTAAATATCTGGAGAATGACAAATTTTAGTTTAATATCATAAATAATGAAAACTTTGGTACAAAAATGTAGAGGTTAACCACTAAAAACAACCTTGATTTCTCATGCGTGCAATTATCACCAATGAAATACTGGATACGTGACATCAGGCGTACGCTTCTCGTTATTTGATTGGTTTGGAATCGCGCGAATTTAAAAACAAGGTTATGTTTAGAGTGGTTATATAAGTTTTATGTCAAATATTGAAAAAGTATTGTTTGGCATGCGGGCATTTGAAGGTCATTTGGAAAACTGGGAATCTAGCTGTTTTTTGCCTTAAAGTCGAGGAAACTATAAAAATTTGTCAAAAATCAGGGAATTTCACTTTTAGGTTTCATAATTTTTTATTTACAATAGATCTTGATTACAAATTTTGAATATATCTTAATATCTTGATATTGTTTGTCAGGGAATTTTATGATTTTGGTCGGGCCAAACCTGGAAAAGTCAGAAAAATTGAAAGTTTAATAATTGAGGCCCACAGTTTGTGGGAAACATTTATATCCGTATCAGCGCGGATTGTCTTTATTCTTGAAATAAACTACAGCATGAAGGTCTTATCTGTCAATAAAGAACAAAAAATTGCTATTTATTGTAAATTATAAAGATTTTATACATTAAAAAAAAATGATACCTACCTCCATTCTTCTTTATGTTTTACAGGGTGGTATTAACAAAAATTAACTGTTAACGCCATTTTTGTAAATTAAACTTACTAAATTACTTCCTTTGTGATTAACGCAGCGTGACAGCTACCGAAAATTTATATTTTAAAAACCTTAAAATACTTTAGGATCTGAGGGGTGCCCTGAATTTCCTTTTTATACTGAATGTCTTGCATTATATAGAATGATACAAAATTAATCTTACCTATTTTGAATCATTCTAAACTAGTTTTTGAATGTTACACAAAAACAAGTCAACATTTTTCACTCACACTCAAAAAATACATGACACACAAAATTATTCATAAAAACAACAATTTCACAGTATTTTAAATTATTGATAACGAAATAATAACAAAATAAACACTCATTAGTAGTTTTAACAGCGTTTGTTCTAAGAAATTCGACACAAAATATAGTTTTTGAATAAAGTAATAAAAGTATAACTATAAGATATACAAATGCATAAATATTATGAATTTATTAAACAGTAAAAATTAAATTTACTTGTTTACATACTTAGTTATCTTGAACAGTTTTTAAATAACTAACTGCATGTTTTTGTAATGATTTAGATATTTCAAAACGTTCAAGATAAATCGTAAATAAATTCAAAAACGCAGAATACTGCACGATAATTGGTGGCAGAATGCTTCATTCGATTTTTGATCAGACAGAAGACTAGTAGTGTAACAGAGAAATATTAATCAATCCTACATGAAAAACTGTCTTGTCTCTTTCCAACTCACATAAATAATATATACGTCTCATGTAAAATTATTTTTTTTCCGTCCCAATCAAATAGAAATATTTTTTTGGATATTTTTCTAAGGATTTTTAAATTTGCTTGACGTCCGATGTTTCAAGGTTGTTTTAATAGATGAGAATATTAAATTATATATCAATATCGAATTTCTAATTTAATTTTTGACCTTAAATATCATTAAAATTTAAAAAGTATTCATGCAGGATAAAAAAATACACTGCCCAGTAAAAGAGCTTTCCCATTTTTACCTCCGCTCGTAAAATGTATTTTTTTATTATCAGATTCACTTTTAACAACCTTAAAAATATACCAGTTTTCACGAAAACTACCCGCCTCTTAGGGGGTGGAGTTAGAATTTTTTTATTATCAGATTCTCTTTCAGAAACCCTAAAAACCCCAATATTCCAATTTTCACAAAACCTAGGGGTGAAATTAGAAAAATTTTATTATAAGATTCAGTTTTAGCGACCTCAAAAACCCCAATTAATAAATTTTCAATAAAATACTTCCTGCCCCTTAGGGGGTGGAGTAAGATTTTTTTATCAGATTCACTTTCAGCAACCTGAAAACCCCCAATATACCAATTTTCACGAAAACTACCCCCCGCCCCTTTGGGGGTGGAGTTTGAATTTTTTATAATCAGATTCACTTAGCAACCTCAAAAACCCTAATATACCAATTTTTACGAAAACTACCCCTCGGGGTGAAATTAGAAAAAAATTCATATTCGTGGACCCCAAAAACCCCTATATACCAATTTTGACCAACAAATATTTAAAAATATTTACCCCCACTCTCCTGCGGGGGTTGAAACGTTTTAAATTCCTGGATTATTATTTTTGGTATTAAATATATAGAAATTTTTTATTATCAGATTTAATTTCAACAACCTTAAAAACCCCTTTATAGCAATTTTAAAATCAAAACAATCCCGAGCGAGAACTTTTAGTTACATACCTGAATACAAAACGCAAAAATACGTAAAAAAAATGAAAATTTTTGCACGAATACAAGGTTTTCCGAATTTTTAAAATTTTCAAAATGGGAAAGCAATAAATAATGGAAAACCAAAATCTGTTTACTCGAAGTCATTGCTATAGACATAGCATTAAATATTATATAAAACATGCAATTAGAATATACAATCTCAAAAACATGTGTCAGTAGAGTCTATAAAATCCTATTAAAAATATTGTATATCTTCTTATTGTGCATTTTTTCGGCCTTATTTTTTAAACAAGCCTTTTAGTCACAAAATAATATAGTTTTTTATAAAACAAACTACATAACTAGTCTTTTACAACAATTTATATTCCAACCAAACTTTATTTTGTGTCGATATTTCCTATGTCCTTTTGCTAATATTTGGCATTAATAAAACTGACAAAAAGCCGAAACCACTGACCGATCTGTTTTGGTTTCAGGTACTATTGCCCCGGCCCGTGAAATCCCAAAAGAAGACACAATTCAAATAATCCTCGCAAACCTAAACCTAGTAGTACCCGTAGTAGCCGCTGTTCTTGTGATCATAGTCGCCATTATCGTAATTTGCGTGTTACGTGGCAAAGGGAATTATAACAAAGGTACAGTTTTCTTTTTTTTCTCAATCTAGGTACTATCGCGCCTGCGCGGGATTCCCCTACCATGAGAATGCTGTTCCCGTGGATTCCCGAATGGGTCGACTGGAACATCGCCGTTCCTATCGCGGCCACCGTTGTGGTTGTGGTAGTGGGGATTGTGGTTATTTGTGTGGCCCTGTCGAGAAAGGCGAACGGTCCCCTACAAACTCGACTTCACAGTGACTGTATGTTTTGGAAGAATTTTCATGCTTGTACCTTTTTATGTTGTTTTATAGCCAGATTTTTATACCAGTGATCGTTTTATTTTTGCCATGCGTATTGAATTAGCACCACTCGGGCGCACCCCTTCGCATATCTTAGGTTTTACCTCTAAAATAAACGTCTAAATCAAATATCACCCTGTAGTGTAATTGAACTTTATTTATTAAGACTTAATGCATAAATGAATACATAAATTTTATAGACTATCACACCTATCATAATATCGGTTTTAACCAATAAAATTCAAGGCATTACCATAACGACGGGATATTTTCGTCTCGAATATATACCAGAAAATCGAATATATACCAGTTTTCTAGTTCTTTGATATAACAAGCTTGATAATGTAATATTATAATAAAATTTCAACTAAAATGCAAAATTAAAGCAAATTTTATGTCTTATTAACTTATTTTTATTCAATGTTAATAAAATTTAACGAATTTAGATCTTTTTTATTCTAAAAATTATAAATGTCAAACATGAATTTATTGTGTCAAATTAAATTAACATCAATCAATTATTAATTATTTATTTTAATTACTTTTGAAGATTTAAATTGTTAAAAAATTGTTTCAAAAAATAGTCCTGCAAATACACCTCCAGATTCGGTATATTTTCGATACATCCGAAATTTTCCTTTCGTGAAAACTTCGAATATATCGAAAATATGCCTCTCTGGCGGTGTTTTACATATGAAAATTTATATATAAAAAATAATTTATTAAGTCTAAGGAAATAAGCTTCAATAAACCTACGGAATGCTATTTTATTTACGCGCTGTGACGGTGTCATCTCGTTAAATGGAGTTAATTAGTGTTATTTAAATACTTAAAACAAAGCTAATTTACTGTCTACGCATCGCAAGGTTTAGCTAAACTACCCTGTTGGAAAATAACGTTAGAACGACTTGACCTAACGTTAGATGAATATGGTTTGAATGTTAGATGCCTAATGTTAGGGTATAACGTTAGAATAACGTTTAAAAGTTTTACCAAACGTTGGATAAACGTTATTCCACCGTTAGGCAACCAACGTTGGGAATTCAAACGTTGGAAATCGGTATATTTTACATTTAATACGCGTTAAAAAAAATTTCTACTAGGGTAGTTTAGAGAAAAAAATGTATATTTTATCATTGTGCATTATAAAACTTTTATAATAGATTAGCTTTCATTCAGTGCTAAAACTGACTTGCAAAAACCAATTGTGTACCTAACTGCTGCTACCAGAAGCGGATGGCAACTTCTTTATTTTGTTTGTCATAGATGTCAGCACTGGAAAGAAAATTGATCCATTTCATTATAAAAATTAACTCCTTACTATTTTTTTGTTGCGCCTATAGCCAGTTTTCCTCTAGTTTCTCATAATTCATGTATATATTTTTAAATGTATACCCACTGTATAATATATACCTAATGTATATTCGTGATAAATATTACTAGTGATAGAGCAAAATGGAGCTAGAAAATTTTTAACTTTTACTTGTGCGATTAACCCTTTCAGGACGGCACCATTTTGCCGCAGAGTGTCACACAGACGGCTATTTTTCACGTGCCCTGTGGACGAATGTCATATATATCGGTCACAGAAATGTACTTGTGGGACCCTTTATAAAAACGCAAAAAATTACTTTTTTTAATCAAAAAACTTTATTTTAATTCAAAATATATTTTTTTAACTAATAAAGATTTGAAAAATATTAAAAGATATAATCAAACTTATCCAAAATATTCCTAAATATAAACATAAAACTCGTTTACTTTTAGAAAAAAATGCCTAAAATATTTATTAGAATTTTTCCTTTGTGTGGTAGATCTGGAAACATGGAGTTACACACAAGCCTTTGTCACATTCTTTACACATATATCTGGAGACCTTTCTTTGTTTTTCTTTTGCTGTTGCGTGTGAGCATACAACACATCTTCTAGAGGCAGTTTTTGTCTTTTCAGTTGCTGGAACTAATGTGGGGAAATGCGCGCGCGCCTCTCTTGTTGAGTGTGTGCCATACAGACGAGCGTCACATATATCGGACAGTGGCCGATATATATGGCGCTAGTCCATACGCCAAATTTTCCAGTCATGATATATCAGTCAGTCGGCCCACAGCCAATTCAATTTTTTAATTCTGGCTGATTTATCATACAGCCGCCTTTAAAGCCTGAAAAAAGCCTGACCTATATATCGGTCAGCCGTCTGTGTGGCAATTTTCCCACTGTCAGATATATATGTCAACTGTCCTTAAAGGGTTAAAAAGCTTTTAATAAAAACTTATTTTATTTTTTTTTAAATAATATATTTTTTATACTCTCAGTTTTTTAAATAATACAATATAACATTATCACATTAGGATTAATATTCCTAATTAAATCCTATCACAAGTGGTATTTGGCTGAGTATTTAATATGTACCTGGGTAGAATGCTTTGTTAAAAAAATACAATATATCAATCAATTTCAATCACACTGAAGGGCGCTTTAAAAATAATGATATTTTTGGCTACCAAATTGTAGGCAGCGGGGCGTGGGGTCGTTTGATACATTATTTAAAACGTCATGTAATTCTCTAATTTTTCCACATAATTTTTGAGTGGGTTGAAATTTGTTAAAAAAAAATCAAATCAATTTTTCTTAAATGAATAATTTTATGATATAAAAACGAAAATTATATTTTCATTTATTTTTTTTAATGAGATTTGTAACTAAATAAAAAAAACTATGAACACTGCATTTTTTAAGGTGTATCACACGACCCCTTTCCATTAACCCCTTCCCCCAATGCACCTGTCCACATTTTATAAGCTAAAAATATACGGTATATACCAAAAAATATGTTGTTCCGAATTTGAAGTTAATATCTCAACTCGTTCACAACTAAGAGGGTGGGGGGTGTCTATTGAACCGCCTGTATGTGATTTTCTGCCGTCGCTTGTAAACCACAGCACAGAAGCGATAGTGTATTCTACAGCACAGAAACGATAGAAGTGATGCACACGCCATTTCAATTTGTAAATGCTATACTTACATGATACTTTCTAAAAAAAAACTTAAAATCTAAAACTAATAAAATCTTGATAACTAATTTCAGATGATGTAGTTTACAACCAAACCTGCAACGCCAACTCGACCCTGGACAAACGTCGTCCCGATTTGAGAGACGAACTGGGCTATATTGCCCCACCCAACCGCAAACTACCACCCGTTCCCGGTTCAAATTACAATACGTGCGACAGAATCAAGCGAGGTACCGTTTTAAGTAAGATCATTCATGCGCTTTTTAGCATGCTTTAACCTTTTTTAATTTTAGATGATAAGATATTTTTAGTTCATGTTCCTTTTTATGAACCCTGCAAAAACCGCTATTCATTTTGGTGATAGGGAAAAAATGTTTGTTTTTAAGATTAATTTTAAGTTCAAGTTTGTAGAAAAGTAGCTAGGTAAATGCTATTTTAAACATAGTGATACCCTCAATTCTACATGAGAGAAGGCCAAAATCGATTTCGTGGCTAGATTTCGAGTTATTTTTATTCGGCTGTAATAATTTGGCAAATAACAACCAATATTTCGTTAGTTTGTGGAGAAATTATTTTTTGATAAAATGTTTCTTGGCATTTAAAATTTAATTTATGTTGAAAATGTATGTCGAGCGTGTTCTTTAGTACCTGTTAAAAATTCTATCAATTTTTTTCTTAAAAACAGACATTTTTAAAACTATAATTTAGTTAAGTTTCTTTATTTTATGTGTCTTGCTTGTCGTCTTAAATTTCTTGCCCAATTTTGTTTAATTTAAATTTTTTAAACATTTGGCCCAAAACCCTAAAGGAAATAAATATAACGTATTTTGCTTTATTTTTGTTTTCTTTTGGGAGCTTTTTCATTCCTAACACAGCTAAAAAATAATAATATAACTGACCACTAGTGTTTTTTGTGTTTTTCTTTAAAATTTCGTTATATTTTTTATAGGATTAAAATCAGATGGCACTATTTCTTAGGAAAAAAAAAACAAAATTAGTAGATCCCTTTTTTTCATTAAATTTTAGTGAACTTGCATTTTTTTTTCGTAGCTCACTTCCAGATTTTCAAAGTCCAATTCAATTAAGTTAAAAAGCGGATTTTGTGAGGAAAAAATATTCAGTAAAGTAATAATTTAAATTAATTTTGAGCCATGAAAACACGTTAAAGTTGGCACCAAAAACATAATTTTTTCTTAAGGAATTAAATTAAATTTTTTTCTAAATTGAACATATATGTATATTATTACTTTTTAGCTATTAAAAATAACAGTTAACTATCCAACGATGATTAAAAAGGTATGAAAAACAGCAAAGCCAGTGTAAATACAAGGTATGGCTATTTAAAAACGGGACTACACACCTATTGTGTAATAATATTGTGATGGAAAGTAATATGAGCTATTAATGTCATTGCTATTACAAATCACTATTTGTAAATAGAGGTTTGAAATTAGCGGCTAATTTGCAGCACATACAGCCAGGCGATCATAGAACTAAGTACTAGATTAAAAACGGTTGGTATTTATTTCTGTTCTATAAGTCTAGAGTAGAAGCACCGATCGCAATAGCGAGATTTATTTTTTGTTCGCAAAGGATACAAACCGACATAAGTCCAGGGACAGTACTCCCGTATTACAGTAACTGTAAGCTAAAATCACAATTATATCACATACAGAGATGTCTATAGGCTTTTAAGTAATACGAAATTAAAAAAAATATATAATTCTTAAATATGATCAATTTTTTTTTTCAAATAATACATTTTTTATTTTTAAGCTAGAGTTATACCTAAGATCTTAAAAGTAAGCTTTTTAAAGTATTTTTAAAACTTAATGGTTTAGAGAAAAAGAAGTCCATATCTGAGCAACATTAGTTTGAAAATTTCATCATTCTAATAAGTGGCGAATTTTGCGAGAATTTAGTTCGTCTAAAAGGGATTATAAATAGATCATGATTTCTTCGTCTACGCGGAGGAACATGAAAACATAGTAAAGACAAAATAGATGGTGAATACGTAATATTGTTCAAAATTTTAGATATTAAAATGTCGGATAGTTTCCTACTATTCTGTAGGCTTAAAATTTTGAAACGTGTTACGACCTCATCCAACGCATAACCTGATTTAAAACATAAAAATTTTAAAAACCTCTTTTGGATGCCGGCAAACTTTCGATCAATCAAAAAATTATTCGACAATCTGCAAATTTTTTTTGTACGACAACTTTCACTTCCATATACAAAAACTGAATTTAAAATACGAATTTTGGTATATTTTTTGCACAGAATCTTTTCTTTGGAATATTTATGGGAACTGCGCAGTGGTAGCACTGTTTTTTTTTTTTCAAGAAAAATTTCGATAAACCAAACCACAAGCTGCAGAATGAGCTCTCAGAAAAAAATTGATAAAAACTTGATTTTGAGGGTATTTATAGTCCACACATTTCAGAGCTACAAGCTATTTATTAAATTGTTTACAGTTTATAGCCCATGGGATGTTTTAACGTATTATAAATAAATGTTTGTGCTTTAAATCAGTTTGATTCCATACTTTCATTATTCTCCGTTCTATTTTTTTATACCGTTAAATTCCAAGCACTTCCTTTTACATCGGCACTTAGTGTTACTAAGAGTGCCGATTTATTGAAATCTTCGCCGAAAAGTCAAAATCTTTGACCATGTTTTTTCACATTTCTCGACGTTTTAGACCATTCTGAGTCGAAATCAGTAAAAAAAAATTTTGCGTCCGTCTTTCTGTCTGTCTGGGTGTAAACTCTCTAACTCCATTTCTACATGAGATATTGACTTGCGGTTTTTTGCATATTGTTTCTTACCGTATTCCGAAGAGCTGATTAGATTTTGGGGGTAAACGATTGGGGCTAAGGGGGTAAAAATAGGGTAAAACTCCTATTTTTAGCGTTTCTTGTTTATAATTAAGGCAATTATTATTGTATTTGGTTAATTTAACACTATGTAAAAGACAATTTTAAATTGGTCAAAAAATGTTATAAACAACGTTTTCCTAAAACGCATTGTTTTCGAGATATTGGCGTTTAAAGCAGTAAAAGGTTTTTTTAGCATATCTCACATATTTATAATCCGATTTCAAAAAATTATATTTTAAATAAAAGCTCTTTTTAAGCCCTATAAAAAATGTTATATACAGTTTTTTGCTAGAATATAATGTTTTAAAGATACAGAATTTAAAATCAAACAAAACACCTAGTTTGAAATTTGCAAACTAGATGGCTCTAGTGTACAATAGTGCCGATGTTTTGACAGGGTGCTTGCAACGTTTCATCTAGTTTACAATGTATTTATAATCCATAATTTCTTATATTGAAAATACTATACGGGCGTTACTAGTAATACCAACCGTTTTTACTGCGCTGTGCTGTAATCATATTGCTGTACTTTCAAACAACGATATACAACGAAGTTTTTTTATCGACCGGAATAAAGAACTAAAGCACTAAACCTTTTTAGACTTTTGGACCGTTAATATTAGCAAAGGTCCGAAAGAAGGATAGGTGTCTGCACATTTTTACTTTTTCTAATAAAATTTTGCAAGAAAATAAGAAAAAAAAAACGTTCATAAAAAAAGATAATTTAGTAAATTCTATATTTTTTCACTAGTCCCGGTTTTTAATGGCCACACCTCGTAATATTAGTTTAAAGCTCCCTTATGATTTCGAAATTGACAGCAGACAAGGTATAAATAAAATTCACAAAGTTCGTCTTATTACCATTAAAACTGTACGTAGGAGCACATTATCGTTCTCATTCCACTTGGGACCCCAGACGTCACTTATACGAAGAACTAAGAAGCCGCAGGGGTTCAAACGAAACAGTTCACACGCATAGAGGTAAAAAGAAAAATATAGATTCCTTGATTGGAATGGTTTGGTAAATCAGAAGGCTTGACGTGCTTTTACAAGTGAACGATTTGAATTTTCGATACTTTCTTACTTACCCTAATTAATGAATATGGACAAACAAGGATGAAATTACAATTCTAACCTTATATCTGATACATTTCAATAGTGTAGTTTTAAGTTAGATTTTTGACAACAAAATATATAGCATAGTGTTTTCCTGCAATATTTAGTTGAATTGACAAAGAATCCTAGTAATGGCAGGTCTGGATAATACAGGACCTCTTAAGTAAAATCTCAAAGATTAATTTTTGAGAAATAATGTATAAAATTTAAAAAATTAGCTTTGTTAAAGTATTTTTAATTAGATCTACGTAAAAAGTAATGGCAGGTCTGGATAATACAGGACCTCTTAAGTAAAATCTCAAAGATTAATTTTTGAGAAATAATGTATAAAATTTAAAAAATTAGCTTTGTTAAAGTATTTTTAATTAGATCTACGTAAAATTTTGATTATATCTCTTTTTTTTAGTCGATCTATCTAGCGCCGCTATGTAAAATTTTTTATTTGGTTTCATTTTAGATATGTATCTTTGGTATACATTTTCTCAATGCTAACTCGAGAAAGCTTTTAGCGGTTAATTTGGACTAATTAATTATGATGGTTTTTGGTAAAAGCTAGGGTGGAGCAAAGGGGGTAAAAACTGTTGCATTTGGCACCACGGTGATAACAAGCCTATTATTGATCGCTCAAAAATAAATCAGATTTAAAATTACACTATTTAAAAGGTTTATTGTCATCCTTTGTCTCTGTATTTCTATAATTGGGTATTAGATTTGTCAACTGTATCTTAAAACTAACAGGTTTGGTAGGATAATTTTTGGCTAAATATTTTATAAATGTATTTTGTTTAAAAATTTAAAATCAAAATTAAATCAAAATCAAATTTTTTTAAAATTTCAGATTTAAAATATAAATTAGCGAATTTTTAAATAATAAGAATCAATTTTGCAGAGCTTTAAAGACACCCTTTCTATCCTAACACTGTCTCGGAAGTTTTAGATTGTAAATGGTCCATAAGTTCCAAGCAGCTTTCCTACATTCCTTCCTTACAGCATATATTTTTAGATATGAGAATAGTAATACAATCTTAATCTGGGCCTCTTTCCGATTATAGGGTATACTAGTCCTATTATTTTTTACACAGCCTATATCTCCGTTATTATAAAAGAACAAAAAAGAGAACGGGATCAAAACTACTTAACTACCCTATAAAAACCTCCCTCCCCCCTATGACTCGCCCACTTAGAACCATATCTAATTTTGTTTTTTCCGATGGCTCCCTGGGGCCCACTATTGTTTTGAGTAATTATTTTAGAAATTGTAGGACACCCTTTGTCGGTTATTCATCAATGACTTGATTGACATAATATTTAATAATCTAAATCTGGACCTCAGAGCCAGATGTCCAGAAATATAAACTTGTTTGTCAAAGTCAAACTTTTAAGGATTAAAGTTTGAACACAATAACATCAATACTTTGTGGTAAAGGTTTTTTTGGTAAGAATTTTAAATTCTTATAGTATTTTTATTGAGTTAAAAACAGATTTTGTTCAACCGTAGTTTTTTGCTAAAATTAAAGAAAATGGTTAAAAATATGTTTGTCTCCGTAACGAAAAATGAAAACTTGATTTTGAAAATATATTTGGAATTCACGTCAAAAATACTATCGAAATAAACCTACTAGTTTTTATTAGCCATTGGCGTGAAGGATGATCCTCTTCAAAGAAGATTTACCACTTTCTCCCAAAAGCGATTATTTTGTATTTGTCTGTTGGTGGCTATATTATTTATTAACCGACTACTATAATATAATATATTATATCCAAATAATCAAAATTAAACTTATCTGGGGTGGGGGTCCAAAATGATCAAAATTTGCGTTACGTAATACTTGAACGTTCTCTTACATAGAAAATTAAATTTATTTCGTCAACCATGAAACAAAAAATAAATGAGCATCAACTAAGATTGATTCTGCGCGGAGTTTATCTGTCCATTTTAATTAAAGCAGTTTTATCTGCTAATCCTACCGTTCACTTTCCAACCTTACAAGACCTAGAAACGTATTAAATAAGATTTTATAGATTGAATTTATCAATCTATAAAACCTTATTTTTCTCTAAAAAATTGATTTCGCGACATACAATTGTTGACAAACAAATCTAAATTAAAGATCTAAATAAAAATATTATTTAGATCTTACTATTTTTAGTGCTTAGTGCTATGTAAAACAAAGTGCATTTGTAACTTAATGTTTTTAACTAAACTAACAAAAACCACATTTCTTCATTAATAAACGTTTAATTAAATCTTAACTTATACCCAAGTCCATCTAACTATGCTTCACTTGTTTTTATAGTTCTACTCTTTCTGCAGTAAATAAAAAAGAGAGAACACTATGAAGATAGTAATTGATTTGGGCCTAGGTATATCTTGTCCTAAGTCTGCTTGCTTTCAAATATTTTAGCTGCTTTTTTCATATCTGCATGCTTTTGCACTGGTGTTCATCTATTTGTATGGTTTCTTAAAGACACAATAATTCTGATACAGTATGTGGCAAAATATAAAGACAGTTATTTTAAAATAGTTAAAGTGATTTTCATACAAGTGTAATCGTGTGGCACCAACCGTTTTACTAGTATACTGCAAGTAACGGATTGAGTTTTTATACTATAGAAAAATGTAACCGATTTTAATACATCGAAATTTATCAGAAACGATAACAGACAGCTCCAGTATGACATTCACGATTTTATATTATAGTTTAAAAAGGTAAAAGTAATTCATGTATTTAAATGCTTTTAAAGTTAAATGCATTAACGAAGGTATTATATAGAATAATAACAAACTTTTTAAAATAATTTTCTTAATTTTTCGTCACCTATTTTCCATAAATATTGACCATAACCTTATCTTTTAGGCATGGAAGACGAGATCTGTCCGTACGCAACCTTCCACCTGTTGGGCTTCCGCGAAGAAATGGATCCTAGCAAGGCCATGCAATTCCAAACCTTCCCCCATCCCCACTCCGGAACCATGGGACCCTCTGGAATGAATACTCCGCATCAAGCCCACTCGCGTTCCGGATCTCAGAGTATGCCTAGACAGAATCGACGATATGATAGAGTAGGATCGCAAGGTAATATTTTAAATAACAAATTATCCGTTTTTATGTTAAGAATAATTAATAAAATTTACGCGTTTTTAACTGCATAAAAATTCAACAAAATTCATAATTTAAAAATATAATCTAGTATTTCTACAACCATATGACAACTATAATTTTTATAATAAACAACAAAAAATATATATAATTATAAACTGAGAAAAAACATTTTAGTTCATAGCAATATACCTGTTTTTACCATTTTATTCTTAGTTATTACTTGATTTTAGACAAAATTATATAAACCCAAGTTTAAAGCACTCGAAAAACAGGAAAGAAGGTATACATACCTCATAAAAATCAGCATTTTTCTCATCACCATTTCATTTTTTGTTGATTTTATGATTTTCCCATGTTCATATACAATTTTTACACGCATACTAATACAAATTCCTAAGGTTACACCCTACCCTCAGGTGGTAACGGTAGCATCTACTCCCCGGGCCCTGAATATGATGACCCTGCCAACTGCGCACCAGAAGACGAGCAATATGGGTCCCAGTATGGCGGATATGGTGCCCCTTATGACCAGTACGGCAGCCGCGGGTCTATCGGACGCAGATCCTTGGGTTCTTTGAGGATTCCTCCAACGAGTAACAGCCCCGAACCCCCACCACCCCCACCGAGGAACCATGACCCTTCTTTCAATGATTCTAAGGACTCCAATGAGATTTCTGAGGCTGAATGTGATAGGGATCAGTTGATTAACAGCCGTGCTTATGGGGGTAAGTAAATTATTAAACTTATGTTTTTTGTTAAATATTATTTTTTGCCAAAAAAACATGCATAAAGGTATCGAAAAAACTATACTATACTAAAGTTCTTAATATTATATTTGGGTTATTCAAAACTATTTATACTAGATGTTTTAACATAATATTTAAATACTTCGCTTCAGAATTGAATATAAGTATACTTCGTGGGAGTAATTTCAGTTAAGAAACACCTCCAACAGCCAAACATTGAATATTAATGAATGCGACTCGTTTTGCATAGTTTACACATCTATTCTGCGGTGCTTGGCTGGTCGAGATAGGTTGCCTGTTGAAAAGCTCCAACAGTGGCGGAGTATAAATATTACATATTATTTATTTATTTATTATTGTTTTCATACATACTTTGTCATGGAGATCCCCAAATAAGCATATGCTTGTGCTAGGGGCTCTCCATTAATTTTGATTAAAAAAAAGTAAAAATTACGCATTGCTTCTATTTAAAAACTGGGTATAATAACAGTATTATTATTTAGTTCATAAAATAAATTTCATAAAAAAGGAGAGGCTATTCGAAGCATATTAGTTTGCTTACAAAAAGTCCATACTACATTTAAAACTCAACTCAAGCTTGAGTTTAAGATAATATCTTATCATGCATATTATGCATGACTCTTAATATAAGCAGTTTTTTATATTTAATTTTTAAGGTTATGTGTAAGTAATTTTGAATAACTCAATAACATTAAAAAATGATATCATGATATTAAATACGTATCTATTTTCAGAAAATGACCAGGGTAAGTTGTGTTATTTTGAGAGTGATATCTATTAGATACGTTTTTTTAAAAACTATCTGTTCCTTCGAAATTTTTCCAAAGAATACTGTTTGTTATTTTTTGCATGATCAATGTGTGTTTTAACTGCATGAATTGTGATTAATTACTGTGTTTTTTAATATCGGTTTAAGAAAGGAAATCTATGGAAAACATATGTTTTTAACTTCGGTAAATTACTCCGGCCGACAAAAAATGTCAATTACTCTTAACCGGATTATATTTTTCTTATTATTTCTATTTTTGGGCGCTGAAAACGAATGTGACAGTAAACCAGGCGTCTCGAATGAGCGAGAATACTTTCTCATAAAAAAGTTATGTCCAGAAACAATTTATTACATTTTAGTACATTTTGAGGAGGGTCATGAAAAAAAGTATAATAAAATTTTTTGTGTAGTTTTATTTTACCTTTTAGGTGGTTTTTATTTATTTTTTTTATTATGAATAATAAGATAGTTATGTCTAGAAACAATTTTTTACATTTTGGGGGTAAGGGAGGGGGCGCTGGAAAAAAATGATAATAACATTTTTGTCTAGTTTTATTTAGCGTTTTATGTGGTTTTTAAACTTCTCTTTTATTGTAAATAATAAAAAAAAACGACCAAAAACAAAAATGTAACCGATTTTGCTCAAATACGAACTTGTCCAGGGTAATATACACATACATCTGCATACCAAATTTCAAGTCGCTAGCTCAAAGCGTTCTTAAGTTATCGTGTATACAGACAGAGAGACAGACAGACAGACAGACCGATAGACAGGCAGACAGACAATTTTTTTTGCTTATTTTGATTTTTCTTGACGTTTCAGGAAAAAATAAGGTGATTTAAGCAAAAAAAAATTATTTTTTTTCCATCACAATACTTTCTTTTATAAGAAAGTAAAAAGCTCGCTGACCTCATATTACTTTGTCTTGCGTTTCGTGAAAAAAAAATCGATCTGTCGGTCGGTCGGTGTGTCCGGAAAATTTGTGAGTACGATAAGACAAGAACGCTTTGGGCTAAAGACTTCAAATTTGGACCAAAGGTTGATCATCCAGAGTTCTAGACTGGGATTGTTTTTAGTAAAAATCAGATTGGGGTATGGGGTAAAAACAATTTTTTTCAAAAACATTTTTTTTAATTTATTTTTCGTTTTACGAAAAAAGAAACTTTTTTTGATTTTTTTTTTTTTTTTTGAAAAACTTTTTTTTTTTGATTTTTTTTATCAGAAAGTCAAGAACTATAATATATCCTAATTTTAGCCAAATCTTACCGAACCCACTCTTCCACAAGACCGGTGCACCACGGTGCTCAATATTTTTAAGTGCTAAAGTAGTGATTTTTGGGAGTTGTGTCCTGGGACAATTTTGAACATATAACATATTAAAAATTCCGCCAAATCCGACCGAAACAACTTTTCCAGAAGCATCCAGAAGAAGGGAGCGAGGCCTTTTTGGGGTTTGCGAGTTTTTTCATTGTCAAATTCGTTTTCAAGAAAAATAAAGTTAATAAACTTTACATAATGAAACTATTTTATCCTTTGTGTAAATGGTTTTTATGCCAAGAAAAAATATCATAATATATCATACTTATTCTTTGTGGAAAAAATATGTGATCCACGACTTTCCAGAAAGACTCTTTCTTACAAAATCGAGTTTTTCTTTTAATGAATTGCCATAGATTTCAATTTTGTTTGCAAAAAATATGTTTTATACACTTCGCGCAAAAATTAAGGGAGCAGAAAAAAAATCCGAATTTTTCGGTGATTTTTGACGAGCTGTATCTCAGTAAAAAATGGTGGTAGAGACTTTTAAAAAAAGCATTTTGTAGCTCTAAGATTCTTGTTTTACGATTTTTTTGCCAAAAATTTTCTGAGCAACGGTTCCAACGCAATTCGAAGAAAAAGCGCAAAAAAAAATTTTTTTCAAAATTTTCAGTAATTTTTTTCTTGCTCCACGGGCTCTGAAAAATTTTTTTGATTAAGCAATCATATGGACCAGATAGCCTGTTTATTCAGCTTCAATTTAACGTTTGGCGATTTTCTCTATGCCAATTCCTTGCGGAGATATCCGATTTTCAATGGTCATACAGAAAATTGATGGGCAGTTTTGAAAACTGAAATAAATTTTCTACAAGATTATGCCATGGTTTCAAAAAAAATAATTTTTTTATCCTTCACATTCACTTCAAAAGTATCGAAAAAAGTCCCTTTTTCCCTTTCTTTGGTTAATCAACCATATCTTCGCTAGTTTTTAAGGAACCGCTAATGTTGTCAGCACATTTTTACCTCATTATACCCCCAATAGCCATGTAAAATAATAAATCGATACATTAAACGGTTTTTCTGGACCGATCGATCAAAATTTAAAAAAAATTAAAGGAGCAAAAATTTTGTTTCTTAAACAATGTAGATTACACATTAAAATGGAAAAATAGTTTTTTTCACGACTTTTTTGACAATCCTTTTTCATTAAAAATCGGATATCTCCGTGAGGAATTGGCGTAGAGAAAATCGCCAAACGTCAAATTAAAGCTGAATAAACAGGCTATCTAGTCCATATGATCGCTTAATCAAAAAAAAAATTTCCGAGTCCGTGGAGCAAGAAAAAATTTACTGAAAATTTTGAAATCTTTTTTTCGCGCTTTTTCTTCGAATTGCGTTGGAACCGTTGCTCAGAAATTTTTTTGGCTAAAAAATCGGAAAACTAGAATCTTAGAGCTACAAAATGCTTTTTTTTAAAAGTCTCTAAGACCATTTTTCACTGAGATACAGCTCGTCAAAAATCACCGAAAAATTTAGAATTTTTTTCTGCTCCCTTAATTTTTGCGCGAAGTGTATTTAAATTTTGAGATTTTTTAAAAATTATTTTCGTTGTTGTGATTATTAGATATATTTTTTGCAACTTAAGCATTGTGTTAATTTAATGTTTATAATAAAAATTCACTTAATTTGAGAAATAACTTTATTTTTAAGTATTTTTAAATTTTATTTGGAACTAAATAATATAAAGTTTTCACAGACTATGAAAAATTAAATAGAAACAGTTAATTTTTTTTAAGTATTAATATAATAGGCTTTTTAGCCCGTATTACGTTTGTAACATGACGTCTCAACTTGTTTTGACTAAAGCGCCGTCCACAGGCTCGCATAACAAACCATAATACATAATTATGTTTAACATACATTGCCGTGATTTACTTTATGTGCGTAGGAAATTTTAAGAGATGATTCTACATCATAAAATATGATAAAAAGTTCCTATAAATATATGTCTAAAAATGCGTCATAAGGGAGCTACGCTTTGAAAGTGGCTAAAAAAACGGTTTTTATTTAATAACTCAGGAACCCTTTTAGATATATCAACGAGCTTTTTCACGTCAACTAATCCTACCAAGGCCCGTTTTTATGTGTTATTTTCATGTACTTATTTCAACCGGGTGTGTGCGAAACTGGGGGGCTTATCAGTTTTTTGTCCCAAACTTTTTTCTGTGTAACTTTTTTGCAATTTTATTTTTGAAATATGATTCCTCAGGTCAAAATACATAAAAAAGGTACTCTTGTTGTAATACTGTAGGATTAACCGTTTTCGAGAAAAATTCATTTGAAGGTGAAATTCCACGGTTCGAGGACGAAAAATTAAATACTAAAATGTTGAAAACCAAAATTTTAATGATGCAGGGCGAATGTACATTAAAAACTAAGAAAAAACCTTATATACATGTACTTCCAAAAATCAATCCTAATGGAGCTATGGTCTCCTAAATATGCACCATTTTTAAAGGGCTATGGTAGCTTTAAAAGCGTTTTTTCGACCTACATGTATGGAAACTTTTTTTCTTAGTTTTTGATGTAGAATAACATTGCATCATTGAAATTTTGGTTTTCGACATTTTAGTATTTAATTTTTCGTCCTCAAAATTTCACCTTCAAATGAACTTTTCTCGAAAACGGTTAATCCTACAGTATTACAACAACAGTACATTTTTTATGTATTTTGACCTGAGGAATTTCAAAAATAAAATTGCAAAAAAGTTACACAGAAAAAAGTTCGGGACAAAAAACTGATAAGGCCCCCCTGTTTCGCACACCCCTGGTTTAAATAAGTACGTGAAAATGACATACAAAGATGGGCCTTATTAGGATTAATTCACGTGCAAAACCTCGTTAATATATCTCAAAGGGTTCCTGAGTTATTAAATAAAAACCGATTTTTTTAACCAATTTCAAAGGGGCGTAGCTCCCTTATGACGCATTTTTAGACATATGTTTATAGGAACTTTTTGTTATATTTTATCATGTAGAATCACCTGTTAAAATTTGCTACGCTATTTCAAATACACCCTGTATGCCTTGTGCGCAGGCTTATAACTTTATGTTTATGAATATGCGAGCCTGTGGAAAAATTACTAATTTTAAAACATCATCACACCCGCAACACAAAATGGAATTGCACAGAGGTATTTAAATTTAATTTTGTTTTATCAAATTGTACGGATGTTTTTAAATTTGTTGTTTTTTGTCAAATTAAGTGTTTTTATGCATTTCCTTACCCAAAAAGAAAATGTTTTTTTTTATGATTTTAAGCTAGAATTAATTTGGTGACCGATTAGTTTATGTATGATATGTTTGCAGTAATGAGAGGTAACACGAAGGACGGCTTGACCCACGAAGAAATGCGAAAACTGATTGAGAGGTCAGTACCATAAAAACATGGCCAAAAAGTTTTTAACAATATGTGTTTATTAAATTTATTATAAATAAATAAAGACTGTAGTTAATCTTAAAAAACTGGGACTTCAGTCTAGACTATTATAATTTCAGAATCATGAAAAGGAGCTTAATTTTTGAAATAGGATATTTTTTCTCATGAAAAAGAAAATAATTTGATTTGAACGTTTTTTTTTTCTATTTTTTATATAAATTAAGAAGAGTTTACGCAGATTATACCCTGCCATTTCATAAATTGGGTCTCAAGCTCATTGTTCTCAGATCTACGGAGTTTTTACTTCTACGCGCGCGTAATAACTTTAGTTTTTTATTGATACTCTTATTTTTTAAAGTTTTAATCATAGCCCGTTAGACTTTTAACGGGCTGTGATTAAAACTTTAAAAAATAAGAGTATCAATAAAAATGTAAAGTTATTACGTGTACTTAAAACCTAAAAAAGTAAGAACTGCCAAAAAAATAGTACATTCTTAACTTGCGTAAAAATAAAACAATCCATAGATCTGGTAACACTGCTCAGGCAAGAATTTGGTAAATATCGAAAAAAAATTAAGAGAATATGTAGGGCTAAAACAAATATCTTGTATTATATAAGGTATTTTTTGCTAAATTCTAAATAAATGAGTTTTTTATGCTGAAATCATGGTTATCTGGACTTAAGCCACAAATAACTTGCGATTTACTTCAGTTTTATTTTTTTTTGTAAAACTATTTATATTCATTTGACTCATTTCAAATTGAATGCTCCTTTTGGTCTAAAAATTACTGCTTTAAAATGGTGGTTGTGAGGTTTTCATGTCCTTATGCAAAATATAAAATTTTAAGGGGTGAGAAGTGGAAATCTGGAAGTTAGTGCCAAGGGAGCTACAGCGCTCCCTAAACAGCATCTAAAATTAAGTTGTTTAATATCTCTGGAACCCTATGAGGTGGACTGTTTTGTACATAACATTTACACCAAGTAGTTACGCGGTCTATGCTCTGATACTTCAAAAGTCTTCCACGAGAAACGCGCTTGGTTCGACTAGTTTTTATCAAATTGACACATTACTTCGTTTTATGGTACATTCTGTAAAAGATCCAACCAATTGGCATCAAACGGATGCAATAAAATGTACTATATTTGAAATACCCTTGCCTCGTTTTTTAGGCAGTCTTATTTGTCAGTGTCAATACTTGGAGTAGAATTAATTTTTTCTATTTTGCGACTCTTATAAGCTCATAATCACACGCATTTTGCGTGTTCTTATAGGCCCATAAGGGGTCTCTACTCTTTTTTCTGTTGGGTTGGCAACATACAAAAGCCTATCTGTTGACGTTTTGCGTGCAAATGTCAATGTCGATTTAAATTTTAATTTTTTACAAAATTTTGTGTTTGGGTTATTTTTTACCGTGTTAAAATTGTGGACTGGTTAATTGCAGTGAAAAAAGAAGAGCTGACTGTAAAATATATCAAAATATCATTTGTTCTTAGAATTTTAAACATAGTGTAAACTGTAATGCCAACCCAAAACAAAAATCCCTAAATCAGTCATCAATTTAAATGTAAGTTTTTTGAATTTTAGAGCAAAATAGAAAAAATTGTATAAAGCACTCGTTTCATATTACGTTTTTAGAGCACTAGTACTCGCCGCAAGTGGCTCGTTTTCTAAACTTGTACTCGTGCGCTAAAACCGTATGTTATGAAACTAGTACTTTAATATACCATAATAAGAGCTATCATCTTAATAACATGTATACATGTATTTGATACCTTGGGGCGGCACTTCGTCACGTGGGGAAGCAGAAACAAATCTAAAATCGCACAACTACCAAATGTAAGCCTTATCTAATTTATTTAAATTGCCTAATTTGCTATGAAGGAGTTTTCAGAGTATCATTCCATAAAGGTTCATTATTTTCAATTAACAGACAATCATTTAACAATTTTGAATTAATCTTTTCATGTATTCCTCTCAAAACAGGAAACTGTAAGTTTATATTAAGTAAATAACAACCAAAATACAAACAAACAAATAAACAAAAGCTTTTTATGTATCTAATCCCTTGCACATATCTGCCCCTAGTGAAATTGGTCCTATTTGTAAATATTAATGTTTTTTTCTATTTTGCGACTCTTATAAGCTCATAATCACACGTATTTTGCATGTTCTTATAAGAGGTCTCAACATTTTTTTTCTGTTGGGTTGGCAACATACAAAAGCCTATCTCTTGACGTTTTGCGTGCAAATGTCAATGTGGATTTAGAGTTTAATTTTTTACAAAATTTTTTGTTTGGGATATTTTTTACCGTGTTAAAATTGTGGACTGGTTAATTGCAGTGAAAAAAGAAGAGATGACTGTAAAATATATCAAAATATCATTTGTTCTTAGAATTTTAAACATAGTGTAATTTTAAACATACTGTAATGCTAACCCAAAACAAAAATCCCTAAATCAGTCATCAATTTAAATGTAAGTTTTTTAAATGTTAGAGCAATATAGAAAAAATTGTATAAAGCACTCATTTCATAACACGTTTTTAGCGCACGAGTACAAGTTTAGAAAACGAGCCGCTTGCGGCGAGTTTTCTAAAGTACTAGTGCTTTATGAAACTGGTACTTTAAAATACTATTATGACCTGCTAGGTTATTAAGCAGACACGATTTCAGATTGGATTATTTTTAGTAGATGGGCAGATATATTTTTAGAATGTTTTTCTTTTCAATTTTTTGTGTGCATCATATTTTTCGTTTTTTTTTTGTGGCATGTTATTTTTTTTTATTGAACTTTAAGTTTCAGGCAAAATCTACATGAAGAACATGTGCCGACTTTATAGATGTATAAATGAATCTATCTATCATGCTTTGTTGCCAATATAATAAAAAATGCTACTTTCCCTTTGCGAATTGCAATTGCAATTTTTTTTAGCGCAAACTGGAACCTAAAAATTAACTTTGGCTTTTAACGAAAGGAACATTATTTGGGAGATTTTAAATTTGGTTTGTGTATTAAGAATTTAGTATATCCTCAAAAAAATACACATTTTGATAAAAAAATCAGTAGATACAATTAATTTTTCATTTTTAACAAAAATATTAAACTTAATTTTAAATTCTAGTTATAAATCACACGTAAGTTTTTTGTTAAAGAAAATACCGCCAAAATGACGTATAGTTCAGAATCTAGATACACTTTTGTTACAACCCGAGGAGACAACTACGCGTAAATTCGATTAGGTAATCTTCAAAAATAACGTAATCTTCACGCAATAGACAGAATCTTATGTAATCTCTGCGTAATCTAGGTTATCTTGCGTAATCCTTTACGTAATTTCAAGTTATCTTAAATAATGAGCATTTATGTTCCTTTAAGGCTGTTGAGGTCTATGTTTATTATTTTATGCAAACCGTAAACTTCGGCGTATACTCCACGTAACAAAATGGCAAGGCTGTCTAAAAATTGCAAAAATTCGTAATTGTTAAACAGTCCTTTTGAAAAAAAAAATATGAGAAAAACAAATTGCAGCAGTATTTTTTTACACGCTGATAATTATTTAAAACAAATTTTCAAGCAAAAGTGCAAGGAGTGATAAAGCGATCAACAATCGTCTAAATTGCAGTGATGTAATTTTTGAAGAGCCCCTTTTGTATTAATCATGTTTTCTAGCTTTTTATTAGTCATTAGAGCAGGAGTTTTTCCTTCAATCATCGACTTGAAGGGCGCAAATTTGGTCCAGCGCGCCAAATTTCGTCTTTGTCCCCTGTTTCAAAGCTACCGCCAAGCTCTAACCAATTGTAATCCGTAATCCTGCGTAAACGTATCCGTAATCCTACGTAATCAATGTAGTCTTACTAATTTTTCGTAATCTTAGATTTGGACTACATAGTCGCGTAATCTTATATTTAATCACGTAATCTTTAAGAAATAATTACGTGAAATAGATAGTTTACAAATTATGCGGAGTTGTTTACCCGAGGGGTAATAGTAATTGTTTTCCCCTTTCAAGAATGTATGAACAAAATTTGTCCCAAGTCACTTGGGCCAAGTGTATCTAGATCTTGCACTATTCTTTGCGTTCTTGGTTAGAAACTTGTTGTCCTTACACAAGATATAATATCAAAACTTAAAAATTTGCCAGGGGGATATTTTAAGTCCTACAATGGGTATCTATTTTTTGCGCGACACAATACTTATAAGTATTGTATATAAATATTCTTACCCTATTTAAAAATCTATCTCTACCAAAAATAGCTGATATTCCTCTTTCAAAGAACTCAAAAAACTTCATTTTTCCAACAACTAAAATGAAATTTGGTTATTTTTTAGAAACGAAACAGGCCAAACAACCGCCGCCACAAACGGGGGACTCACAGCCTACGATACTATGGCAGTGTAATTTGTAAGCAGCTGAAATGAAGAGTCAGACAACTGCCAAAATTTTGGGCACAATTTAGTGATCATCCCTTAACCTTTAAGTAATTTTTAAGTGTTGTGACGAATTTATTTTTGACAAAATACTTTAGGGTATTTGTTTATCGTCAGCGCAGAATTATGTGCTATATTTTGTCAATGCAATAAGCTCTGTCTTTAGAGCTTCTATTGATACAGCAATTTACTGAATTGACATACTCAGGATAATACAACGTTGACGTTTTGACTACATAACACTGTATAGCATTAAAATTCAAAAGTAGGACCATTCGTATGTAAGGTATATCTAGCTAAATCGGCTAAAAAGCGTTCATATATCAAATAATAAATTTAATATATAATATGGACGATGCGTATTAAAAATTTACTAATACACAAACACAATACTTAAACGATTGAATTATATAATTTATATTTTACCTAAATATAAACTAACGAAAGTAAACACGTTTTACCATTTGGTAACGAAATCTCCTTTAGCTATATGCAGTTTAAATGATATAGAAAAAAAATAATATTCAAAATATTATTTAATAATTTATTATTGTGTTTCGTGTTGTTTTTTTTTTCAATAAGAATTATCCATATCATAAATTCTTGCTTTTTGCGCATTATATTTAATCAATATTGGTCCTAATATCGCCTTTTTTTGTTATACAGTGTATTTGATCACTAAATTATGTTAAGCTATTAACATTTTTGTCACTGTACTGAATATTCACAAAAAATATTCGAGACTGACTTTTTAATTGAAATTTCAAGCAAAGCACAACTTACTAATTTTTTCATGAAATTTAATTTAATTGTGAATATTTTGTACATTTTTTTTGTAATTTTTTTCTGTTTTTGAAACCAAATATTTAATTTAGTTATTAAATTTTTTTGCGACTTTATTTTTTGAAATGCGTACACATTTTGCCAAAAATAATATGAGGGTTTTTTCGTTTGTTAAATCAACCAGGCTCAATGTGTGATGTGATATTTTCTGGTTTGTGAGTGTTTTTTTTCTTTTATATTTAAAAATTAATTTGCAGCCATGCATTAGTCCACTATACTTTGCGTTTTGGCCGTACCCTAACAATAGACAATTAATTTAGCCCGGATTTGGTATATTTTTTTTGAAACCAAACTTGGCGAGCTGAAGAAAAATAAAATTTAAAGAAAAAGGTATTTATTTGAAAGAAAAATATTTCTAGTGCGCCGTCCATATTAAAAATAACAAGTCTTGCCCTATACTAAAAATGATTTGTATGAAACGTACGTAGAAATATTACTAGAATGACCGCAAAAAAAAAGAAGTTTTTTAGCCTCTTTTTCAAACATATGTAACTTTAATTGGAATTGATAAAATGTAACGTATAAGTGCTCAAAATTTTTGTCTGGTCATGAACTTGTGAAAAAAGCAAGATTTATTTTTCTAGAAGATAAACATCCCCTTAAACAAAGGGTTAACTAGGGTACTTGAATTGAATTTTATACCAAACTTTCTCACATTTTATTAAACATAACTGGCTGGATCCCTTTAACTCGATTTTTCTTGAGATATTTTATTATTTTTACTACTTTTTTTAGTGCTTGGGGTTAGTTTAACCCCTTTAAGTGGGTTAAAAAAATAAAAAATTCAAATATTTAAAAAACACATTTTTCTGTAATATAAAACCTGAAAAACACGTAAAGGGGTATCACCCTTGGATTTGATGAAAATCCACCCCCACAAAGAGGGTTCAACTACCCCCCAAGCACCAAAAAATCATAAAGTATCTCAAGAAATATCGACTTAAAGGGATCCAGTTATGTTTAATAAAATTTGAGAAAGTTTGGTATAAAATTCAATTCAAGTACCCCTAGTTTAATGGAATGTTTAGCTTCTAGAAAAATTAATCTTGCTTTTTGCACAAGTTCATGACCAGACAAAAATTTTGAGCACTTATACGTTACATTTTATCAATTCCAATCGAAGTTACAGATAAAAAATAGTCTAATTTTGCAGTCACTCTTTATTGTCTGTAAAATAACGTTTTTGTATATTACGTAATCAGCATATCGTCGTGTTACTTTCTTAACCTCGTAACTCCAAACAATCGATTTTTTGTTTCTCGCACTAATCAACTCTGTACATGATGATAAATTATACATTGTATAAGTTATTAGTTATCATGTACAGAGCTGATTAGTACAAGGCACCGAAAATGGATTGTTTGAAGATACAACACGACGTTGTATTATGTAATTTAAACATTGTAATCGTTTTTCACAGAATACAGAAATATTCGTATCTATATCGTATTTTTTTACTTATATCGTGTAAATTTGCGTTTGTCAAGTATTTTTTTAGTATATATTAAATTTTAAAGCCAAATGATTTGGCCAAATCCGGCAACACTTTTTGTGGATTTATAATTAATTTTCGATATAAAATAGATAGGAAAAAACGTGTTTTTATTGAATAAGTAGCTTGTTTATTTTTATGCTTTAATTGTTTTTGTTTATAACTGTGTAGGTTTAGGTATATTGGCGGTTTGAATTTCGGTAGTTTTTTATTTCTATTCATGTACAAGTTTAAAGGTTGTGTATCGCCAATATTAATGAATATAAAATTGCTAGTAGAATCATAGCTTATAATAGGGTTTGCATTATACAGGGTGTTCCATTAAAATTAACCATTAAGCGCGTAATATCTAGTCGCAGTACTTTTATTGAAGGGCGTGTCCAAAAATTTTCTGAAGGCTTTACTTCAATTTAGACGTCCAATTGCATTCAATTGAACACCCTGTATAATGTGTACCCTAGCTAATTTAACTTCCAAAATTATACCTAATTAAAATAGACACCTAAATTAATTGAAAAAATTAGACAATTAGGTGGTATAAAATAAATTATTATTTAGCAAAGAAAACCGTAGGTTAGGCTAAAAAAACCTATAACTAATTATTTAGGTTGCATATATTTAAATATATATCAATGTTTGTAATCTTGCAGCATGCATGTAGTTGTTTAATAAATACTTTTAAGGATTAAATACATCACAACTTTACTGGGTTTTACAATGTTTGGAAAATATTCATTTGGATAGATTTTTCTGTAAAATCGGCTGTTCCAGCGATACGTCTGTGAAGTTTTGTTTTATTCCACATTTTTCTCAAAAATTCTTCAATTTGATGTAATGTCTCGTGTAATGTATGAAAACATACATACTTTTAACAACAAAATTTGTCAGTTTGTATGTAAAACTTGAATGAATACACACATTTAATGTTACAAGCACTTAAATGCACCGTTTCTCACAAATATATTGAGGGAGGGGCTTCCAGGTATAGGTGTACGCCTACTGTGTAAATTCACGTAAAATGTATACTAATTGAGACAATCTAAGTCATTTTAGTCACGCCTACTTATAAATAAGAAAGGGGCTTCCTATATAACGCCTACTACTAAATAAGTAAGGATATTCAATGCTTAACAGATAAAAATCTATCTAATTGGTGAATATTGCACCAAATTTTCAAAATTAATAACTGATTCTGGTAAATCTGAACTGCGGGCTTTTTTACAGTGATTGTATACTTTTATAATAAATATTTAAATATGTATTCAATACTCAATTATAGCAGATATTATACAAGGCGCTTTTTAAAACTTGTAGAGTGTTTAAGAATATCAGTAGAAATAGATGTATTTTATCGAACTTTACACGGATTATCTGGAGATCGAAATAATTAAAAAAAAAAAATCTTTATGATTTACTAACAGAACTTGATTTTTTATCTATTTTTTATTCAGAAATATTTTTAAAATTATTGCATATGAGCAATTTGCAACCAAAATTTAATTTTTGTTTGAAAATTAAATGAGCAAGACTTCTTGACAAAATACAATTTTTTATTGGTTCATCTGATTAAAACCATATATGATCAGAATTATTCTGAGAATAAATTTGAAAACTAAAGACTAAAAAATCTAACAAAGCAAACTATTTTATATTGATATAAAAGCTGTTTGAGATTAAAATAAAATTATAGATTTTTAAATGATAAGAAATTAAGTATGGGAGATTTCATACAGATTTTTTTTGCACCTAATTTATTCTCTAGCTAAAAAGTGATTACCAAGTAAAAATAGTGGCATTTCCTTCAAAACATTGAAAATTATTTGAATGTATTTTATCATAATTTCCTATTTGTAAATTCTTTGTTAAACATGCTGGTGATTTAGTTTTACAGTTCCTATAGTAGCTTTGTTTTTGATAAGATACATAAAAATAACTATACAGTGGCTTTACATAATTACAATTTACTGTCAAATCGGCACCTTATCCAAAAAGGGGCAACTCCAAATTATAAGGAGGTTTAGCATATAATGTTATAAAACTGTAAATATCTACAGTTATTATTATAATTTTTATCCTGTCAAACTTTAATTTTGTGGTCAGTCCCTTTGCTCATTAAACCTTTTTCGTTTAAAAGAGAACAATGTTAAATTTATCAATGCAATTAGCATTTTTAAAATAAATACCAATTTTTATGTATATTGAATTTATTACATGAAAGTAGAGACTGGCCTCCTGCTTTAATTTCTTGCTGAACAAAAGGATCTGTGGATGTATTATACAGTTATTACAACAAAAATACATTAAAAATCATGAAACCTTTGTCTTTTTTTAGTGAAAAAAATATTTTTTAGCATAGTAGTCATTTAAGGTGAAAAAATGGGTAAACCTCGGAATGAAAGATAACAAGCTATAAACTTGTATAAATCTTTGTTTTGACATTTTATAAGTTAGCTCAAAAGTCTCATAGAATCTCGTGTCCGCGTCGCTAGATATTCAAGGTCAAATGTCGCAAAAACCGGTTTTTTATAATTATCTTGTTTTCTTTGCTTCAAATAAATTTTTGAGTTATTAGCAAAGTTGTAGAGCATAAAATTTTCTACAAATTGGTGTAAGGCAATATTTTATACAATTAACCTTTCTCGAGATAGAGAGCTTATCCCTAATTTGATAACGCTAGGTCAACTGTGTAATTCAATATATAGTACAGTTTATAAAGTTTTTACTAAAAATATTATATTTATTATAGTTATAAACTTTACTATGCATTTGATTCCACAGTTGACCTTGCGTTATCATATACTGCGCGGTCCAAAAGTCAACCACGCCCCCCCCTCCGCATAACTTCTGAACTGGTTCAGAAGTTAAGAGGGGTGGGTGGTTGACTTTTTATGATATATTGATAACGCTAGGTCAACTGTGGAATCAAATGCATAGTACAGTTTATAACTATAATAAATATAATATTTTTAGTTAATAATTCACTTTATAAACTATACTATGTATTGAATTCCACAGTTGACCTAGCGTTATCAAATATAGGGATAAGCGCTCTATCTCGAGAACGGTTAATTGTATAAAATATTGCCTTATACCAATTTGTAGAGAATTTTATCTCTATAACTTTGATACTAACTCAGAATGTCACTTGAAAAAAGAAAACAAGATAATTACAAAAAACGGTTTTTGCGACCTTTGGAATATCTTGCGACGCGGACACGAGATTCTATGAGACTTTTGAATTAACTTATACAATGTCAAAGCAAAAATTTATACAAGTTTATAGCTTGTTATCTTTCGTTCTGAGATTGAATTCCTATTTGACTGGACTAGCAGCTTTTATCAAAAATTTAATAATTCTAATTTTTAAAATGTAAAGTGTTTAATTACCAAATTATTAAAAATTAGTTGTCATTTTTGTTACACTAGTCATATACTGTAATTCTTCTTCCATTTCACAATAAATGTAATGAACAACACATTAACATTATCAAAAAAGATGACAAATAATTTTATAATTTTCGTTTGTGATAATGGTTTGAAATGCCATTATATATGTATTGTAAGTGTGCTATATAAATAATATTCTGTAGTTATATAAGTAATCTAACTAAATATATTTATAATTAATTTTTCTGCAATATCCCTTCTTAATCTTTTTACACTGTCATTGTATAAAATATTTCTTTTTCAAGTTTTTGTATCTATAATTTATGTATCACTTGATTGATATTATTGGATTGTGGAGTTTGAGCAAACTTTGAGTAAACATTCAGATTGCCATTTCTTATGTGACACTCTAATTTTTAAGTGCTTATGTACCAAAGTATCTTTATTTGGTTAAATATACGTATAATAAAAACCAAAACTTTATTCTTTTATTTCAGACCCCTCTCAGAACTATGTGGTAGCAATAATCACAAACCAGTTGTTTAACATCAAAAAAATAACTGCTTAGCTGATGCCCAAAAACAGCAGTAGATTTTAACAAAAATAATCTGCAATTAGCAAAACAAACATTTTTAGTAGAAAGAAATTGGCAAGGTGTCATTAAAGATTTATTTTTACTGAGTGATTAATCCGTAATCTTTCCTCTTTTGTGTATATAGTCTGCGTGCTATAATGGGACAGTGACATTAATAATGCAGGTGGTGTAACGGTTTTACAGGGTTTCCACAATTATTAAATTTTTAAATTCCCTTTTAAAGGTTTTCCCTGACCAAAATGATGAAATTCCCTGTGTCAAACGTAAAATACATCAATATTTTATAAATAATTTCAAAATATTTGAAATTCAAGTTTCTCCAGCACCGCAGGCAATTTTTTTAAATCTAAAGGACCAAAACCCTTAAAAAAATTTAAAAACAAAACAAAATATGTCTGAAAAGCCAGGGGGGGGGGCATGGCCCTCCTGCTCCTCCTTAGGGCGCGCATGGCCGCAGGCGAGGATTTTTACAAACTTGATGGTCTATTTTTAAAATTCAAGAAACTCGCACCGCAAGTGGAAATTTTTACAAATTTCAGAATCTTAAAGAAAACGTAAGAAAGCTCCACCACCGCAGGCGAAATTTTTTACAAATTTTACGCTTAAGTTCTGCAATTTTAAATAAAAAAATAAAGTCCTAGCGCTGCCGGCGAAAATTTTTACAAACTTGATAGCCTATTTTAATTTTTGAACAGTTTTATTTTCTAAATTTAAAAAAAATGCAAGAAAATTCTTACAAATTTTAAGTTTAAATTATACAATCGTATTTCAACTTTTTTTGAAAAAAATAGTTTTTTGAATGTTTTTTCCAAAAATTTTTCGTTTTCAAAAAAAAATTCTTATAATGAACCTAGACCTACAGGGGAAAGTATTATTTTGCTAGCAGCAGTTTTTTTTTCGAAAAACCAAAAAAAATATAAAAAAGTTTTTGAAAAATATAAATTTTACCCCATTTTACCTCAACCAGATTTTTACCAAAAACAATCTCAAACCTAATTAACCTGTGGTCGAAATTTAAATTATTTAACTCAAAGCGTTCTTGAGTTATTGTGGTCACAAATTTCTTGGACAGACAGGTTGACAGGTTTTTTTACGGAAATCAACATCATCAGGGAACGTAATTTAACTAATTATAGAATTGCCTAAAATTGGCATTTAATAAAAGTATTATGGCCCATAATTAATGGGTACCTATAATAATCCTAATTATTTTCCTTCTTTATTCAATATTGTTATTTTGAGGGAAAAGGACAAATTTTTTTGGAATTTTTCTGTTTTTAAGTTAAATACTCTATAATGCACTAATTTTTTTTAAATCAGTTTTTTTGTATATTATGAAATTTTGAAGATAATTTAGGAAAAATTACAAGGAAAAAATATTTTTTTTTTCACTGTGAATATTTATTACAAAATGACCTAAAAGAATCTTTCATAAAAATACTAGAGCTAATAAAATGAAATAGTATCTCTTGAAGTCAGTTTGACTGTATTAGAACTATTGACAAAACCTTAGACCAGGATTTTGCTTTGAGGAGGGAGCATTTCTGTTCAATTTTACCTATCTTTTAGAAAATTTATTCTAAACAAAGAAAAAATTGATAAAATTTTAGTTCGTTATCTATGTAATACTTGCATGTGAATGCTTAGCTATTTATCTGTCTTGAAAAAAATTATGAAATATAAAACACATAGGTTTTGCTTGATTCTGAAGGAGGGGATTCCCTTATTGTCCCTCCTTGGCCTCAGACAAAACAGAACTTCAGGGTTTTTTTTTATGTTGGAAACATCTCATTTTCAATATAAATTTTAAATCTGAAGAATAAATAAAGTCAAGTATTTTATGAAAAAAATTTTTTTTCTTCAAGAAAAAACTAGAAATAAAAAAATACTAAAAAACTCATCATTAGGATCCTAATGATAATCAAATCAAATTTTTGAGAAATACATCTATAAACAAGTCAGGTACCTACTAAATAGTTTTAAACAAAAACAAGCCCAAAAAAAGGACACAAAATGTAAAATATAAAAGTAAAAAAAAGCCAAGCAATCCTAGACCACCTGGATAATAAAGTAATACCTAGGATATTACTTTAGAAAAGGAATTTAAAAATATGTAACTTCTTATATAAAAAAATTAAAACAAAAAACATGTTTTTTTTTTAAACCAATGAGGTAAGCACTGATAGAACCCAGTAGGGCTTTTAAACCAGAGCTCAATGTTGCTTTAATGCAAATCTTATCAAGCCATTTATTCAGAAAGGACATTTCATGCAAAAAGAAAAGCTTTGCTGCTCTATTTGATAAAAATAACAAAACCATGATAAAATAACTTAATTTTAATTTTATACCTATTATTTTTTCTTACATATTATGTGTTAATTCCATACTTTGTCTTCATTTTATCAATTTCTTCTTGTTTCTTGTCAATATCCGTTTTCTTAAATGCTTTATTTGCTTGGTAGTACAGGACCACAAGATATCTGTTACAAACGTTGAATCCTGAGAGGTGATCACATGCATTTTTAGCATCAAAAATATCCTCAAACACCACAAAAGCTGTCCCTCTTGTTTCTGGAGTATTACCTACTCGAATTTGCCTTATTGCTCCATATTTTCCAAATATATCGTACATTTCTTCAGCTGTAATCTTGTATGGAAGATTCCTCACATAGAGAATTCTGTTGATTTCTGGAGGTAAACGCACCTAAAATAATTATTTAATTAGTTTGTCAACTATATTGCAATTCAACTTACGTTTTGTTTTCTTTGCATAGCCAAAGCCATTTTGGCTATTTATTTTTTCGCAGAAATAGAAAAATAAATACTATTTGACAGCTGCGTCTGTTTGATCAGTGACACCATAAAAACAAAGCGAAAGCTACTAAAAACTATGATTTAGCCAACAGCACAACCGTTAACTTCCCTAAAATTTACATGGCATCCAACATAAATAGTAGGTCTAATGTCCTAAAAAACCAGTTCGCCAATAGAACAAACGTGAATTTTCTATACAAATGTCACGAAAATTGTATTTTTTTTAATAAATATTCGTTTTTATAATCAAAATATTAATATATTGTGTACAGTTTTTAAATATTAATGATTACCTTTATAAATTTCCAAGAAATACTAAATTTGGGAGCGATTTGGAAGCAAATTGGGAACAAACACCTAGGTAAATAAAAAAAATTCAAAATTTATTTCACAGTTCAAGAACAAAATTTAACTTATTCAAATGCGTATGTTAATCATCTAACTCAGGAATATCAATATTAAGAAAATCATCAACTTGGTTATTAAGTACAGCATATCTATTATTCAAAGGTCCAATTGGAGTATTATTCTTTAAACTTTGGAAAATTTGTAATCCTCTTTTAATAATATCTTGGTTTAAACCACACTCTGTTGCAATATCAAATGCAAAACTGTTTGACTGGCCCTTAAGAATTTGATACAAAAAACAGATACTGCCTTCAAATTTTGTGTGTTCCATTTTTAAATATTCAATAATTGATGACTCTGGGATGTGGTTAGCCAGTTGTTGGAAGTGAGTAGATAATAATATATGTGGACATCCTTCTTTTCGCTTTAAAAACCATTTTAAAATGCCAACCAGAAGGGCTATGCCCTCTTCTATAGAAGTACCTCTTCCAAATTCATCAATAAGTACTAATGATGATTTAGAAGCATCCAATGATTTTGTTGCCTAAAATAGAATATTGTAACTTTTAAAAATATTTGAACCTGAATATTCGGAATTTGAATAAAAGGTAAATATAATTTCCCTGAGAAAGGTCTTGCATTAAAAAAAAAAATATTATTGTTTATTTTTTTGCATTTATGTAAATTTTACATGCAAACCCAGACAGCACATGATATCTTAAAGACGTCTTTTTTAGATCTTAATTATGTCTGGACGGCTAAAGACATAAAAAGGATATCTTGTGGACTTCTTTTTAGGGATGTTTAAAAGATATCTGATTATGATGTCTATAAGATGTCTTTTAAGTATCGGTACTCATTGTTAAAAATAAATTAACCACAATCAACTATTAAAAAAAGTTACCATTTTTTTTAAGATCTTTTTTTGAAAAACAAAAAAAAATAAAAATTTCTTTTATTTTTCATTTTTTTTAATTTTCTTTTTACGAAAATCGAAAAAATTAAAAAAAATTCAAAAAAGAAATTTAAAAAAAAACCCTAAAAAAAATAAAAAAAAATAACAGTTTGTGTAAGATCTTTTTTTGACAAACAAATTACCTCTCATTCTAATTCTTATTACGCTTTTTACATCAATGCGACCGTACCTAGCAACGTAAATGTGAGGGGCTATTATGTTGTAAAGTCGCCTGTGCAAGGCGTCAGTAAGGCGTCTTAAAAAAGATATCTTAAAGACGTTACCTTTTGTAACATACGACGTCGTTAAGAAGTCTTTAAGATGCATATACGGCGAAAACCGACTTTCTTAAGACGTCTTGAATGACGAGCTACGACATCTTTAAGATCGCTTTAAGTCATCTTTGTGCTGTCTGGGAAATGACTTAAGAACACTTTGAAGTTCTTAGCTGGAATAATTTTTTGTTAAAATTCTGGGGTAAGAAGGTCCAAATGAGTAAATACTATTTTACATCAAACATCTTTCTTTTTTATAAAAAATAATCTTTTTGAAAAAAGCAGCTGAAATAAATTATTAAAAAAAAAATGTTTTATGAAAACAAAATATGCAATAAAATTACTACTTTTCCCTTAAGAGAAAGTATTCTGGTCAGTTTAATTTTTTTTTCTTGCTTGATCTTATTTTTTCATTTTTATTAATTGGTAGAGAAATTTCAAAAGTTACAAAAAAAATTCTGTCAGTCTGTTTGTCTGTGTACTCTATAACTTTAGACCCTTTGAACATATTTAGGTTAGGAGAATGTCCTTTTTTTTTTAATAGAGCTTAAATTGTGCTGATAAAAAAGAATGCAGTTGTAGTAGTTTACCTATACAAAATACTGATGCCAAAAAAAGAATATTTTCTTCTTTAGTTCATTTGTATCAAAATGAAAGTCTTCAGCTTAAAGTGTTCTAGATTTATTATATTTTATTATTATTAAAAAGTCCAAACCGACCGACCACAGAACTTTTTTTTGCGGAAATTAACTTTTTTACATTACGGTACCGTAAACACGTGTCAAAATACCCAGTTTTTCGAAATCAAAAACGCTCAGTTGCTTAAAAGTTGCTCCTTGGTAAAAAACGGTAGCAGCTCCAAAATTAACCACACTTATTAATGTTTAGAGGTAGCTCAAAGCACTCAAACTTTGAAAAAAATGGTACCTGTATTTCAGATAAAAACTTATTTCATATGAAATTCAGAAAATTATCTATCTATCCCTTAAGTTAGAATATAAAAAAAATCGCCAAATTTAATTGCATGTTTAAAAAGTGTGTACAAAATAGTTTATTAAGAAAATGTCAAAATATTTACGGATAAAAAAGTTTGGGGCAAAAAAATGGCTTCGCCCCCCCCCATTTCGCACGTCCCTGGTTAAAATTACCAAACAAAAATTACATGAAATGATAGCCTTTATCAATGCTAAGGCATGTGCAAAAATTAATTACTGTGGTTTATAGGGTTCCAGCAATATTAAATAAAAACTACTTTTTAGATGTACCCTTAGGAGGGTCGTAGCTTCCTTAGGGCTCATCTCCAGACCAACCTTTATAGAAACTTTTTTTCATATTTTTTAATGTAGAATCACCTGTTAAATGTCTCGAACTTATTTCTGAATAACCCTGTATATCAAATGATTTTTTTACATGTTTGTACCTAATTTTGGAACTCTATTAAAAAATCGCTTATTCTTTTTTAGAACAGTTTCGAGTTTGTTATTATAACCCTCTAGTACTAAAAGAGTTTTTTTTTTCAAGATATCGATAGCTAACTACCAACGGCGGAAATTTAAAATAACTGCATGTCGTTCGATATAACCCCTGCTGTTCGATATATACCCGCTTGACGGTATGTATTTTTAACCTAGGAATCATAGTCTGCTGATAAAATGTTAAAAAAATAGAGGCAAAAAAATTTAGGGCAAAAAAGTGACAACGCCACCCATTTCGCACGCCCCTTAAAAGTTAACAAATAAAAATTACAAAAATTCTTTATTGAAGATTCCAGAGATATTAAATAAAAACTGGTTTTTAGACGCACCTTTAGGAGGGCCGTAGTTCCCTTAGGGGTCAAGTCCAAACCTTTAAGGCGGTCCCACACAACACGCAAATGTCTTCGCAAGGCACTTGCAAATGTCCGTTCGATTGGTGTGGGAGCGTCTCTGAGTACGAATATTTGGCGAATGTTGGCATACTCGTACTTGGAGACGCTCCCACACCAAAATAAAACGACACATGCAAGTGCACGTGTGAACACTTGTAAAGTATCTACACTCGCGTGTAGTGTGGGACCGCCTTTATAGGACCATTTTTTTCATATTTTTGGATGTAGGTAGAATCACCTCTAAAATGTTTTTCTGTGAGTTCTGAACCACCCTGTATTTTTTTAAGGAAAACAGTAATGTAAAAAATGGATCCATCTCTAGACTTTTATGATGATGAGTTGATGGAATACTACCCCGAGGAAGAATTTTACCAAGAAACTATTTCAGAAACATGGAATAACTGCATTTTACTTTCCATTGGCAGTATACAACCTACACTATTTAATATTATTGGTGTAAACTTTATATATGGACTTATTGTATCCTTTTTTACAATACCACCATTTTTATTTCACATTTTATCCACTGCAAGTGGTTTAATTTTATTAAACACTTTAGATTCAGTTTTCGGAAAACTGATCATACTGGTCATAACTATATCATATTTATTATTAAAAATAGGTTCTTCTCTACATATCAAATTTAAATGTGATAAAAATAGGTTTATGAATCTCTCTAATTTCATTAAAGTATTTTTCATATCAGGTTTAGTGATATGTGAACATTTTTTACTAGAACCAGATGTGTGGGGACAAATTCGCGGAGTGATAATGATTTTTACCATGAAATTAATATCCCTAACTGAGATACCAATGTTAAATCCATTAGAATACTTTGGTTACATGTTCTCTGGATCTAACATCCTTTTTGGACCGTGGATCTCTTTTAAAGACTACAAATTACTGTATGATCTTCCAACTAAAAAAAATCTGTGGTGGATACAGGGTATTTTCAAATCTCTAGCTATTTCAATTTTTTTTCTTACAATTTCAAATTGTTGGACTAGTTATTTTGTGGCTGAGAATTCGAATAGATGGTTATATGCATATAAAGAAGCCCTGAGTGTTAGAACAAGTCACTATTTCGTTTCGTATCTTTCTGAAGCTGGTATGATTGCAGCTGGTTACAAAAACTCCAAGTTGTGGCTTAATTCTAAGCAGTGGAATTATACTATAGTCAATCCTCTGGTTATCGAATTTCCAACTGCTCTAGCTATTGTAGTTACAAACTGGAACAAACCAATGCACGAGTTTCTCAAGAAATACATCTACAAGTCTTGTTTACCTTATGGTCAGTTTGTAGCTATTTTAGCGACCTTTATTGTCTCATCATTTTTACACGGGTTTGAGTTAAAGGTATCAGTTGTTTTGATATCACTAGGTATTTTTTCGTACCTTCAAATAGCTATAAGAGACTACATATCAAAAGCTTTTAATATTTGTGTTAAAGTAAGACCTTGTAAAGAATGTTCACATAGCACCAAAAGAAATAGTTTTAAAACGAGAGTATTTCTGTTAGTTTTTTCGACTTTTACAGTATTACATTTAATTTTTGTTGGTATTCTAATGGACGAATCTACCGATCAGGTTGGAATTTACGAGAAATGGAATAATTTGTATTTTATTAGTCTATGGATTATGTTGGTCAATTTTAGTATCATTAAGTTGTAAATATTATTTATGATAATTAACATTAAGAAGTGTGTAATTTGACCAATTCAGAAAGACAAAAATCAATCTGACCATTCAAAATAAATATATAATTAGGGCTTTTTTGGTATGAAAGCAAAAGTTTTATAAAAAATAAATACCCGACGTTTCAGAACATTATATCGTCGGCTTACAAGTAAAGAGCACTAAGTCCAAAAACATGGTTTTGAGATATTGACAAATTTAACTTTCATTGTTGCTTTTTAATTTTTGTAATAATTGTTTTTGGAAAAAAACTACCACAAATTGCAATGACATGTTTGGACATAATAATGTCCCATTTGCAGTTAAATAAAGAAAAATTGAAGTAGTTTAATTCAACTAAATTTGAAACAAGACATGGACTTATTGCCTTTTACTTGTAGGCCCACGACGTCGGCTTACAAGTAAAGAGCACTAAGTCAATAAAATAATATAAAAAACAACTATTTAAAATTAAAACCCTTCTATTAATTAAACGTAATGTATAACTATAAAGTAGAAAACAAGATGTTTACATTTTCAAAAACTAGATTTTTAAAAGAAGGGGATGGACTTTTTTTTGGAGCAAAATTTAAAAAATCTATCAGTTAGTTTTATTTTATTTATATTTTTTTTATAAATTTCTGCACCTATTGAGCTATTTGTCTATATCTCGGCTATTTCTAATTATAACAAAAATATTATTATAAATAAAACAAAGATTGCTTAATTTTTTATAAAAAAGTAAATACCATTTTTTTAAATTCTTTTGCCACAATACGCGATTAAAGTTTAAAGCAAAACAAAAAAGTTCATCTTTATATTTATTAAAATAATACTTTAAACTTAAATTCTCTATTCTATTCTTCTCTATTCCATCAACTTTAAAATAGCAAAATTTGAATGCGTTTGCCAGTACAATAAATAACGCGATATTGTATCATATAAATGATTCAAGCATTCATATTTTTATAAATTTACTCTTTTTGGAAGGTTGCTTAGTGTAGAAACATTTTAAATAGTCTACAAGTAAAACGCACTAAGTGCACTAAGTGACTTGGTGCCTATTGCCAGATAAAATTTTAATCAAAATCAAATTTGTGCGTTTTGTATAGTGGGTAACTCCCTTGGCAGTCCACCTAGAAGTTAGTTCGGTTTACCTATACATAGATCATCAAAAATTAATTACAGTGCCATTAAAATCCCATTTTTGCAAAAAAGTGACTTAGTGCCTTTTACTTGTAAGCCGACGATATATTCATAAAAGTAAATGAAAATTGCGCAATTGGATTTTCTAAACAAATAAATTCGATAACTCTAAAAATATTTTATATAAAAATTCCTCGGACAGGTCTGTTTTTATTTTGAGCATGATATCTTTTGATTTTACTTAACATTAGGCTGATTCAGGCATAATTATCACAATCGACTAAACTAAGCCACTCTGTCCTCTTTATTGACCAGATGGGAAGCCATCATTCTTTTTGGCCAATAAAAAGACAGAACGGCTTAGTTTAGTTAGTGTTAATTATGCCTATTGACATAAATAGATATTTAATTGACATAACATTCTGATGTCAAAGGGCGTCACCTTTAAAAGTTTAAGTAGGACCATATTATGTCAAGTTGTTCCTTATTTAAAACATTTTATTTTTCATCTATCAATTATTTACTAATAATAAAAAGTCCAAACCTTAGAAACGGTTGCTATAAACATCATAATAACCTAGGAAATATTAGCGGTCGATAAAGTTCATAATGCCCGGTAATTTTAATATAATTTAAATAAATAAAGAAAATATTGAACAAACTTTATTGTTATTATTCCGTTTTTTCTATATTAAATGTACAATCTCATCCCGTCTTAGGCCTCCAAAAATATCCATTAAAATCATCACTTTATGTATCAGGAAGGTATCATTCGGCGCCTTTCTGATAAGTGTTAAGACTTGTTCATCTTCCAAAACTTTTACTTTTCAGGAACATATCCCTTTGATTTAACTTTTAAAATGCTATTAATTGACAATATGTTGAAATATTAATGTTTTCCTTTATGATATATCAGACTTCACCTGGGAATATTTTGTCCAAAGGCTATTTGGGGTATATTTTTCCGACTAATATCAAGTAAAAATAATTAAAAATTGTTATTACCAATGCACAAAAAGGTTATATACCTGAAAGTAAGCCATCATTACTGTTCCCAGTAATCACGTTAATTTAGTGTTTTCCTTAGCTTTTTCAGCATTTTTTATAATATTTTGTGGAATTTCTATGGTTTCGTTAAGGACGCTTTAAATAAACAACCCTTACCAACCGTCAAACTTATTGTATGACAACAACAAAAAAGTTCACAAACTACTAAAAATTGTCCAAAATAGTTAAAAAATGCAGGAATTTAGCTATTTTTATTTTATAATTGTTGAAAAATAAAGTCTTGTATGCACCACAGGTGTTATTAGACTAATGCCCATCAAGCGAAAACTTTCCCTCGGGCTAGTTGCTTTCGCCTTTTTTGTTTTTAAAATTTTTACTAGTATTTCTCGAACCATTTAATAAACTGCAGTTTCCTTGGGAGACGATATTTGACCCATGCCCATATAAACTTTTTTTACATTTTATCAAATTTCATTCATATTTTTAAAATTCTTTGCAAAAGCATTTCTGAGTATTTTTTTAATGCGAAAATCATATAAAATAATATCAAAAGTAATAAAAGATCAACAAAAAATAACACAAACAATACTAATAATTTGAGAACCGCTGCAGCGTTTTTTTTAAACAAAAATTAAAAAACCTTTCAAATAAGTAATCACTTGACATATGGTCCAATTTAAACCTTTTTTTCCATTTTGCGACTCTTATAAGCTCATAATCACACGCATTTTGCGAATTCTTATAGGCCCATAAGAGGTCTGTACTTTTTGTTCTTTAGGGTTGGCAAAAGACGTGGCCTATCGCTTGACGTTTTCCGTGCAAATGTCAATGTCGCTTTAAAGTTGAATTTTCTACAAAATTTTCTGTTTAGGTTATTTTTAATAATTTTCCTTATATTCTACTTATTTTATTAACAATAACAGTTACTGGTAACTGTTATGGTTCAGGCCTGAATATACCTACTATTTGTTTACAAACAAACCGAGATGTTGGCGATACTTTATATTAACGGTATGCGTATTCTAGAGATAAGAGTTATTAGTTCGTTGACTTATATTGATACTTCAAAAAAGTATAATTTCAAAGTAACCCGCTAAAAAATCCAAAATTTTCTGTTTAGGTTATTTTTACCATGTTAAAATTGTGGCTTGGTTAATTGCAGTAAAAAAGAGAAGATATGACTATAAAATATATCAAAATATCATTTGTTCTTAGAATTTTAAACATGGTGTAAACTGTAATGCCAATCCAAACCAAAAATCCCTAAATCAGTCATCAATTTAAATGTAAGTTTTTTTTAATTTTAGAGCAAAATAGAAAAATTGTACAAAGCACTCGTTTCATAACACGTTTTTAGCGCACTAGTACTTTAGAAAACTCGCCGCAATCGGCTCGTTTTCTAAACTTGTACTCGTGCGCTAAAAACTTATGTTATGAAACTAGTACTTTAATATAGTATTAGATAACTTCCTTTGACGGCAGACGCCATTTGATTGTCATGCGACAATCAAATTCGACCTGCTCAAGGAATTTTTCTAACATTATTATTTTCAGAGTTATCGGATTTATTTATTTTGAAAATTTCACACATGGAAAACGATTATTCGAATTCAAATTTTTCCTAAATATTGGTAATGAAAAAAGTAAAAAACAAGTTGAAAAATATATACATAAAACTATTTTTTTAATTTTTTAATTAATATTTAAATATTAAACTGAAATTTTCAAATAACTACGCAATATTTTTGTCATTTTAAATTGGTCAAAATTAATCACACACTGAAGTGAAGTCAGTGGGTATACACACTCCATCCAATCACAGAAATCTCGATAAGCCAGTATTAGTGACTTAAAATTGTGATATTTTATTCTAATTTTATACCATTGTTTTTAAAATACTACTTAATAAATTATTTTATATTTGAGAAACTACCCGTTTTTTGGTAGAATTTAAAGATCGATGTCAAATTCGATTTCGTAGTAACCAAGGCGTCCTTGCGGTAAGTCATTAGATATGTCCTTCTATTTATTATTTCTGTTTCTCTTAAAAGTCTCAAAAATTTTATCAATTTTGTAAATTATGTAAAATTTGTCGTAAAAAAGTAAAAAAAAATCTTTACAGATTTACTCCTTTTTGGGAGGATATCTTTGGAGGTAATCTGGAGGAAATCTTTGAAGATTTCCTCCTAAAAGGAATTCAGGTCTACAAAATGTTTTCAGCGTGTTTACGCCTCGATTTTACGCCCATAATTTTTTAAGCTATACATATTTCTCATGGTGTCATATACATTGTAGTATATATAATTTTAGGGGCGGGGGATTGGGGAAAAATTTTTATATAAAATTGTTTTGTCAACTGAGTTTAGCATGTGTACCAAATTTTAGATTTCTAAGTATATTCTAAGTGGGTGAAACAGCGAGGGGGTTAACTTAGCCTTATACGCGTATGATGGGTGATGGGAGACGAGGGGGGATGTAAAATTTATTGTAAAATTTTATTATCACTAAATGAGTATGTAACCTAATTTTAGTTTTAGATTATCTTGTGTGGCTAAAAAATGGATTTTTTAAATTTTAGGGGTAGGGGGTTGTGGGATAAGTTTTATATAAAATTGTATTGTCAGCCGAGTTAAGCATGTGTACCAAATTTAAGTATATTCTAAGTGGTTGTAAAAGCCTTTGGCAGATTTGCCCTAAAGAAACAAACAACAACAAACATTGCAAGTTAAATAAAAGCTTGTAAAAGGGTTCTATTAAGTTTTTTACAGTCGCAAAAACCAGTTAAAGTAAGCAAAAATGAAAGTCCTATGGACGCTGGATGGATGGTTTGAACGGACACCTTATGGATGTCCACAGTTGTGTCATCTGGACTCTGAACGGATGTCCATGGGACGTCCATAGAGAAAAAATGGGCATCCTATGGAAATACAGCCGTCCATAAACATACGTCCATTGGACGTCTATAGTATCACTTTGTGCTATCTGGGCTACGGTAATGAGCTCTTAGTGCATGTTCCATGTTCCCTAATATAATATAGCTGGCTTCTTTTAACGGATTTGTCATACATTTACACACACATATTTAATTTGGAGGATCTAAAGTTGATCCTAGATTGCCAAAAAATCTACCTTTTAACTTATATCAACGAACTAAGAACTCTTCTCTCTAGAATAGACATTTCATTTGTAAAACCTGACAAAAACGTAGCCAACATATACATTTGTCTGTCTTACTCGCACAGCTTTTTCATTCGAATTTAAAAAGATTCATTACAGGCTCTTCCTATATATAGATCACAGATATTTAGTTTTACATATAATTGATCATAATTACTTATAGTATATCAATATTATATATTTTATAATTCAATTTTCTTTTTTTATTTTCCTTATATTCTACTTATTTTATTAACAATAACAGTTACTGGTAACTGTTATGGTTCAGGCCTGAATATACCTACTATTTGTTTACAAACAAACCGAGATGTTGGCGATACTTTATATTAACGGTATGCGTATTCTAGAGAGAAGAGTTATTAGTTCGTTGACTTATATTGATACTTCAAAAAAGTATAATTTCAAAGTAACCCGCTAAAAAATCCAAGGGAAAATCAATCAAAAACTGTATGGAAATCCAATTGAAAGCTGATTTAGTTTTTAGTTGGTACAGATACGTGTATGTGTAATTGTGTAGGTATAATTTCCAAATTTAACACAAAAATCCTTACAAAACTTCATTAGGAATACTTGTTATTCAATAACAGAAAATATTATTTCCTCCATTATTATGGCCCTGTTGAAAATGGCGGGCCTGGGCGGGTATAAATGATGCACAAACCGTACTTAAGCGGATGAAATTCACCCGCTCAAGTACGGTTTGTGCACCATTTATACTCGCCCAGACCCGCCAGAAAATACTATCCAATTGTATGAAAACGCATAAAATATGATTAGAAGTTTTAATAGAACGCATAAAAATTCATTAGGAAAATCGCATAAACGTTTTTTTTTTTTTTTTTGGAAACTACAACTTCAATTTTTGATCAACTAAAGTAACTAAGAGTATTTTCTATAATATTTTCATATTATGATTTCGAAATTCAAAATTTATGTCAAGTTTTATTGGGAAATTCTTTTAAAACAAACAATACAATAAAAAACAATAAAATAAGGAAAGTTTGTAAATTACAAGAAAAAAGCCATATAAAATCCCTAATGATATGATACCTAATGAGTAATGACATACAATTAAATTTTATAATAATTATTATTAACAGCATTTTCTCTTGGAATTTTCAGCAGGTTAGGTATTGAGAGCCGCCCTTTACAGCGCTAAAAAATACCGCACGGGCAATTCCCCCGCTAGATTTTTACCGCGCCACTTTTTTTTATATCGTGATTTAATTAAATATTATTTTATAGTTAAAACTGGTCGTATATACTTCTTGCCTGTAATAATATAAAATAATTAATTATATTTATCGCTAAAAATATTGTTGTTAATTACAGGGATAAAAAATTATAAATTATATACATATATGTAGTTCGGTTAAACTTCAAAATAGTGAAAATATTTTTATTTTTTGTGAGGTTATACAGGGTTATTCAGAAATAAGTTTACGACCCTCCTAAGGTTACATCTAAAAAGTAGTTTTTATTTAATATTTCTGGAACCCTATAAACCACAGTACGAATTTTACCACATGCCTTAGCATTGATAGAGGCTATTATTTTATGAAATTTTTATTTAGTAATTTTTACCAGGGACGTGCAAAATGGGGAGCGATGTCACTTTTTTGCCCCAAACTTTTTAATCCGTAGATTTTTCTGGTTAAAATTACTAAATAAACATTACACGAAATGAAAAAGCCTTTATCAATGCTAAGGCATGTGCAAAAAATCGTTAGTGTGGTTTATAGGGTTCCAGAAATATTAAATAAAAACAACTTTTTAGATCTACCCTTAGGAGGGTCATAGCTCCCTTAGGGCTCATTTCCGGACCACCCTTTATAGGAACTTTTTTTCGTATTTTTTAACGTGGAATCACCCCTTAAATTTCTCGAACTTATTTCTGAATAACCCTGTATAGGTTAGGCTGGGTAACAAAACACTGGCGGTAAAATAATACAATGTAAATTACTGGGACGGAAATGTCTAAAGCGCAGTAAAAATTCGTGGTAAATGACAGGCGCGGTAAACAGCACGCGCGGTAATTTTTGGTGCTATGACCCCACCTGTTATTATGTATTTCTTCTTTACCTGACTAATGTCAATCATAAACGCTGACAATCTAACAGCTGCACTTTCTTTGGCTTGCATTCTGCAGTATATGCCATCCACTATGCCTACATTAGCCGATGCTGCAGGTATATACGAACCGACATGTGCCATGTATATTAATATGCCAATTTGCTTTAAATAAATACTTTTTCCACTACCATTTGGGCCTGTTTAAATTAAATTTAGGGTCTTTAATAATTAACACGTTCGCTGCGTTTTTGTTTTTTGGCTGCGTTTTTGTTTTTTGGCTGCGTTTCGGGTCATATATAATCCGAACGTACTTTGAACAGACTGCGCTTTGGGTTACGAATGTATGGTACGTATGTATTCGGAAAACATACTTGTACATAACGCCTTTAAACAAAGCAAATGCACCAATGGCATTTTCATAAAAAAGTGTGGCCGAACTATGTGCAAAGACGGTTCGGGACGTGTGCCCCGAAATGAAGCGAACGTGTTAATTTAAATTATTAATAGCAAACGAGCGACGTATAATGGAAGTAAGCCACCAAATATAAGTCTAATTTTTGAACGTTTTAATCACAGATTTCACATATGTGAAATCATATGTGAAATCTGTGGTTTTAATACAATTTTAAATTTTAAATTTATTAAATATCAAATTGATAATATCTATCTATACAGTGTCGGACTGGACATGTGAGATAGTGAGATTTTTAAAATCCCTCCCCCCACAATATGGGGCCCTGTTGAGGAAAGTTGGAAAGTGAGTTAAAGGTCCTTTTTTGTAACGACCCAAATAGAACCGATGATGTAAGAATATTCTCTTATTATTCTGTTGGGAATATTCTTAGAATAAACTTTTAGATATTCTATGATTATGCTTAAAACTTGCGCTTAAAATGCATAATCTATGCATATGCATGACATATGCTTATAATTTTCTCATATCATTCTTCTAATGCATATTCTAAGAAATTTCTGTTAAGAATGTTCTTAGAAATTATGCTATGCATATTATAAGAATTTTCTGAAAGAAGGTTTATTTGAATCTGCCGCTGTTCTGCAATACATTTTTGACATGTTGGAGTTGTAATTCTACAGTAGCCGATAAAAAATTATACATTTAATTGGTGATTGGTGATTTTATTAAGTCTAGTGTTGGTAAGCTATGTAAAATTGTATGTATTGTAAGCATAGAAAGGTATGTACCTGTATACAAACAAATTAATGCATGAAATTTTTTTTCATTGAAAATGTTAATATTCCTGAATTTTAAATGTTGTCTATTATATAATAGTTTAAGACATTGTTTTGTACAACACAATGTCATTATTACACATTTCACTATTCTGGACTACTTCAGATTTGACAGATCATAAATTAGGTTAGATAGTTTTGCAAGTTATAAGAAGATGCTGAGCATATTCAGCAAATATTTTATTTTTAGAATGATCATAGAAGCTTTTGCATGATTAAAACGGTATCCATTGTCTTAAAACCTTCTAAGAACGTTTTACGTAAAATCGCATATTCTTAGAGTTTTGTGAGGTGAGGACCGTTTTTGTTCATTTTGCGTGGGGACTTTTTTTTTTAGTCATCATTTTTCTTGGAGACCCCTCAAATCTTCCCAGCCAAAAGATGACCAGTCAACACTAAGCATAGATAAATGTGCATTTATTTAAATTCGTTTATTTATTGATGAAGGTTCTTTAGCCTATGCATATTTGTTAAATTTAAATTTTAGTAAATATTATTGATTTTGGCTTTATTCAATATTGTTCTACCGTGCACATAAATTGATTAAATAAAGAAATAACTAAGCTACAGCTATACTAGCATACCTGTTATTATTTTCATACGACTGTGAGTACCACCTGAATAGAAGCTATTAGCTTCAAAGTTAGTAACAATCATTTCCATTAAGGGGTGTCTGCTATCCACTATTTCGTGGACATTGTTAGAGTTTAAAGTTGGACGGACGTAGTTTTTTTCGATGGCTACTTTGGACATTGCCAACAAACTGCAAAATTGTACTTATATTAAATAAGGGGCTGTCCATATAATATATATATATACGTAATATTATTACGTAATGCAATTTTTCAAAAAAATTGGCCTCCCTCCACCCTGTGTAACAAACTGTCACATTTACCAACACCCCCCCTCCCTGTGTAATGCGTAACAATATAAAAATTTTTTTTCGAAATAAATTTAACTGTATTCTCACTATTGATTCGTTTTTCTTGACAAAACAAACATGAACCTAAAATATAGTATAACCTTAAAAAAAATTACACGAAAAAATCACACAAACTTTAAAAAAATATTCATAATCAATATCACACAGGGAAAAAAATACTAGGTACCTCTTTTTACACTGAGTGTCACATATAACACGTATATTGTTTATGCACAGGTACACAAAATAGTACACACATTGGTGTTCTGTGAGTACACATTGTATCATCGCCGATGATTCATCGGCAAGATCACGCAAGAACAGGGCCGTAAGATTCTTTTTGATATCAATGTCAACAGTTTTTTTACTGATTACAATATTATTTAAATATGCATAGTTTCGTCAATTTTTGTGTGAAAAAGGGAATTATGGGCCACTAAATAGTAATTTATGTTGAAATAAAAATACATCTGCCAAACTTAGGAAATAAACATTAAATTATTATTAAATTCCGTTAGGTAACGTTTACCTAGACCCCCCCTCCCCCTGTCACAAACTAACAATTTCTCTGACCCCCCCCCTCCCTGGGGGGGGGGGGGTTACGTAATATATGAATTTTTTTTATGCGTCAAAGAACATCTGTGATAAAAGACACCAATGAGAATATAATACATGCATAGGCAGGAAGTTTTTAAAGAAACCTACCAATCAATGTAAGATAGAATTTTCAGTGAATCTCTGATAGGTCCGCTATATTTCAGAACAAATCCCGAAAGCCTTCGAATTATTCGATTTTCATGGGCAATGATTTCAGCATTAATATCTCCCAACCATTTATCTAGTTCTAAAAATTTATTATTGGAGTAAATTTTAGTTTAAGAAATCATTAATGAAAATTACCGTGGCACATGGCGTTTTTGAAGTGTATAGTTCCGTTTAAAGTAAACTAAAATCAAAGTTTTGTTAGAAAAAATATATAGTTGCATAATAGTAATTATATACCAAGGCAGAAAAGACATTATTAAATCCCGAGCTACGTAGCAGCGATGATTTAAGAGTGCGAGGCTATTATAGTCTTATCTACCGTGGTTTATATATTTTTTTTTTCACTACTAGTGCATTTATTCTTATTATTTAACATTTTTATATCAATAATAAACTAAAATGTTTGCTGGATCTCAATTAACCGCACAAAAACAAGTACCTTTGAAATCGCCATTTCTGAAAACAAATGAATAAATTGATTTATTCACTGAAAGTTGACAGCAAGATGGCTGGAGTATAACTCCAGCCATCTTGGTTGATAGTTCTAGTGGGTGGCATTTCGATATTTTTTAAAATATGTGAAAACATCGGTATGATGTTTATTTACTGAATAATATGTTATATTCTATTATAATTAATTCATTTATAATATTTCCATGCTCATTTTTTAACCAATGGCAAAATATTGTTACATTTTGTCCATTAAAGATTATAAGCAATGACATGTCTTTGCAGTTCAAGGAAAATCAAGTGGCAAATATAAATTGTTTATAAAATTTACTCCTACTAGGAGAGAAAAAATTATTATTGCTATAGGTGAAGAAAATTGATTTCACAGTCTGAAAACATGATAAATAATGGTATGTTCTAAAGCTAGTAGTGGAAAAAATAGTAGTTTATGATACAAATACGGAAAGTACTGTTTTTAGGGTGATTACGGAGATTGCCACCCGAGCTCGGAGATCTGTTTTTTTTTTGAAAAACTAACCATAAATTCATATCCAAACTCTAATAGCTGGGAATGGTTACAATCCGGTTCCCACTCCTTAATGGCAATTAAGTGTCCCATTTCTGGTAAATATAAAACAGCGCATTCAGAAATGTACTCGGGTAGCTCGTTTACAACTATATTTGCAGTTGCAGTTACATATTTTGCGATATCTTGCCTTCTTAATTTTTCTACAAAAATCAAACAGTTTTAAATTTTAAAAGCTAAACTGCAATTTTGGGTGAAACATGGTCCACCCAATAAGTAAAAAAATAATAGAGCTCTAGTAATACTAGTATTAAGGGCATTTCGGCAGTGATGTAGTGGTGCGGGTACGGGTGAAAACGCCTTATGGCACCTACGCTGTAACTGAAACCATACAAGGTTTTATCCAATAAATAGCTTAGGAATTCATATTTTTATTAAAAATTTTAATGACATTTACAAGAAAATAATTTGACAAGTGACTGTTGAGTGGGTAAAATAAATAATTATCCACTCAATAAAGTAAAAGCCACGGGGGTTATTATTGAGTTTATCTATTTAAAATAAAGCTGGTAATTGTCTAATTATCTGTATGTATTGGATATATAATATTATAATAATCACGGGTCGGATTGAAGTAGCCATTACCGGGGGCATGCAAAAATTAGAATTTAAAAAAACTCTTTTTTCAAGTAAGTAAAAATTGTGGCCTGATGGAGCAATTCTGAGGTCAGATTCGGTTTCAGCGACCCCGAAAATATAAAAATGCGTTGGCCTAGTATCTGGCACACGATTTTTTTTTGGGTGGTACAGCAAACCAAGAAAAATAAAAAAAATATGTACTTACCAGGGACTAGACTAACGCATTTTTATCGCTGACACCGAATCTGACCTCAGAATTGCCCCATCAGGTCACAATTTTTTTATATACTTAAAAAGTGTGCGAAAATTCCTTAAATTCAAATGTTTTTATGGGTAGAATTTTTTTTTGACCTGATGGAGAAATTCTGAGGTCAGATTCGGTTTCAGCGACCCCAAATATAGAAATGCATTGGTCTAGTCTCTGGAATATGAAAAAAAAACTGTGTGGCTGTGTTATGTTGTGTGGCTGTGTTATGTAAGAAAACAAAATATATTAGGTATTTTTTGTCCGCCCCTCTGAATCGCTCACTACCAATCACACCAGTATACAGTTTAAACTTTAAACATAATTATGTCATAAGTCCGCCCTCCCCCCCCTTAAAAGTTAAACAATATGAGACACAGCTTGCCCTACTTATCGTATGCAAATTTTAAGTCTATATATCAACCCGTTGAAAAGTTAACCGTTTACTAAATAGTTTCCGGGACCCGAAATATGGGTACACTTTTATTATTTAAAATTTTGGCGAAGGCACCATTTGACACTTTTCAGCGTATCCACGCTGCTTTCTTTTCCACTACATCACCGATTAAGGGTTAAAAAATTCCCACCATGAAAAGACCAATATTTGAATTTTCTTACTTGCATCTAAATTGTCATCAAGACCAAATTTAATAATTGGCCTGCCACTTCTGGGTGCTGTAAAATCCAGTGCGTTGCTTATTGATTGCTCTAGGCGAATTAGTTCCAAAGACACCGAGTTATTGAGTTCTTTTAGTATGTCTGATTTATCCCAAAATGGTGAACTTAAATCGTTTACAAATATTGTATGGTAAATTGTCTAAAATATACATTTTTTAGTTTGACAATTAGACGTTGGTCCATTTTAGATGCACATACCTTATGCAAAGTAAACCAATCTCTGCTTTTAGCTCTACCATTTTGAATTTTAGATAAAATGACCTACAAAAACTATACTATAATTATATATGTATATATCTCTTTGTCACAGCGCCATCTATAAATATGTAATTTTTATGAAACCAAAAACAAATTCTTTTCTAATGTATAATTGAGTATCTAATATATAACGTGTTTTTGCCTATAGCTTTTTAAATAGGAACATTTTTTTGGTAAATTAAAAAAAATAGATGGCGTGGTGTGAGAAAAAATATACCTATTGATATTGATAAATTATGATAAAGCTTATGCACAGATTTCATACAGTATGAGATCTGTGAGCTTATGTAATAAATCATTGTAAGAGGCTTAAACTTCTCTTTCCTACCATTTAATCAAAAATATTTATTTTTTTTTTTGAATTTTTTTTATTTGCGCAAAATTCTGACGTGATGGAAAAAAAACTAAAGTCATTCTAAATTAGAATGCTCAAGTTATCCAAAATCATATATTCTCATCCATGAAGCAGAAAAAAAATTAAATTTTCAGGGATGTGTAATTATTAAAAAATAAAAAAAACAGCGGGTTTTTTATTAAATTAGAAAAACGATATGCGTTGAAAATGTCTTATGGGAAATACTTTGACGATTTCGATATCAACAAGAAACTTTTATTCTTACATAAATGGTACAGTTCATTTCAACAAAACTGGAAAAGCGGGGTTATAAAAAAAAATTACATTGTGAACTATCTTTCATTTGACAAATATTTGTTTACTTGTTAATAAATTTAGTGTCAATATTGTTATTGCCACATCAATGTAAAAGTCAAAAAATGTTGGTGTATTTTTTTTTAAATTGGGAGAGATAAAGCAGAAAAACAAGAATACTCGAAGAATACTGGTGTAAAACCCATAATTATAATTTTTAAATTAAGGAACTATGAGGAATACCTAGTTGTAGGAGACCAATATACTAGTAGTGTTTGTTAAAAATAAAGGTATTTAAAACAAGTTTATTAGATACAAAATATGTTGATAAGGGGATTTAATAATAGACATTTTAGAATAGGGATATTTTAGAGCAGAAATACAGTAATTAACAATAGAGATACGCTTCAAAATCCAAATAGTATTTACTAAACACAAATGCATAGAATAACATATGATTTTTGACATGGTTAAACTAACCTTATTTTTCAAACAGGCATAACCCCATTTAAATAATCCACATTCACACAACTAAATTTTATGGAAAACATGAAATTTTACTTAACCCCACTTTTCCAGTTTTGTTGAAATCAACTGTAACGCCTATGGACTACGGCCTAGGGCCTATGGACTACGGCCTAGGGCTTATGGCCTTTGGCCTACGGTAACGCTTTTCGTAACAAAATCGTGATAAAATTCATGGGTTTCGAGCCATAAGACATTTCCAATGTCAAAAACAGAGTTTGAATGAAGTTTAAAAACTAAAAGTTTGTTCCGGCTCACCGTGTTAGGTTGGCAGCATTATTTAATAAATAAAAAAATTGGTCTTACGTTAATATCCCTCAACTCTTTGATATTATCCTGTAAACTTTCAATAAATTCCCTATTAGTGTTCTTCAAAGCAAAACTAATGAATTCCAAACGTTTATTTAATTCGTTGATATTTTTCAGCGGATGCATGAGAATGTTTCTAAAAAAAAAATTTTGCAAATTTTGGAGACTGATATCACGCTAGCCTGAATCCAGTTTAAGTTTAAAAGAATAGTCAAAGCAAACAACCAGTGGATCCACTGGTTTTTTAGCATAGACACCCTTCTACCAATATCCACTGGTTATTTGTTTTGATCATTTGTTGAAACTTAAATTGACTCCAAGACTACCGTGATATATGAAATGAAAAAAAATTGTTTAGATTTTTTTATTTTAAATTTTTAAGTTTTAATTTACGGACTTTTTTCATTTAACAGTTTTTTTTTGTATGGAACCGTAGCGGAATGTCTTATTTTGTTGGCAGCAGGCGTGGTCCATTGAAATTCGTCCAGCATAGGGCGCTTGACTATTTTTAAATTCAATAATTTTTTTCCTGTTGTGAAGAGAGCTTTATTTCCTGTATACTGTTAAAGTTTTAAACTAAAATATTTATTGATAATTTTTTAACTAAACCCCAAGGTATACTAAGTATACAAGTCTTGTGAACAACAAGCAATTTAGTGTAATTTCAATAAATGTGTTACCTACCTAATATGAATCTGTCCAATCTTAGACTTACAATGAGACGAAAATAGTTTATACAGGCTCAGACCTTCTCTATTAGCCGATTGTGAGCCTCTTTTAAAACTAGCATCATGTGAGTATTGGTAAAATACATGAAGAGCGTTAAAACTAGTCAGATCCATTAAAATACAATCTTTTCTGCAGGAAAAAAATATATAAAAAAGCGACTTTACATTACATTAGCAAGTTTTATACACTAAAAATTCAGTCAATAGCAGGGGCGTACCGAAGGAACATCGTTGCAGGGGACACAACCAACATTTCCCAGCTAATAAAACTAAACTTTCCAACTATCTCACCTATAAAAAAAGCTTTACTCCTGGCGAAAATTTCCCAACTTATGAAAAACTAAATTATATTGGATCCGCTATTTTGAATTTTGGAAAACTGGCACCAGATTCGTAATCAGCGACCCCAAAAACCCCCGAGTACCAAGTTTCAAGCAAATCCGAGCAACTTTAAAAAATCTAACCCGCCGGCGCGCCATATTGAATCCGCCATTTTGAACGCTAACTTTTAAATTCTGACTTCGGATTTAGATTCAGCGACCCAAAATACGTAAGAATTGACTAGTCTGGTCTGCCGCACACGAGATTTTTTTTATTTTGTTTTCCGGTGTTATTCGTTATTGTGTCTACAAAAATCGTGACGTTGAACGGACAAAAAAAACGTCGAACTCGACAGGTGAGATAGTGAGAAAAATCGCACGGGGCCCGCATCTTTAGGGGCCCTTAATACGACCTTTTTTTAGTATATTTTTTTTTACTTTTTTTGTCATAAAAATTTCTTGCATGACAGGGGATAAAAAAAGCTTTTTTTTTAGTCATCAGAATATTCTAGGAGGGAAAAAAAAAAGAATTCAGTCAACAAATTTTACGTATTTATATTAACTTGTAGGCTCCTCACTAGCCTCGGGCTGCCCAGTCCTATACTGCTTGTCCAATTACTTTTTTTTCTCTTAAATTTAGTACCTATACTAAAATTATAATTTTATAAAAATATAATATATTATATTTTGTTATTTTTATGTCTAGTACTTACATATTGACTTGATGAATGTAAGCGAATTGTAAGGCTTGCCTTTCAGTATCAAAATAAGCCCAGTTTTTATCTAAATACTTAACCAAAGCGCCCAGTGCTTGAATAGACAGAAGGTAATCAAAATTAATAAGGGAGTGTATTAGTAGTTCTTGCTTTTGTTCATTTGCCTCCGTACTTGAGGCAATTTTTATGTCTCCAACTGTTAGTTTACAAACATCATACGCTGAAAATAATTAATAATAATAATAATAATAATATTTATTGCTTTAAAAAGAATACAATGCTTATAGCAAGGGTTTTGATACAAACTTAGATTTAGTTATTTATAAACAAAGTTTTAGTGTGGAAAAATAATAATAATTAATAATATAAAGGGTCAAGTATTACGTAACACCGACCCTGATAACACACTTCATCCTAAGAAGGTTTTTTAATCGTTCCCTTGAAAAGGTTCTTAGCATAATGCTGTAAACATGCTAAGCATGTCCTTAAAAGGTGCACTGCTGTAGTAGCATAAGTGCTTCTACTCTAAAAATTCATGATTAGAGTATTTTGCTAAGAATATTCCCAATACATATTCTTAAAATATTCGAATATGGGAATATATTTAGAATAATTCTATAGTGCACATGCTAAGCATGATTATAGTATCTATGCTAAGAATATTTTCAAATACATATTTTTAAAATATTCTAATGGGAATGTTTTTAGAATAGTAATATGGCGTCTATATTATTTTAATTTTATTAGGTTAGAATTGCAAATATTCTTAAAATTGTTGTAAATAACATAAGTTTTACTAGTAGTGGTAGTAGAAATGGATGTATTTTTAGACATAAAGTGATTATTATATAGTTTTAGACAAAAAATTAAAATTATTATTTTTTGAAATGATAATTATTTGCAATTTTTTTCTCTAAACATTGGATTTTTGTGTGGCGCATGATTTTTATGTTTGGTAGAAAGTTTGCTTTCACAGTAGAACTGCATATCGCATATGAATCTTACCTCATGGATGTTATATCTAAAGATTTTTATATACTTTAATTATTAGGTTTATCTCAAAGACGTACAAATTTTCGCCATGTCCAAATTTATGATATCATTCCATAAAAAGGATCGAGTATTATTAAATATAATTGAAAGAAGGAGAAAACTAAATGTAGAATTCTGAAACGCCTACCTACTTTGTTTGCGCATGCGCAATATTCAATATTATTACTTAAGTGCATAAAATAAGAATATTTTAAGAAGAACGCTAAGAATATTCTTAAAAGTACACGTACCTACTTTTAAGTACATTCTTAACATGCTTCTCAAAACATTCTTATTTGATGCAGAGGCTTTTAAGAATCTTCTTAGGAACTCCCAGCACGATTAAAACGGTATCCTTTGAATTTCTTTAATCGTTTGGACTTCTAAGAAGCATGCTGTCCTTCCGGCTATTTATTTTAAGAATATTCTTAGAAGGTTTTTGTGCTATCAGGGGATGGGTAGACAACTACGCGTAATCACTGTACAAAGCAGTGGTAATCAATTACGTAATTGTCAGGGGAGCTCCAAAGCCATTTTTGGTGGGGGGCACAGTAAAATTTTCGGACCGAAAAGTGGTCAGCGCCTTATAACTTTTTTGTTAATATTATCATTGGTTAAAGAGCAAATTCCCTACTTAGTCAATGATATTATTTATATATATTTTTTATGAAAATTTCACAGAATTTTGCCAGATATTTAATGATTAGATTACTTAATTATAAAAAAAAATTACATTGGCGTTCGTTATTACGTAACAAATCCAAGAGTACAGTGGGTTAGGCTAAATGTGACACCTAGGGTAATTGTGACATGTCCTGTTATAATTCTTTTAAACAAGTTTAAATCAAATCGAAATTTTACGCGAAATATTTAATACTGTCAAAAACCTAATGCCAGGGTTGGATTGGATATAAACTAGTTTAGAAGAATTATAACAGGACATGTCACAATTACCCTGGGTGTCACATTTAGCCTAACCCACTGTAGCCTATTTTTTAGGCAAAAAAAATTATATTATTAGGTACCCTGTTGAAAATGAAGGGTCTGGGCGGGTATAAATGGTGCACAAACCGTACTTGAGCGGGTGAATTTCATCCGCTCAAGTACGGTTTGTGCAGCATTTATACCCGCCTAGACCCGTCATTTTCAACAAGGTAAGTACAGAAGTTTTTAATTAACAAAATTATAAAAAAATATTCCATCAGTTTATCATCGTACAAAGTGATATTCTGCCCTCCTAAAGAGGAACGCGGCATGTACACCTGACATACGGTTTTCGAGCTTAGTATTATTTTACTACGGAGAATAACGGTAAGTACACCGAAGAAGTAACCTGCCGCGTTCTTTCTATGTAAAAGTTTGGCATATTTAGGTACTTATTTTAGATCGTAGAAAAAACGTTGTTTGTATCACGAGCGCAAAATATGATTTCTGCTTTCGCGTGGTTGCTGATCTTCGCTGGACGCCTCGATCAGCAAGTTCCACGCTCAAGCAGAAATCAGTCATTTTACTCTCTTAATACAAAAAATAACTATTTTTTCATTCTAATTTTTGCGCGCCGTTGTAAATGATTATTTTGATCCGAACACTTTCCACTTAAAGTAGGATTTAAAAAAAAATCAGAATTTGTCGACAAATTACAACATCTTGGAATTTATAAAAAAAACTCCAGTGGTCCTTGTACGATTTCGTATATGGGCCATTTCAGCGTTTCGGGTGTTTCACTAGTACACATTGAAACGGATTTTATAAATACTTATTGCACTAATAGATTGGTCCAAGTGTGCTGCAATTAGACTAATATACCAGTTAATCAAGCTGTTAAAACCGGAAATAAAATTTAAAAAAATTAAGGATATATAATATTGGCAGAATTTTCCGTTTCAGGCGTTTCATTTTGTTTCCAAAAAAATGAAACACCCGAAACGGCAAATTTTGCCAATATTTTCGTTAACTTTTTTAAATTTTATTTCGGGTTTTCACAGCTTGTTTAACTGGTACATTAGTCTAATTGTAGCACACGTGTACCAATCTGTTAGTGCAATAAGTATTAATAAAATACATTTTATTGTGTACTAGTGAAACACTCGAAACGCTGGAATGGCCCATATCTTAAAGTCCAAACCAAAATCTTACAATATTCTTTCATAGAGAGCAGCCAAAGATTTTCTGGTAAAGACTTCCTGGTAGAACTAACTGTACTGGCATCACTTGAAGGATCAATAGCATCAATCAACGTATTAATAAATTCATCAGGGTTATTTCCAAAACTTAAAACATACTTTGGATTTACTTCTCGAAAAATAGTTTGGGTTGCCAGATAATTAGGCGCGGAGTCTACTATTTCCTCGTAATAAAATAACTAAAAAAATTAAAAATTAATAAACGACAAACTGAAACGAGTACCCTTTCTAGACGGGTGGGTATACTTTTAAATCGTTGTATCTCGGAAACTAATAGTCCTACGACAAAAGGTATGTAGGAAATTTAGAACTGCGAATGTATATTGTAATAAATATTAGACAAGACAGAACACCGACAGATGTTTTTTTTTCGTAGAAGTCAGCTTATTTACTTACATGCATCTATAAAACGTATAGAAACGAAAAAAAAAACATTAAAAATTTATACATTTAGGTACTTAACGGGTAGGGGTCTTTACAGCGCAGTCCATTACCGCGACACCGTTACCGCACATAGACTTTACCGCGAAAGCCATTATCGCGAAGAAAATTACCGCGTGTGGGTCAATACCGCGCATAGACTTTACCGCGAAATCCATTACCGCGCATAATTATTTTTAAGTTTTAGCAGAAATATATATTAAATTTTAAAAGTTTTGTTTTTTATTAATTGTTTTGAACAAAAACAAATCAACATTTTTTTGTAACAAGAAAAAGTTTGGACAAAAAAAAACAAAATATACAGGGTGTCCAAACTTATACTCCCCACATACATGTAGTTTTATCGGAAATTGTAAGAATTTAAAAAAAATCTACACGTGTTTGGGAGCGTTCAAGTATTACGTAACGCAAAATTTAGCCATTTTTGACCCCCGCCCCCCATGTAACGCGGCATAACATTTTCGAGGGAGTTTCGTGGAGGCTGGCAGCATAAACTTTTTTTTTATGGACTTTGACAGCAATTTATTTTGCATAACAATTGTTTAATTTTAATACCATTTAGTATGGGTCAAAAATAAATTGTTTTTATGATAATTAAGAACACTTTTAGCTAAAGACTTTAAATTTGGAGCGGTTTCTTATCCTAAGTAAATTCTCGGATGGGATTGTATTTGGTAAAAATCGGGGTAGGGTTTTTAAGAAAGGAACTTAAAAAAAATGTTTTTAATTTAATTTTTTTTTCAAAATTTTTTTTTTTTCGAAAAATTTTTGTTTTTAGCACTTAACTGTCGCTCTGTGGTTCAAGCGACGCGTCGTGACGCACCATGGTGCGTCATGCATGTTGTGGGGTTTTAGGTGTCCAAAATGTTTTTTTTTTTTTTAATAATTAATATAAGGCATATTTCATATTCCAAAGGAAGCCTTCCTTTATGGTGTGTGATAATTTTTATATCATATTTCTATTTTTTATACAAGATTTAAGGGAATATCAAAAGCAATGCACAAAATTTAAATTTTAATACCTTTTATGTGGTTTTTATTTTTTTCTCTTATTGTAAATAATAAAATGTCTAAAAACAGTTTTTTACATTTTGGCGCTGGAAAAAATGAAAATATCATTTTTTGTGTAATTTTATTTTACCTTTCATGTGATAAATAATAAAAAAATACGACCAAAAAGTCCAAACCCCCCTACCCCCAACCGATTTTGCTGAAATACGAACTTGTCCAAGATAATATAAAAATACATCTGCATACCAAATTTCAAGTCGCTAGCTCAAAGCGTTCTTAAGTTATCGTGGATATAGACAGACCGACAGACAGACACCATTTTTTGTGTTGCTTATTTTGGTTTTTCTCGACGTTTGAGGAAAAATAAGAATTTAGCAAAAAAAAATATCACAATGCTTTCATGAGAAAGTAATAAATTAAAAAATTTTAAATAGTTTTTACCAAAAACAATCCCAGTCAAGAACTTTGGATAAGGAAATGGGTACAAATTTTAAGTCTGTAGCTCAGATGTGTTCACGAACTATCGTAGTCACAATTTTATTACATGCGTCAAGAAACGTGAAAAAAGCAATAAAATATTTCCAAGTATTTTTTACTATCGTAAGACCTTCCTCGGAGAAAGTAAAAGAAACAAAGCTCCAGTTTAGGTTGATCTATAAAAAGTCACTTTTCACCTGATGTTACCTCCCCACCCCTCACTCAACCTCTGACCTTTCCCCCTAGAGCGCTGACATAATTGTTGAACAGCCCCTTGGCTTATTAATTAAAGCGCAACAAAGACAAAGAACACGATAATTTAAAAACCTTTACTAAAATTTAATTTTAGATACCCTAAAAAAGAATCTAACTTTGACGATTCGTCAATGATGAAATTAGATTTTATAAAACTGATCTTTGTCGACTCATGTACAAAAAATTGTAGGTATCCTAAAGAAAATATAAAAAAAACTTTTAACAAAAAAAAAATAACCGACTTCTAGGTCTCTAAAAAGAAAAAAATAAAAAATTAGTTGGTGCCAATTTCACTACTCCCTAAATTAAATACAAAACATTATTTTTGTTATTAAATTGTTTGCTGTGAAATTGGCACCGACTTATTTTTAATTTTTTACTTTTTAGAGACAGAGTATTTGTAGATTTGTAACGTGACGTTAATAACGTCATCTAAGCTTACATTATAGTTGCCCTTTCATCTCAGCAAGGCGCTAACGTCACGACGCACTAAGATAAATTCCTAAAAAAATAATTTAGTACTGTTTTTATTTCAGCGCCCAATAATCCAACCAACCTTATTTTAAACGAAATACTAAAGAAAATTAAGCTTAAAGTAATAATCAAATAACGCCTTATGGCATATTCAAAAATTTTATCATTTTCTCTTGGTATTTTAATATTACAGGTCCACAGAATCAAGTTTAAAACATTTTTAGCCTGCCATAATATTTGAGTGAAGCCTTAATGAAGTTATCCGGCTTATCTGATATTCTCTAAAAATTTGGTTGATATCAGAACCAAATTAAGCCGTTTTTAAGAGAAATTTCGTTAAAATTGTTAGATTTATCTTAATTATCCGGCATACCCGGAATGATCCGAGCGTCAATTTGAAACGGGGCCACTTGATGAATGCCCTTTTTAAGTTGCAGAAAGTTTCATCCATTTCCGTTCATCCGTTATGCGGGATCTAACATTAAAAAAAAAGTCACACGTCGAATTGATAACCTCCTCCTTTTTTGGAAATCGGTTAAAAATAAAGTCACGCGTCAAATTGATAACCTCCTCCTTTTGGTTAAAATAGTTTGGCGCTATTACCTTAAATTATCTTCGTATATATATATAATATATTGTACCGCGTTTTTCCCTCTAGAATAAGTAAAAACTAAAAAATTATCAGGCGCTGCCCTGGTTACTTATTATAGAAAAGAAAATGTACGGTTGCGATCGGCTAACTGGCATCAGTACGGGCACAGGGGTTCATGGATTAAAAATTATGATAATAAGCTTAGTTTAACACCTTGGGCGCCAGAATCTTGTAAACATACATGTGCTTGGCAGTTTATGTGTTAAGATTCAAACACATAAAAAATAATGTACTAGAATATTAATTATCTTTTACAGCATGTATAAACCTGAAAAATAACTATGATTTGAATAGATTTGTATATCTTGTGTTGATTATAATTTAAACAAAAACTCAAATATGTGCTGTTACAATGTTTATTTAAAATGACAAGTAGACAACTTTAATTAATCATATTAATTAAAATAAAATTATAAATTACCAAAAGTATGGTGAAAAGACCCCATTGCGAAATATAAAAAAAAATGTGGTGAACTACCCTATTGCAAAAATGTTAAAATATGTATACCAAAATTATTATGGTGAATAACCTAAATAAAAACAGTAATATAAGGTATGTGTTAATAAGTGAAAAATAGTAATCTAGGCGTACTGCCCAAAGTTGCAACTTTGTTTACAAACCAACCTAGAATATTCATAATAAAATAGAGCACCTTAATAACTATTAAAATTTGAGAACTTGGATATTTTACCAAAAATAAATATAGTAAACCGCATTTTCATTATTTACACTAAAACTATAAAAACCTGTTAATTAAAGTTGTCCCTGGAACGACCAAATACGTTGTCCCACTCCCTGATGATGTACGTCACTGTGCAGAACATTTCCTTGTCCTTGCCTTGAGAACTCCTTACAAATTTGAACACGTTTGAAACTCAAACGCTTGAGGATCCATTGAAACGTTTGTAAACCTCTTGGCTTAAAAACGGTACTGCAATTTACTGAACATCTTGAAAAATCTTGAAAACTCTTGAAAACTAATGTGGAAAATTGAAGAACACCTCAATGAAAATTGAAGTTAAAGTTGAAATGGAAAGCTTCGCCATCGATACTCGTAAAATTTGAGATAACGGTAACGTTGTAAAATATAAAAGCTTCACCAACAATATTCATAAAATTTGGGATAGAGGTATCATCAAAACATTCGAAGAACGTTAGAACAGAAATGGAAAAGCTTCACCAACAATCCAGTCCAAAACTGAATTAATTGGAGCAGTAAGTGCTGAATACTAGAATACTCTGCAGCCTGAAGCCTTCATCTGTACGCCTTTGGAAAGATGAATATTGTGGAATTTCCATTAAAACTGCTTGAACTAATTACGTAGGATTATACTACACTTCATTACAAACTTATTGCAACATTTTTACACAAACATAAACCACGGATGGTTTCACAAAAATCAGACTCTGATTTTACGACCTGAACGCCATTGCTTGTCGTTTTGAAAAAAAACGCCTCTCCCTTCAACTCCGGCAAGGTACAAAACTCCCCCCGTGGCGAATCTTGGAACTACGAACAACAAATCGATTTTGAGGGTAGGCAACACAAAAAACATCTATTCATAATCCCGATAATACTTGAAAATAAAGAAAAAGAATACTCTAAATAAGTTTAAAATGCCTAGCCATACATCTAACAATCGTTTCATATGGTTTAAGAAATGATACGACGAAAATAAACCAACTTGAAGTCGTCAGCTGACCATGCAATGCATACTGTATACCTGAATGCGGGTAGAAGTAAAACTAACCTCAAAATTAGGTAAACAATCTTTGATAATGATTTTATCCGACTTCCAGAAGCTTTAGCTGTGATTAAAAAGGTAAGACTAGCTGAAAAACATCAGTAGCTAACTCAAGTACTGAATGTAGTAGATTACTAGACGTTTGTTATTATATTTTAGGCTATCAAAAGTAAACACCAAAAATAAGACAAATTCTGTAATAAAAGAAAAATGACCCAGCAAATGGAATCAAGGACCATCGCAAGACTTCCACAAGACCATACAATAAGTCTGTACTCAATCTTATATGTGCAAATAGAAAGAAATACTAACTTCTGAAAAAATGGTAACATCGTATGATTACGTGACACAGATCAGGTAATCTTTAAAAACAGTGGCAGTCATAACTGCTACACAGCCCTCCTCCGAATAAATAAAAAATATTTATTCCCAAAAATATTTTTTAACCCAGAGTATAAACTCCAATAGTTAACTCTAAATAGAACATTACAATATCACAAAGAATAACCCCGTAACCAAAAAAAATTACTCCTAACTTATGCTACTAGCATATTCTGATTCTGTAACCAAAAACTATTAAATTTACTTATTATTTATTGTAGCTTTATTCCCCTTTCCGAATATATACAAAAATAAAAATATTTATTTATTTTTCATTGCATTTCTATCCAATTTTTATGAATCAATATTGAATCAATGTTTATTGAACTTGTTATTGAATGCATTTTTATTGAATTTTTAGTTAAGCCTGATATCTACGCGTACCACACGCCTATTTACTAGGGACAAATCCATGAATTGACAAAATCGAGTTATAGTTACACAATCGGGAAGTTACATAATCGGGAAAATTCTTATTAACTAAAATTCAACAACAATGACTTTTTAATATCAATAATCCTTATTATTGACACTAAGTCCAAAAACTTTTTAGTCCATAGTTTTGACCGTTATTAACCTTTTAATTTTTCAGGTATTCTAATCAAGATCTCAATCAAAACTGAAGAACACTCACTCTACACCCATCTACTAAAATGTCGCAGCAATCAGTTCTAGACCTGATCCCTCGAGCATCAAAGAAAATATTTTTTTTTTTTTACAATATTTGACTTTATTTTATTTAAAATAAAATTTAACTATTTACACTTGACTTTTACTCACTCTTAGCTAATATTTACAATTAACGGTTTTATTTTTCTTTCTGAAATTTAAAAACTCATGCATGCAGTTATCCGACGGATACATCACTATTCGAACCCAAATATTTCTTAAGATCTTTAACGTGCCAGTCTCCAATGGATTGACCGTTTTTATCCTGTAACACATAAACCAAATTTGACTTTTTACCTATTATCTTACATAACACGTACTTAGGCGCTAATTTTGACGCAAAATAATTTACTGCGCTGGAAAGAACTTTATTTCTTTTCCATACCTTCTCACCTATCGTGAACGTTACGTCACGCTTTCTAAGGTTATAGGCTCTTCTATTTCGCTCGTATGCTTCATGCAATTTAGTTTTTACATCCGCAAAAATGTCTTTTAACCCAACTAAATCCTTAAAATACATTTCCCGAGAATCCGGTTCCAACTCAACGTCTTGAGTGGACGAAACTTTGCCATAGTAAGCCCCTGTTAAAGGTACGATTCTTCCAAAATTGAGAAACGCCGGCGAATGTCCGTGGACCTCATTAACTGCGGTACGAAGCGCAAGACCTATTTTACCTATATTTTTATCCCATTCCCGGTGATTTTCTTTTATATAAGACCTTATCGCCGTTTCTACCGTTCGATTCTGTCTTTCTGTAGGATTTACTTGTGAATGAAATTTGGCATTGTACCAGATTTTTTGAACTTGATAGTCGTCCGCAAGCTTTTTGAAAGCTTTCCCAGCAAACTGAGTACCATTATCGACAATAATGTACTGCGGTACGCCATATATTAAAAACACCTGATTTTCTATAAATTTTATTACACCTTGGGCAGTAGCTGTTTTCAAAGGTTGTAAAAGTGTATATTTTGTGAACCAATCAGATACTACTAATAAATAACAAAACCCTCCATTCGATCTAGGTAATGGACCTATAAAATCTGTTGAAATACACTGCCAAGGGAAACTAATATTCTTTTCTTTACCCATCAACCCATGACGTGCATAATTCGGAACCTTTTGTTCAGCGCAAATTTTACAACACTTAACATATTTCAAAATATCTGATCTCATACGTGGCCAAAAATATTCTTGTGATACCCTATTAAAAGTTTTATAAAAACCCATGTGAGCTGCTAAAGGATCATCATGACATTCTTTCATAACAAGCACCCTACAGAGTCTCGGAACCAACAACTTCCACTCTTTAATATTCGTTTTAATACCTAAATTAGAACGATCAAATTTATATATTTTATCTTCTACAATTCTATACTCTTTATATTGATTTGGACTCTTCAATATCTTTTCTCTTAATGAAACATAGTACTCATCTTTACCATACTGTTCCGAATCAAATGATATTAAATTAACTGACGGAAATACTGGTTTTTCTGGTTCAACTTCTTCAAAAGCCCTACTTAATGCATCTGGAACTACTTGTAAACTACCCTTACGATATGTAATATTCATGTCATACTGTTGGAGTTTAACCGCCCATCTAGCAATTCTTCCTGTCGGGTCTTTAAAATTTGCTAAATACTTTAAACTAGAATGGTCTGTTATAACATTAAACCTAACTCCTTCAATATATCCCCTGAAACGATCAATCGCGAATAAAAGAGCTAAACATTCTTTTTCACCGGTGCTAAAATTTCTTTCTGATCTTGAGAGAGTTCTTGAGGCGTATGCAATAACCTTTTCCTTTCCCTCCTGAACCTGTGTTAACACTGCTCCCAAACCTACATTACTAGCGTCACATTGTATGGTGAAAACAAGGTCGTACCTAGCACTGGTTAAAACCGGAGCTGAAACAAGAGCTTCTTTTATTTTAACAAACGCGACTTCAGCTTCATTATTCCATTTAATTGGTTGTTTCTTTCCTAAACCTTTCAGCAAAGCATTAAGTGGTGCTACTAACGTTGCAAAATTTTTTACAAACCGTCTGTACCATGAACATAACCCTATAAACCGTTTAATCTCTGTAGTTGTACTAGGACGTTTATAATTTAACATATCCTGTACTTTTTCTATATCTGTGCGTAACCCTTCTCTATCCAAAACAAAACCCAAATACTTTAATGATTTTCTAAAAAATTTACACTTATCAAAATTTATTGTAAGATTAGCTTCTTTTAAAATACGATAAACCTCTTTTAGCAGACGTATATGTTCTTCAAAACTAGATGATACTATTATTATGTCATCTAAATATACAAAAATATATGGTTCAAAGGCAGCACCAAACAATTTATCCATCAATCGTTGTTGCCTTTGCGCCGCGTTAGCCAACCCAAAACACATACGATTAAAGTGAAATAGACCATAGCCAGGTACAGTGAAAGCGCATTTTTCCTTTGACCTTTCAGTCAGTGGAATCTGCCAAAAAGCTTTTTTCAGATCGATTGTAGAAATATATCTCGCCTTACCAAGCATACTTAAAATTCTATCAATTTTTGGTAATGGATAAGAATCCTTCTTTGTTTGAGCATTTAATTTTCTACCATCGAAACAAAGCCTATGCGATCCATCAGATTTTTTCACTAACAATACCGGACTATTATAATCGCTATTCGAAGGAGAGACTACCCCTTGTGCTAACATATCTTTTAATTCTTTAACTAAAATTTCTTGCATATACGGAGACATTTGGTATTGTCGCATTTTAAAAGGTTTGTTATCCCCAGTATCAATATCATGTTTCATTATATGAGTACACCCTAACTTATCTTTTTTTAGTTCTTTGAACATATCTTTAACTTTATTAGCTAAATGTTCCTGATCACTACTTAACTCTAAAATTCCAAATTCATTACTAGAATTAATACTATTTATTTCTACTTTATTCAAAAATTTCCAAGAATTATTTTCGAAACTTAGAGATATAGAAAATTGTTTCAAAAAATCTACTCCAAAAATAAATTCTGTTTGCAAAGTCGGTACTACTAAAATTTTTAAAACATTTACTGTATCATTGACTGTAATTGGTAACTCCACAAAACCTAAAACTTTTTGATGTGCCTTATCAGCCGTAGTTACATATGGTATACTACTATTACAAATTTCTAAATTTAAACTTTTAATCAAACTAATTCCCAAATTTCCTATAACTGAACAGTTAGCGCCAGTATCTATTAATGCTACTATTTGCTTATTAGCGATACTTGCTTTTATATAAGGCCTATTATCATTTGGTAAATTTTCAAAAGGATTTAAATTTACTAAGGAAATTAAGTGATTTTTATAAAATGCTTTTACTTTTTCTAGCCAAATTGTCCAATTGAACCAATTGTCTTCGTAGCTACTAGTTATCTTACTATCAGGTATGGCCTTATGAAGTAGTGAGCGTCGGCCGGGATTTCCCACTACTGCTCTACATTTTTTTGACAATTAGAACAATCTTTTAAAAATACGTCTTTTTTTCCACAACGGTAACAAAACTTAGTCCTTTTTGCAAGACATTTACTAAAAACATGATTAATTCCATTACAATTATAACAGACTATTTGCTTTACTTGATTACTACTATTTACTGTACTATTATTTTCTGAACTGCTATTTTTCTGATTTTTATTACTATTAAAATTACTGCTACTATTACTACCAAAAGATTTATATCCATTATTTCTGAAATTTCTATTATAGTTACCATTACTATTATTATTATTTCTAAAATTGTTACTAAAATTACTATTTGAATTTATCTGACAACAGTGCCCTTCTTTACAAACATTTTTACTACTACTTGCTTTATTTACACAACTACTTTCCTCTGCAAAACTACTATCTTGAGTTTCTACCACATTTACCCTAGGTACTGATTTCTTATAAATTGCGTTTTTATTTGTTACACTTTTTTGTTTCAAAATGTAAGCTTCATCTAACTTTTTACAATACTTTCTGAGGTCTTCAATCGAGTTTACTTCTACTAATGATAACGGAGTAAAATAATGTGGAAGTATCCTTTCCCTAATTGTTTTCAATTTTGTAAAATCACTAGGATAACGCAAAAGTCTCTTAAATAATGTCTCCATAGCCGCTGTAAAAACTGAAATTGACTCATCTGGTTTTTGATACTTTGCCCTGATGTCATCCCAAGTATGATCATCTACACTAGCAGACAAAAATTCTTTCTTTAATAATCCTATTAACTCTGACCAATTATTAACTGAACTTTTAACTGACAAAAACCAAGAGAGCGCCGGCTCTTTAAATAAGTCATAAGCTGTTTTAAATAAAATTTCATCTGAGACGTTTCTACAAACTTTTAAATAATCTACTTTTTCAATGAACGAAAGTACGTCTCCAGTACCGTCAAAAGAAACACCCCATTTATAAACAGGTACAGGCTTTATAAAGTCCGGGTCTGATCTAGCCGAAGTATTAGCTGCTGCATGAAACGTTGTGTCATTTAAAGAAATTCTTGTCATATTAGTTTCATTGACCTTATTCTCATGCGCAGTATGAGCCTCAATCAAATCCGCCTCTAATTCTAAACAAGTGGCTTTAGAAATCTGTAAAAATTTTGTCCTATCTGCTTCTTTATCCTTTACTTCCGGAAACCTATTTAAACGCTTATTTATGTGCGCTAGATTTGACTTTATACGAATGAGTTGAGAAAGTGAGTACTCAAACTCCTCAAGTTCTTTAACTAAAGTTTTTACAATATCAATATTATCATTAATAGCTTTTACCTCATTATTGAAATTAAACTCCGGATCGACATATTTATTGTCCTCCGTTTCCCTTGCTATAGCTCTACTCAATGTTTTAATTTTCGCATTTCTATCATTCCTAGCCGTTAAAGACCTAATACGCAATTCATAATTTATTTGCTCTACCGTCAAATATCTAAGATCCATTTTATTTAAATCTTCCATGATTAAAATTTTAATTTATTACTAAAATTTACTATCAAAAATCTGTCAAAATCTGTCAAAAATCTTTCGCAATCTCTCTTTAAATAGTCAATATTCTTTCTAAAAATATTCACTCTCAAAAATCTTTTGAAAATCTTTCAGAAATCTTTCAAAAATCTCTCGCAATCTCACTCAAAATTTGCAATATTTTTTCAAAAATACTTGCCCTGTCCGCCACTCTTTTTTAGATTCGGATCGGAACCAAAAACTCCACGATTTATTCTCGCGTACTACTACACCTTTTTTGTTCACCCTGTATATTTCAGAATTTCACAAACTCAAAAAATCTCTCATCTTTCATCAAACTTTAATCCATTCTATATATTTTAGAATTTCATAACCAAAAACCTCTCAACTTTATTTTCTCCTATATATTTTAGAACTAAAATAACTCACTGGCCAAACTTTTCTCTCTTTATTTTACTCTATATATTTCAGAATTAAAATAATCAAAACTATGCACCAAAATGTTTGCTTTTCAAAAAAAATTCTCTCTAACTTTTATTTTTACCCTGTATATTTCAGAATCAAAAATAACCAAAAACTGTACCACTGCGTCCCATACTTTTTTTTATTACGATCCTATATATTTTAGAATTCGAATAAAACTCAAAACTTTACCCTTTTGGTACTCTCAACCTATCCGTGGTTTCTTTTCTCCCTGTATACACCAAACTATTTTTTAAACATTGCACACCTATTGTTTAAATCAAATCAACAACCATATCCAGTTTTGTCTAAATATCTTAAAAATATCTTAAAAATATCTCAAAAAAAATTTTTTTTTTTTTTTTTTTTACTTTATATTTTTTTCACAAACTTCAAAAATTTAAAAGTTAAACTAGCTTAATCCCACGTTATTTGGGCGCCATTGTGTACCGCGTTTTTCCCTCTAGAATAAGTAAAAACTAAAAAATTATCAGGCGCTGCCCTGGTTACTTATTATAGAAAAGAAAATGTACGGTTGCGATCGGCTAACTGGCATCAGTACGGGCACAGGGGTTCATGGATTAAAAATTATGATAATAAGCTTAGTTTAACACCTTGGGCGCCAGAATCTTGTAAACATACATGTGCTTGGCAGTTTATGTGTTAAGATTCAAACACATAAAAAATAATGTACTAGAATATTAATTATCTTTTACAGCATGTATAAACCTGAAAAATAACTATGATTTGAATAGATTTGTATATCTTGTGTTGATTATAATTTAAACAAAAACTCAAATATGTGCTGTTACAATGTTTATTTAAAATGACAAGTAGACAACTTTAATTAATCATATTAATTAAAATAAAATTATAAATTACCAAAAGTATGGTGAAAAGACCCCATTGCGAAATATAAAAAAAAATGTGGTGAACTACCCTATTGCAAAAATGTTAAAATATGTATACCAAAATTATTATGGTGAATAACCTAAATAAAAACAGTAATATAAGGTATGTGTTAATAAGTGAAAAATAGTAATCTAGGCGTACTGCCCAAAGTTGCAACTTTGTTTACAAACCAACCTAGAATATTCATAATAAAATAGAGCACCTTAATAACTATTAAAATTTGAGAACTTGGATATTTTACCAAAAATAAATATAGTAAACCGCATTTTCATTATTTACACTAAAACTATAAAAACCTGTTAATTAAAGTTGTCCCTGGAACGACCAAATACGTTGTCCCACTCCCTGATGATGTACGTCACTGTGCAGAACATTTCCTTGTCCTTGCCTTGAGAACTCCTTACAAATTTGAACACGTTTGAAACTCAAACGCTTGAGGATCCATTGAAACGTTTGTAAACCTCTTGGCTTAAAAACGGTACTGCAATTTACTGAACATCTTGAAAAATCTTGAAAACTCTTGAAAACTAATGTGGAAAATTGAAGAACACCTCAATGAAAATTGAAGTTAAAGTTGAAATGGAAAGCTTCGCCATCGATACTCGTAAAATTTGAGATAACGGTAACGTTGTAAAATATAAAAGCTTCACCAACAATATTCATAAAATTTGGGATAGAGGTATCATCAAAACATTCGAAGAACGTTAGAACAGAAATGGAAAAGCTTCACCAACAATCCAGTCCAAAACTGAATTAATTGGAGCAGTAAGTGCTGAATACTAGAATACTCTGCAGCCTGAAGCCTTCATCTGTACGCCTTTGGAAAGATGAATATTGTGGAATTTCCATTAAAACTGCTTGAACTAATTACGTAGGATTATACTACACTTCATTACAAACTTATTGCAACATTTTTACACAAACATAAACCACGGATGGTTTCACAAAAATCAGACTCTGATTTTACGACCTGAACGCCATTGCTTGTCGTTTTGAAAAAAAACGCCTCTCCCTTCAACTCCGGCAAGGTACAAAACTCCCCCCGTGGCGAATCTTGGAACTACGAACAACAAATCGATTTTGAGGGTAGGCAACACAAAAAACATCTATTCATAATCCCGATAATACTTGAAAATAAAGAAAAAGAATACTCTAAATAAGTTTAAAATGCCTAGCCATACATCTAACAATCGTTTCATATGGTTTAAGAAATGATACGACGAAAATAAACCAACTTGAAGTCGTCAGCTGACCATGCAATGCATACTGTATACCTGAATGCGGGTAGAAGTAAAACTAACCTCAAAATTAGGTAAACAATCTTTGATAATGATTTTATCCGACTTCCAGAAGCTTTAGCTGTGATTAAAAAGGTAAGACTAGCTGAAAAACATCAGTAGCTAACTCAAGTACTGAATGTAGTAGATTACTAGACGTTTGTTATTATATTTTAGGCTATCAAAAGTAAACACCAAAAATAAGACAAATTCTGTAATAAAAGAAAAATGACCCAGCAAATGGAATCAAGGACCATCGCAAGACTTCCACAAGACCATACAATAAGTCTGTACTCAATCTTATATGTGCAAATAGAAAGAAATACTAACTTCTGAAAAAATGGTAACATCGTATGATTACGTGACACAGATCAGGTAATCTTTAAAAACAGTGGCAGTCATAACTGCTACAATATATATAATCAAGGACATTTTTTCGGCATTACAAAAATAAACTCGATATTTACCAATTTTGCATTCATGTTATAATAGGCGGCACCAATTTTGCAGTTTTTTGATAGAATGCATAAAACATTGTTTTGTTCATCAAAACTACTTTCAGTTTCTTCGTTAACATTGACTGAACTTTGTGTACCACATACTTGAAAAATATTTTCACTACTTGCAGACATTTTTACAAAAATAACTCAATTTGTTTCAACAATTATAATAGTCAACAACAAACTCTATATTTAAAATGGCTTCAAAAATTAAATGGCGGACTTTCCATGGCAATTGTTTTAAAAATATTTCACAGTCAACTATTCAAATAACATGTAATTTATGCTTTCCCGCATTGTAAACTTCCAAATGGATCATCACATATCTACCCAAAATTATTTATTTTGCTTATTATACTATTCACAGCGCGTAGCGCTAGAATAGTATTATACATCACAGACAAAAAAATTCTTGAATACAAATGTGTTTCATGAAAAAATAAGAAACTCTGAAAATGTCCGTCTGGCTGTCTGATGTCACGTTTTTTGTAGACAAGATAACTCGAGAACGAATAATCCGATCGACTCCAAATTTTCAGAAAAAATCAAGAGAAAATCCATATTGTAAGTTATTCCCCCAAAAACAAAAAAGTTATGGGGGTTAAACTTTTTAAACAAACAAAAAAACTATAATTTTCAAAAAAAAAATTATTTTTTTTTTGTTTTTCGCAAAAAGAAAATAAAAAATGAAAATTTTTGAAATTTAGTTTATTTTTTTTTAATTTTCGTTTTTTAAAAAAGATCTTACGAAAAAAAAGTGTAATTTTTTTAAATTTTAAATTTTATTTTTCTTGAAATTTTTTTTTTATTTTTTTTTACAAAAAGAAAATAAAAAAATGAAAAATTTTGAAAAAGTTTTTTTTTTTCGATTTTTTTCAAAAAAAGATCTTTTGAAAAAAAAATGCAATGCAATTTTCGAAAAATCGTAAAATTCGGAGAACCTCCGAGAACCCAACCCTATTTTTTAAAACCTAAGTATAGTATATTTTTGGAATCAGTTTGTTCAGATCCATGTGAGCAAAATTTTTTAATGACCAGTTTTATTTTTTGAGTTGTCATGTTGCCACATGCATTTTTTAAAGAATCAATTTTAGAAGCAAAATTTTGCATACTTTTGTCTTAAAATGCAACTTTTTGCCCCTATCCATTTCACGTATCCGAAAAGAGCTTTAATTCACACACTCTACTGGTCAAGTGACCTTAGGCTGGACACGGAAGTTTTTATATCTTTGCTTTGGAGTGTATTTTAACACTCAGAGCCCGGGTACGTAAACTGTACTTTTGGTCGTGACGGTCCTGGAACGTTTGACGCCAGAGCAACACCGTAAAACACGGAACTCCAAAACCAAGTCTACCCGGAAACGTATTAGGATGTATCTACCTACAAGGACCTACGCACAACTAAACTGTTATAGTTATAAAGAACTTTCACTTTCGGGTTTAGACCGTGTTAATGGATTTTCACTTTCCGACGTTTCGTCTCTTACTACTAGAGACATCTTCAGGGATTAATCTGAAACTAAGTTTCGAATCAATTTGTGTCACTATTTATGACGAGTTGTGGTTATTCACCCGTGACGAGGTTTTTCCTATCAAAGACTTCCATATTGCAGGTAAGTGGTAACCAGTGTCCCGATTGATATTGTTAGGATGCTTGATGATTTCTATCGATTCCCGTATCTTCCTTGGCATTTTTCTGTTTTCTGTTAATATTTGTTTTGTTTCAGACAAATTGATTTTATGACCTGTTTCATGTACATGTTCGGCTACTGCCGATAAGGAAATTTGTTTCTTTCTTATATTGCGCTCATGCTCTTGAAGTCTTGTAGAAATTTTTCTCTTAGTTTCACCTATGTAAACCGTACCACAGGAGCAGGGTATTTTATATACGCCTTCTGAACTCAGGGGTATTTTATTTTTATAGTTAGGCATAATGGTTGCACACACCGTGTGACATCGGCCCCTGAAAACTGCCGATGGCACACAGGGTGTGTCATCGGTACTGAACGTGTTGAAATGTTGTAGTCGTTATATTATTTTATTTTCTTCTTATTAGTCACTTTTAAAATTAAAGATTTACAAACTTTATCAGAAAAATAAATAAATTTATTTCAATAAAACTAGTTAACAATAATATTTTAAACTGTTCAAATGCCTACAAAATTCAAATGGTGATCCATGTTTTCTTTTAATCTATTTTATTTGCGTAGTTGAAAAACCCCTATTAAGACCACCCCAAAGGATAATTTTGAGACCCTAAAAACCCTAAAATCACGCAAAAATCGATAAAATTCGTACAAAACACGAGACAAAACAAGTCATAGTGCACTATAAAATTAAAAAACCTTATTTTTTTTTTGTTTTTTATTTTATTTATAGTATAAAAATAAGCCTCCAAAATTTTAGCCTGATCAAATGTTTATAGTCCGTGTGAAAATAGCCCCACAATTTCGAAAAAGTGCATTTTCTATTAAACTGTGTAACTGACGAATTATTATTGTTAAATAAATAAAATTTACTCTATGGGCTTTCCAACCACGCCAAATAAAATACATTTATTTTTGGGCAACCCTGATGGCGCACTTATTATTATTATTTAATATATAACTATAGTTTATCATTTTAACATGTTCTCTGCCGATGTATCATATGCTGATACATTGGCGTTATGCGCGCGGGGCCAGTGTATCAACGTATCATCGGCTCATAAATATACATTATATCGTCGGCTTACAAGTAAAAAATGTGTACTATGTGTAATAATTTAATTTTCATTTGCATTGGTTTTTTTATTATCAGATAATATTTCAAAACTAAATTTGAAGCCTTCACACTAAGTTCAAAGTCTCGGTGCATTTCTGAGGAGTGTTGCACCGTGAAGTGTTTCATTAATAATGATTCATTATAATTATTGACTTTAGGAGATGCTTCTTTGCCGGCACAGCCGATGGCCTTTGAAACTGTCTTAGTTCTGGCATAGTAAGCATATAAGTCATATAATTAATACTAATTAATTATAATAATAATAATTATTACTATTATTAGTTTTGGAAACGTTCTTTAAACAATCAAAAAGTCCAAACCCTTCTTTTAAAAATCTAGTTTTTGAAAATTTATGTAAACATTGTTTTCTACTTTATAGTTATACATTTCTTTTAATTAATAGAAGGGTTTTAATTTAAAATAGTTGTTTTTATATTATTTTATTGACTTTTTATTGCTCTTTACTTGTAAGCCGACGTCGTGGGCCTACAAGTAAAAGGCACTAAGTCCATGTCTTTTTTCAAATTTAGTTGAATTAAACTACTTCAATTTTTCTTTATTTAACTGCAAATGAGACATTATTATGTCCAAACATGTCATTGCAATTAGCGGTAGTTTTTTTCCAAAAACAATTATTACAAAAATTAAAAAACAACAATGAAAGTTAAATTTGTCAATATCTCAAAACCATGTTTTTGGACCTAGTGGTCTTTACTTGTAAGCCGACGATATGTATATTAAGCTCAGCATTCCGTCGGCACTGCGGAGAGGTAATCGTGTGAGTAACGGCAGCGAACGACTCAAACTGTAGTTTAAAGTAAGAACATTCAAATAAACAAGTGTAAGTGGTCACGCGAAAAATGACCTTAAGAGAAAGAATCTGAGAAAAATTAATAATTAAATTAAAATTAACCCGTTAATTTTTTCAGTCCTTTAGAAAAAAAAAACTGTTTTGGATAAAATGTTGTTTGGATTAATTTACCTAGAAATTTCCAATAAGGGGCTGTCCATATATTACGTAACGCGGGAGAAATTGTTACAGTTTGTGACAGGGGGGAGGGCGGGGTCTAGGTAAACGTTAGGTAACGGAATTTAATAGATTTAATGTTTATTTCCTAAGCTTGGCAGATGTATTTTTATTTCAACATAAATTACTATTTAGTGGCCCATAATTCCCCTTGTCACTCAAAAATTGACGAAACTATGCATATTTAAATAATATTGTAATCAGTAAAAAACTAGCGTGATCTTGCCGATGAATCATCGGCGATGATACATTTTCGCGCGGAATGTGTACACACAGAACAATGTGTGTACTATTTTGTGTACCTGTGCATAAACAATATACGTGTTATAAGCCAATGTCTAACAAACACTGAAGAAACAAAACGATCTGTTTTTTTTGTAGACTTGGAAACACACATGACTTGTCCATGGAGAAATAACTAATATTTAGTTTTTGTATTTTAGTATACTTTAAGTACATTAAGTGCTATATGTATTATTAAAATAAATATGTATCATTTTTTCACTGGCTTTTTACCGTCTTGCATTATGCGGAATTCTGTTTCAAGATATGTTAGAAAAAAAATACAAATTTTTATATTGTTATATTGGTAAATGTGACAGTTTGTTACACAGGGGGGGGGTCAATTTTTTTGAAAATGCGTTACGTAATATATGGACAGCCCCTAATGCAAAAATCATTTTTATATACCTTCATGAATTCATGTCTCTTTTCGCGTGACCACTCACAAATATTTTGAAATATTGAACATAAAAAAAAATATGCCAAATAAAAAATTTACCACATCAAAAGAGTACATATACCGGGTGTCCCAACGATTTTCTCGAAAACTTAAAGAGATAATTAAAGTCCAAACCATCTTAAATAAGACAACCTAAACTATAAACCATAGAAAAAATGTTATCTCTCCAAAATATAAATTTATTGTCTATGAAACAAACATTACAGCGACAATTGTTTCGACTTTTTTAAAAAAGTAATTTTCAAGTTTTTAAATTTATAAACAAATTAACTTGAGTACACATTATTAGAAATGTCATACTGACAAAAACTTGAAAATGACTTTATGTTAAAAAAGTCGACACAATTGTCGCTGTAATGTTTGTTTAATAGACAATAAATTTATATTTTGGAGAGATAACATTTTTTCTACGGTTTATTTAAATCAACTCCAATATGAGTAAGGATCAAGAATTTCTTAATTTAACCTAAACTATCTTTTAGCATATATTTGATACTTTCAGCTCTCAAAATGTGGGAAGTGAGGGACGGTTTTTTTTTAATGGAATTAAATCATTTTAAAGCAAATAAAATTCTCTATTTGACTATATATTTTCTAATTTAAAAAAAAAAAATTTTAAAGGTTTTGATTCTTTAATTTTTTGTGCTAAAAAATGCGATTCTTTAGCACAAAAAGTTTTTTTTTTGAAAATCCCTGGGTAAATAGAGTTGGGACACCCGGTATGTACATTATTATTATGCATAATACTGCATATTTTAGATTCTTTTAGGCAATATCTGGAATAGTCTTAGGCCATTCTGTATGTGACAAATAAGGGCCTATTTTTCTTGGTGTACATGTAATGTTTTTCTTTTCTTTTTATTTACCAATTTAAAAAATCCCAAATTATAATAATAATAAAATAAAATAATAATTATTGGTTTAAAATAACCCAGATAACAATCGTGTGTCGCACGTTTCTAGCACGACGTGCGAGCTCACGCGTGCGTGTAAATATCTACTCATATGAGAAGCAGCGAGCGCATGTTCTGCATGTAATATGCCAGCATCGTGCGACGCACTTTTGTAGCACGACGTGCAATGCACGATCTGCATGTATTATTCAAGCATCAAGTGTCACACTTTTTTAGCACGATGTGAGAGCTGACGTATCTGACGTATACGCGTGTAAAAATACTTTTCCGAACTTAAAACTCACTTAGACAAATGTGTTTAAGTTCAGGGAAATTTTAAAGACCCCGAAAATATATGCAATCATATAATAGTCGCTCACGTTTATAAACGTATACGTTATTATAGCGTACCTTTCAAAGCTTTTTCTGAACGTTGTAATTTTCGAGGTCTTTAAAATGTCCCTGAACTTATACACATTGGTCTAAGCGATATTTAGGTTCGGGAAAATTTTCAAGTATAGAAAAAATTGTAAGCTCAAAAAATTGCCAAAGGTTCAAAAAACTTTCATGTTCTCAGAAACTTTTAGAAATTTTGAATATTTTGTGAATTTTGGTTTTGTAGAAAATTTTGTAAAGTTATTCTGATCTGGATTGCCTAAAAGGACCATCTGTTTTAACTTTATCAAAGGTAAAACAGATGTGCGGGCGCATGCGTGCGTCTCAAATGAGACTCAATTGAGGACACATTTAACTGGGGATATGAGTCGAACGTATGCGAGATAAATTGCACACATCCGTCTCATATTACACTCACTGTGCGCGCATCTTGTTATCTGGGAAGAAAAGTTACGTAGAGCTAAGGGAGGAACGTATTCCGCTATCTGCGCATGCGCTAGAAGAAATCAACATAAGAAAGTAAACCAACGACCCCCATTAAAAAAAAAAACACCAAAACAACCAAAAAACCAACGTAAACCAACGTTAACATAAACCATCGCTTTCCATTAAAAAAAAAACATCAAACCAGCACAAGACCAAGCGCATGCGTAGATCGCGGAATACGTTCCTCCCGTTAGCCCCTTCTGAAAAGTCAACTTTAAGAAAAAAAGGTAAGCAGTTAACGGGGTCCGGAAAAACAGTGGTTTTAATCGGTTAACGAAAAAAAAAACGGTGGTTTAGTTATTCCGGTTTTTGTTTCAGTCAACTGGTAAAAAACTCGTTTTTTTGCTAGCCCTGAAAATTAAACACCTAAGAACTTTACTCTGTATTATCAAACTCGTGTAGTTGTATCCTCCATTGTCTAATAAGACCATCCCATGCTCTTCTGGAGTATTTTATTTCTTTTCTTGGAGTTTTTGGATCTTCGTCCAAACGTTCATACCTAAAAATATATAATTTTAGGGCTTCATTAAAACGGAAGCATTATAGGATTGCTCGGCTGTCCGCCTGTCTGTCAGTCAGTCACAGCCGTTTATCTCATATACCAGGTGAGTTTTATTTATGTCCACCCCTAAAATTAGGATTAATCTTCATTCACTGAACACGAAACTTTGGTAATTTATATATATATATAATAATATAATAATAAATTTATTGCATTTAAAGAAACAAGGTTCTTATTGCAAGGTTTGACCTTGACTATAAAAATAAATACATGAAACACTTAAATGTTAAAAAAAAGTACAAAATAAATAAGTACAAATAATTCTAAAATAAATAAATAAATAAATAAAAAACAAAAGTAAGATATAGAAAAAAAATATAAATTGAATTAAACAGTTAAGTTGAGCCTTACTCATTCATTATGAAGGATCTAAGTTTGCAGATCTCAATAAAAAAGTTACAGATAGATTTAAGATGTTTGTAGTCGGAAGAATTTAAGCAGTCAATAAAGCATTTCATATTCTGCAATCTAGGCAAATGGGAAAGCCTCATAGAAGCGTACAGAGGGCATTCGAATAAAATATGGGCTAATGATTCAATTTTGGCCATGTTGCACATCGTACATGTTTCCGAAAAGTCTATTGTGAACGCCATGCCATTAAACGCAATTCTTAAGTTTTTGCGACTACACGGTAATTTATATATGTTTGCATTGGCTATAAAATGGCGGATTTATTTTTTTTTTACTTCCGGTTTCGCCGTATTTTAATATTGGCTATAAAATGGCGGGTTTAATTTTTTTGTTTCACTTCCGGTTTCGCCGTATTTTAACATTGGCTATAAAATGGCGGGTTTAATTTTTTTGTTTCACTTCCGGTTTCGCAGGAAGTAGCTTTTTTTTTTTAATGGAACACCCTGTAATTTTTTTCATTTTTGAATTCAGCTGAAAATTCTATGTATAAAAAACTGATCGTTTGTTTTTTACTTTTTTTTTTCGTTTTCGTTTTTATCGTATAAAAACTAGATACACATAATTTATCTTCTTTTTACTTTATCTTCAAAGTAAATCATAAATTTGGCATAAGAAAAATAGCGGAAAAATACTCTACAATTAAAGTTTACATCTCTCACTCATCAAATTTTTATTTTAATATTAGTTTTATATATTTTTTTAGCTTAATATAAGTAAAAACAAGGTAAATCATGTGTATCTCGTTCTTATACGATAAAAACGAAAACAAAAAAAAGTAAAAAAAAACAATAATTTTTTATACATAGAATTTACGGCTGAATTCAAAAATTTAAAAAATTACAGGGTGTTCCATTAAAAAAGAAAAATAATGCCACTTCCTGCGAAACCGGAAGTGAAACAAAAAAATTAAACCCGCCATTTTATAGCCAGTGTTAAAATTATAAAAATCACCAATCGTTTTTTCTGGGGGTGGATATAAATAAAATTCTGGGGGTGGATATAAATAAAACCCACCCGGTATAACCTAGAAACCTGAAATTTGGCATAAAGGAGAATAAAGTCCAGGTATATTTTATGTTGCCAAAAAGCCAAAAATTTAATTTTGGCAAAAATTTAATTTTAAGACTGATTTAGGCATAATTGGGCGGTGTTACGCAAAAATCGTCTCACCTACATTGTATTACATATGGGTTGGACTATTTTTGCGTAACTAAACTAACCCTAGTAGAAATTTAATGTTAGAATAACGTTTTTCTAATGTTAGAAAACTGTATAAAAGTATGGTATAAAATATGTGCAAATGTCCCGCTTTTTAACGTTAGAATCTAACGTTACAAACGTTAATCTAACGTTAGATTTTTAAGTTAGAAATACGTTATAAGTACGTTTAATTTCTAACTTTCGGAGGGGGCGTGGCCAACTAGGAAATTTCTACCTGCATAATAAAATGGCATCTAGAGACAAATTTATTCATATAAATAAATCTTAATATATTTTAGCAATCATAATATTTTTAAACATAATTTCTTTACATTTATTTATAAAATAGCCATCTTTTTAGGTGGCCCTAAATATTTTTCGTGTAATATCCTGTTATACTTCGATAAATACGTTTACCTCTCAAAAAAACTTTATATTTGGTTAATATTTATTTATACATTTAGAATCTTAAAATATTTTTTCAATTATAGTACACGACTTACTATAATTTTGACTTTTAGGGATATTTTTTTAAAACTTATTATAGAAATAATAAATAATTATCAAACCTAGGCACATATATGCTATAGCTGTCTGAAATTAGTATTTTCTACTATAGCTTACGTATTAACAATGGAAATTAAAAAATATTTAAAGTTAGAATAAGGTTAGAAAAAGGTTAGAATTTAGTTAGGAAACTAACGTTAGATTTATGTATTTTATAACGTTTTTGTCAAACGTTAGTTTTTAAGGTGAGATTTATATATTTTATAACGTTTAGGTTAGGTTTATATATTTTATAACGTTTGAGACTAAACAACAAAATGTCACTAATCTAATGTTATGTTAAGTTAGATTTATGTACTTTTCTACCAGGGTGAATTAGTCTTTAAAGATCCCTATCGAGTTAGATATGACATCTCAAAATCTTATAAAAAATGTCACAAAACACCTTTATCCGCTTGTCGCTTCAATTGATTTGCGCGTGGTTTTTTTCTGTTTTCGAAGGTGAAAACGCACCCCTGGAGAATCCAGGAGTCTAAACCTAACAAAAAAGTTTCTTGAAAAACGGGCTGAGCATTTATGAAGAATTGTTTTCGTGATATAATTATACATTGTTAATTTTATATTGTATAATTTATTTATTAAATAAATATTACCTTCTTAATTTTAAACACTATAAAAAATAACAATAATGCTAATAAAAGCAAGAAAAAATTTTTATATATAAAAAAGCATTTTCTTGCTTTTATTAGACTTTATTTTATTTTATATAGTGTTTCTTTTAAAATTAAGAAGGTAATATTTATTTAATAATACTTTTTTATACAAAAAGTTTTTTTATTTTAATAAAATATAAATAAAATATAGTCATTACTCGAGTTAATACTCGTTATTTTAATAAGTTATTAGTTTAAATTATGTCAATTTATTTATTTAGTAATAGATATGAGCGGAAGGACTTCGGTCGATAGCTTTTCCCCCCCCTCCTCCCAGGTGGGAAATAAACATTTACTACTACTACTAGTATTAGATCATGGGCGGATTTAAGGGGGCCATGGCCCCTCCCCCAGCGCGATATATTAGCATAAAAATACATTTAAAATTATATTTTTGGCGAAAGCGCATTTTTTTCCTTATGGATGCCCCCCCCCTTAAAGTCCTCTTGCTTATCCAAGACAGATATTAGCTTGATACTTACTTGGGTATTTTTTGAATATAATTATCATATCCAACCGTATTTTTTCCATAATCTATCTGTTTCTGTCTTCTTTCTAACACTTCAGGGTCTCTTTCATAATCAATTTTTTTCTTAGTGTTTTTTGCTCCTAATCGCGATTTTAAGGAAGGTTCTTCTACATATCCTCCTAATCTAGACTTTGCAGAAGGTCTTTCTAAATCTGAGCTATTTGTGGTATGATTTGGTTCATAGGGATTATTACGAATAAAAACAGAAAGTTTTGTGCTTTTTCTTGATGACAAACTGGCATTATTATTGTTTCCTGTTAATAGGTCTAAAGAACATAAATTTTCAGGTTTTATATTAACATTGTCAAATACATGGCCATTGTTAATATTTCCAGGTTCTCGTTTAATTGGTTTAGAATCCAATGATTCATCTTTAATATCACTATAGTAGTTTGATTCTTTTTTAATAAAGAAACTATCTATTTCAGACTTAGATTCATTCTTAATACTGCTTGATACATAGTCGTCTGCCGGCTCTTCCTTAATTTTTATTAAATGGGGTTCCAGCTTAAGAGATACATCCATTTTCTCACAGACATTCAGTTCCTAAGAAGTGAGTACCCTGTTAAATATGTGGACATATTCAACCCGATCGGATTTAAAACATGTTGCATTAGGGTGGTCCAAAAAAAAATTATTTACTTAATTATTGTGTTTGTCGTGAGATATAGGATATTTGAGGGAAAAAGAACCAAATTTGTAGGTTGCCTACGTTTCGTGACCTTTATTGTCACTTCTTCAGGGCTGTAACAATCAGAGAATATAAAATTACAATTATTACTAATACTATAGTATGGCAACCGTACATATATAGAGTATTAGTAATAATTGTAATTTTATATTCTCTGATTGTTACAGCCCTGAAGAAGTGACAATAAAGGTCACGAAACGTAGGCAACCTACAAATTTGGTTCTTTTTCCCTCAAATATCCTATATCTCACGACAAACACAATAATTTCAACATAAGGATACGACTAGCAAACAATTATTTACTTAATCTTTTCTATTTGTCGTGGTTCGAACGCCCTTACTCTATAGAGTAAAAATCCCAACCTGAAATTCCAGACTTTTTCCAGGTTTTCCAGACAAAAAATGTTGAAACTCCAGGTTAATTTGGCAAAAAAAAAATTGAAGAAATCATTTATATTTAGTTTTTATTATTTTTTTTTCTCTATTTTCTTTAATTTTATATTTCGTTTTTATATTAATATCGAGATTAATATTATTTTTTACGTAGTATTTAATTTAGATAATTACAGAATTCCCACCAAAAGTCGAAAATTAATTTGCCTCACTTTTCCCTGACCCTTGATAGTTTTCTATGACCCAAAATTAAAAAATTCCCATACTCATGCTGCACGAGTAGGGTAAAACCCCCAATCGTTGGCACTCCGGTAATTATTGGCACAGGAGTGATATTTTCGTTTATATAAAAAAATCTCCATTGGTACCTTAATCTAACCGTTTTTTTACGATGTGGCAATATTGCTAAATATTATACTTTAAATGCTAAAAATTTATCCCCCCCCCCTGAGCGGTAGATTTAGCGGTTTCGTGTGAACTACGAAAGTGTGAATTTTTAAGGTTTGTGTTCTGTGGTTTGTGCTAAGGAAGTGCTTTAAATAGAAGGTTAATAAAATAATTTATTGACGGACTTACTATATTTTATATGCATTCTACTTATTAATATGCCTTAAAAACTTTATTTTTCTTTACATTTTTATTTAATTTCGACGGTGCCAACAATTGGTATACAAAATTAAACTAAATTCTAATTGTTGGCACACCTGATATAAGACAAAACCAAAACCATATTTTAAAGCGGGTTGGCTATTATACAAAAGATACAGCTTTTGCTATAAACCTATTTCAAATAATTGAGTTCTTAATAGCCTTTAATGAAGAGCTTACAGTTTTTCCTCAATACATATTTACGTACCTAGGAATTTTTACATGAGTCATACAAAAAAAAATTACAAAAATTGTATTCTTAAAAATATCGCAGGAAAAAAATACAATTTATATTAAAAATTATTCAGGAGATTAATTTTCTACGTTTTTATTAACCAATCATTTAACGATATTTCTGACCACGTGTTTTTATTTCTGTCCAATCATATTACAGTTATATTGGGAATTTTCTACTGTAGAAAATTCTAGTGAGAATCGATGTAGTATTTTGTTTTTCAGTATTTCTCTTTTACAACAAGATTTCATACCTAAAACTAATTAATAATTAAATATGAATATATCGACACTCCCAAGCAACAAGGATGTAACTCAAGTTAGACCCATTTTGAGTTATACTCATAGGTAAACGCCTTGAAAAAAGACACACATGGTGGTACTACTCAGGTTTCTCCACATTCCACTTTAAGCAAAAGTTTACTTAAAATCACTTAAGTAAGAAATTCTAAACTTGATTATTATCAGAAACAAACAATAAATAAACAATAAATATTTAAACAGTTAAATAGAGAATTTTATAAGCTTTCAAATGATGTATCACATGACTTCCTTTTCCACTTCAATCATTTACCCACCCTTAAATAACAATAAAAAATATTTTAGAAATTTAGCTGTCGTGAAAAATGACAATATATGAGTTACGGCTTTGTTGCTTGGGGGTATCGATATTACTGTTTATAATTATTGTTATTACTTTATTATTTACCAAAAAATACCACAAAATATTCTTTTTATAAAATGTAATGACAGTTTTTATAGGTTGACTTTTATGAACATGTCGCGCTAGTCAGTACTACAGTAAGTGACTTAACTATTGACAACAATAATTTGCAATTTAAAAATGGACAAAAAAGTTTTAGTTTAGATTAAAAAATAATCTTCCAAATTACACATGATTCTTCGAATTATCGGGAAAAAATCACAGTTTTCATTTAAATTTGCTGTCAAAGGAAATAATTACTCCAAGGGCATCGCCCCTCCCGGTCGTAATTATTTCCAGAGAGAAAATTATCATGAAAACAGCGAATTTTCCCGCATAATTCTCAGCCTCTTGTGTAATTATATATGATAAAAAGACAAATTTTTTTTTGCAAATTTTCTTCAAAATTAATTATGCATAAAAATAAGCCTGCAAAATCAATAGTTTCTAACCCGTGCCAACAAGGCCCCGAAATTGCCCATACATTCCGAAAAGTGAATTTTCTATTAATTTGTGCTAGTGAATTATAAATATTAAATAAAAAAGTTTATAATATAAACTTTTCCTACGAATGTGCGGTAAGATATCTCTTTCCGCACGCATATGCGTGTGGAAAGAAAGCCTTTTCCGCACGCATAAATATTGTTTTATTTCTTAATTGCGTAGTTTTATTCTTGTTATATTAAATAAATTTTATTCATAATATTATAAAAATGTTCAAATTTATTAACTGTTTATTGTTTTTCTGATTGAAAAAATATAAAAATAACATTTAATTATTAAAATATAAAAGTATATTTTATTTTAACTCGATCGTAGAAAAAATATTGTTCCTAACGCGTGGGTAGTCGATCGGATTATTCGTTCTCGAGTTATCGTGCACACAAAAACGTGACATCAAACCGACGGACAGACAGACGGACATTTGAAAAAAAAAGTTGCTTATTTTTTCATATATATATTCTTGGATATATCCAAGATTTTTTTGTCTAGGATGATTTTTGATTTTTTTTTTGAAAATTTGAAACTGCCATATATATTATTTTAGCGCAGGCGCTTTGAACAATATAATAACTAGCCCCTGCCCGCCGGGGGTGGAATTAAAAAAAAGTATGAACAGATTCAGTTTTAACGACCTTAAAAACCCCCATTTACCAATTTTGACGAAAATATTAACAATATTTAAAAATAATTACCCACACCATCCTGGGGTGGTGCACTAATACAAATTGTATTATAATTTACTAATACAACTGTAGAACGCTTTAGAGTTTTTTGACATTGCACTATTAAACAATATGGGCTATAGGCCGGACCTTGCATGTATTTTTACTTTTCTTGCTAGAGAAGAAAATTTAATAATTAATAAATAGATAATCTAGTAAAACTTAAACTTTTTGTTTTCTTGCTAGAGAAAAAAAAATAATAGGTAATAGATAATTTAGTAAAACTAAATAAAAAAAAAATTACAGGCATTTAATCAACTCATTTCATTTAAACTTAAATCTTAAAAATTTAACTAAATTGATATAAATTTGTAGACTCAGAGAAATTTTGTGATAATTAATGTGTAAAATTTATTGTTTTTAACTTATTATTTATTTTATTGAAATGTAAAAAAATAAATTAAAAAGAAAGGTGGCAGATTGTGACAGTTCAATGTTGCGTGATTGTTTTCCTTATTTACTTTATTTTGATCCTATGAAAACAAATTTGACTGTGGCAAGATAGCTGGAGTTATACTCCAGCCATCTTGGACTGCGAGAATTAGAATTAGAAAAAATAAAACATGAGAAAAAACAAAAAAAAAAACATATCTCCCAGGTCGCTATAAAGTAAAAAGTACGAGTATTTTTATGAAATTTTATGACATTAATTTTATTTTATGACGATTTTAGGACAAATTGGGTCATTTTATGACAAATGGGATGCCTGCTAAGGGTGTTCTAAACACGACACAGAAAAAATTAAGTATATTTTTTTACCACCCATGTTACATTAACCCCCCCAGTTTGTCCAGGGGGGTGTTCTGTGTTGTCTAGCTAGTAAAACAGTTTACCTTTTTTATATTCGGCATTTTCAACAGGTAATAATGATATTAATTGGAATAAAAAAAAAATTATTTAATTTTTAAATTAATACTTTTAAAAGAAACTTACTTCTGTACTCTCTGATTTAGTATCCCTCGACATTCTTGTTTATATTCGTCAAACGGATTCCGTTTTGAGGTTATATTATATATTTATTACCTCGCGCATTAGTTGGAGCTGTATAGCAACCTGTATACAAAATTGTGCACAAAAGCAAATTTCCCTTTACTTATAAATTAATTATGTTTAAATGTACGGGATATAACGTATGAATAAAAACTTTTCGGCACTTCCCAACAATGAACTACTTTGTTCCTTCCCATTCAATGGAAATAAAATGGCGCCTCACAAAAAAATAAACAAAGTAGTTCAAATGTACCGTCATCTTTGTAACTTGGCGCGTTTTCTTCTTCTTTACTTTTGGCCCAACGAACTAATAACTCCTTTAGGGTGGGTGTTCTGTGCTTTAGGGTGAGTTATTAGTTCGTTGATAATTAGGCGCTCGTACTTTTTCAGCCAATATACTCTCGATGCGCAGAAACTACATGCAGCTGCATTTTCAATATAGGGAATATCATTCCACCCTTTCGTATTTTTGTGGCTTTTTACCAATGATCTAGAGGAATTTGTCATTTCACAAGAATCAACATTAAAAAAACTTACTTTCCCAATAAACAATGGTTCGGCGGCCGACAAAGTGGTGGCAAATCATCATCGCTATTTGACGTCAGCCCGACGTTGGAACGACGTCTGATCGCCGGTCGGCAAAATCATGGCAAATGATAATCGAAATACTACGTCGACTCAACGTCTAACAGCGGCATTTCATCGCACTTTGAATCATTATTCACGAAAATGCCGCCGATTAACCGATTATATATTTTGTACACATAATTTTTTTTTCAATTTTGTTTTTTAAAACAGTAATTATAATAATTATGGTAATTATAACCATTGCTTTTTCTATTTTTACTTTCCCCAAGGAAAGTCTTGTATTAGTTAATTGAAAAATTGGTATTGCTTTTTTCTACGTTTTTCGACGTTTTATATCCAAAATATATTTTTATATTTTCGTGAATGATTTTTTTAGATGTAAAATTGTTTTCAAAAAAAACTTATAAAAAATTTTCAGATTTTTTTTTATTTTCTTTTTGCGAAAAACAAAAAAAAACTAAAAAAATTTTACAAAAAAAAATATTTTCGAAAAAATTTTTTCAGAATTTTTAATTTTTTTTATCTTATTTTTGCGAAAAACAAAAAAAAATGAAAAAATGTTTTTTTTTTCAAAAAAAAAAACCAAAAAAAATTTGAAAAAAACATATTTTTTTTTAATTTTAATTTTGTTTTCGCAAAAAAATAAAAAGATGTTTTTTTTTTAAATGATAGTTTTTATGTTTTTTTTTTAAGTCTCGCCTCCCATAACATTTTTGTTTTCGGGGAGATCATTTTCAAAAATAATAGGGATCTTCCCCTCATAGAAACTAATTTTTCCTGAAAATTTCGAGTTGATCGGATAATTAATTATTGGCAATTGGTCCTTGAGTTATCGTGTCCACAAAAAACGTGACAAACTAATCTTTTAAATTTTCTTTTTGCGAAAAAAAAAATAAAAAATGATACTTTTTTCATTTAAAAAAAAACTTTAACATCCATAAAATTTTTGTTTTTGGGGGATTAATTTCAAAACAATAGAACTTAAACTTTACTTAAAATTTCAAGTCGATCCGATTATTCGTTTTTGAGTTATCGTTTTAATAAAAAACGTGACATCGGACGGACACACAGACGGGTATTTGGCTGATCTAGCCGGCCAAAAGTCGGTCATAAAAACTTTAGCGTAAGCAAAAAAAGGGAAGGTCCTATATAAATTCGAGAGATTGTTAAATGAGATACAGTTTATCTCCCACTTCCCCTACATTCCTAATCCCACTACGATCGGTAAAAACTTAGTGGTCATTTTAAGTGCAAGTTTAATTAAAAATAGTTTTTTAGGTAAATTAATTATAAAAAACAAGAACAATATATTAATATCCTAAACTAAAAGTCAAATTATTGCTAAAAAATATAAAATAAATTTATATTTTAATATGCTTACATGTAATTAAATACCTATATTAAAATCAATGAAAATCAGTAATTATTTAAAAAGCCATTCGAAATTATTTTATTTTAATTTTCTTCATCATCATATTTGTGCAATTTTAACCTCCACTGCTTAATAAGTCCATCCCAAGCACGCCTGGAGTATTTTAACAATTTATTTGGAGTCTGTGGATCATCTTTTTCCCGTTTTACCCTAAAATAATAAATTATTGTTTGACAAGTCGTAAAGATATGTAATGGTATGTAATGCTTTTCATCATATAGTCTGACACACATTAAGAAACCTTTGACAAAAGGGAGAGGTAGGTGCAAAAACCACAGAACATCAACAAAAAAACGCTCCGATTAAAACGAATTCAGTGTGAACATATGCATAGTTAGACTTTATTTTCAAGTACAATTTTTTGCCGCATTTATTTGGTCGTCTTCTCAGTAAACACTAAACTTCTACAAGAAGTTCTCACAAACTTGCATCAAGAAGTTCAACTTCTTATAAGACTTCTTGTTTCATTCTTCAGAACGTGCTGGAGAATTACGAATGTCCGCCGCGCCAGGAATTCTCCAAAACTTCGCAAATTACACGTTTTTTTTTTAAGTTTTACTATAGGGATGTACATTATATTTAAGTTTCAAAAAGTTTAATCAAATTCCGTTCATTCGTTCCAAAGTTATGCGGGAAGAAACATAAACAAAAACAAAGTCACACATTGAATTGATAACCTCCTCCTTTTTGGAAGTCGGTTAAAAATTCAGAATTTTGTCCAAAATTCAGAACTTTGTCCGTTTTTTTCCTGGCCCGCTGTGCATCGGCCGATTTTTTAAAAACTTTCTGGATTTACATAAAAATTGACAACACAATACAATTTTTTATGTAAATACAAATACAGAGTTTTAAAAATTCGGCCGATTTCTTGGTGCCGCTATTTTGAATTTAGACTTTTTAACATCAAAATTGGATTTTGCGATCCCAAAAAGTCCAAATTCAAAACAGCAGCACTAAGAAATCAACGAATTTTGAAACACTCTGTAATTGTAACAGTTTGTGTTAATGTTCTCAACATTTTCGAAGAAACGCTATTTAAGAAGAACTTTAAAACAGTGTAATTTTATAGGTATTTGCCATGACCAGAGCTAATCATCATTTTAATATCAATATCATATAATATTTTGATGCTTTGGTTAAATAATTAAACTTATCTAATTGTAAAGCTTTTCTTTATTTTGTTCTTTTATTGTTTTTTTTGGGGGCAGTAGTTTTTTTGTGTGGAATGATTGATTTGGCCGCAAAAAATGCCCCCTTTGACATATTTTAAAACATTTGTTTGAAGTGAAGCAGTGGCGGCAGAATGTTTCATTTGTTTGTTTTCAATAGATCACATGTGGCCGCACCTACACTGAATGGCTGCACTTGATCTTGCAGACCATGGTCAGAAATTTAGACAGTCCCATAAAAGCATGTGTTGGCCTGAGAAAAAATACCTTTTTATTGTTTAGCAAAAAAGCATGTATTTAAAAAGTATTTTTCATATTTATAACTTACTTTGGGACAGATTTGACATAGTTATCATAACCGATTGTGTTTTTTCCAAAATCAATTTGTTTTTGGCGCCTCTCTAAAACTTCTTTATCAGTCTCCAGTTCCTGGTTCTTGTTTTTGTTAAACCTAAAACACAAAAAAAATATATCAATGAACTTATAAAACCCTCAAAAACTTCATTTTGACAACTTCCTTTAAATTAAGGGTCTTAATTACCTTTTGGTAATTTTGTTTTCAGTCTTTTCTTGTACTTCTGCTAGCCTACTTCTCAAATTTGGTTTATGAATTTTGTCATTTGTAAAGGTACTTTTTTCATGATGTGTCTTGTATGGCGATTCTCTGGTAAATACTGAACGTTTTGCACTTTTACGTGATGTAGTAGTGGGTTCAACCTTTTCAGGAGATTTAAATGGTGATAAAAGATCTTGCTTGATTTGTAAACCTTCAAATAGTTTTTTGTTAAACGGCGAATTAGAATCTTCAATAATATTCTCATTTTTAACTTTATTCGACGATTCTGATTTTAAAGGTGTATTGGGAGGCTCTGAATCGCAAGAATCCTAAAAATTAACAAACAAAAAAATAGCCATGACAGCTCATTTGTTTATGCATACAAATACCTACATCATCAAATATTCTTGCATCCTTCAAAAGAGTGTTCACCGATAACCGCGTTGTATAACTCATTACAATTATTTAAATATGTATTATAACATTAATTCTTAAGTTTTTAACAAAAATAAACAAACAGAAAACCAAACACAACCCTATGAAAACAACACATGCAACTTCACTACGCCATTTCGGCGCCAAATCATTTATGTTGGCTGCGCTGTAAAGTAGTTCAATTGTCAAAAAGCTTGTGCGGGAAATTTAAACCTCTAGATCTTCAGGGTTCGTAGAAAATATAACTGTTATATTTTCTTCGAACCCTGCTAGATCTTAAAAAAAATGCACTCATATAAAAATAAATATATATTTTTTTAAATGTATAATTAAAACAAAAACCGTTAGGTTCGATTGAGCAAGCTGTAATGATCCCTAGTCCAACAAATTACTCTAGACCAATTTTTAAAAAATCCTCTACTGTTAGAACGTTTTTCAAACAAACCCAAAGTTAATTTTGAGCATAGTGAAAATGTTCGCCATTCCTTAGTGCTTACACCAATGGAAACCAATAATACTTGATGTAAAAACAAAATTAGCAGCATAAAAGCTATAAACAAACTGTATATTGCTGATATAAATGATATGCTTAATCTGAAAAAAAAAAACAATTTATGTTAAATGTACTAGGTACTAGTTACCTACAAAAATAGGTATAAATATTTAAAATATGCAAATATACTAACTCGAGTTGCTGATAAACTTCTGAACAATCGTCTGGCAGCATTATAGTTTTATAAAATATAAAAGGATGGCATGCTGATGTTAAAGTTAAATTTGAGCTATAAAGTAAAGCCCCAATGGCAAATGCAATTGATACAATAAATAAAAACTGGTTATGACGTCCAATACAGCAATCAAGCCTAAAAAACAATCAAACAAAATTTAAATATTAAAATAAACTAACCAATTGATTAGTTTATATTAGCTTAAATTTTATTATTTGAATTTTGTACGCCATGGCGTACTTAGGGTTCAATCCGGCAAGGTTCTCGGGGGACCGCGAATTGTAATAGTTGGAAAAATTTGTGACCACTGTAAAATTCGGTAAAATTCATTGAGCTAAAAACTTTTAAAAGTTCCAATTGGAACATAGGTTCCTTGTCCAGTTCTTGGCTACAACTGTTTTGTAAAAATTTATGTGGGGTAACGTAGGGAACGTTCAAGTATTACGTAACGCAAATTTTGATCATTTTGGACCCCCCCTGTAACGCTATTTTCCTATACCATTAACATGGGCGTAACACTCCAAAATGACCCCCCCTCCTCTAGGAGTGTTACGTTATACTTGAACTTTCCCTTACCAAAAAATCAAAGGTCTTTTATTTTTAGAAAAAAAAGTTTTTAGAATTTTTCTTCATTTCTGGAAAAAAAAAGTTTTGTGTTTTTTTTTTTGCATCAAGTAATATTTTTTCCGATTTTAAAAATATTCAAAATTTTGGGAAAGCCTTGTATTCATGCAAAAATTTTCCTTTTTTTTTGCGTATTTTTGCGTTTTATGACGTTTCATGTCGATATAAATCAATTTCGAGGAAGAAAAAAAAATTTTCGGTCGATCGGTCGTTCGTTTGTCCGGAAAATTTGTAAACACGATTACTTAAGAACGCTTTAAGCTAGAGACTTGAAATTTGGTATACACGTATGTTACCAAAAATTTTTGGAAAAAAAAGTTTTGTTATTTTTTTTTGCATCAAGTAATATTTTTGATTTCCCATTTTAAAAATATTCAAAATTTTGGAAAAGCCTTGTATTCATGCAAAAATTTTCCTTTTTTTTGCGTATTTTTGCGTTTTATGACGTTTTATGTATAAGAAAAAATTGTCGGTCGATCGGTCGGTCGTTTGTCCGGAAAATTTGTAAACACGATAACTTAAGAACGCTTTAAGCTAGAGACTTGAAATTTGGCATACACGTATGTTACCAAAAATTCTCGCTCGAGATTGTTTTTGGTAAACATTGGGTCGGGGCAAGGGGGGCAAATGGGGAAAATACAAAAAAATTCACAAAAAAATTGAAAATTGCTATACATAGTATAGGGGTCTTTGAGGTTGTTTAAATTGATCTGATAATAAACATTCTCTAACTTCACCCCCACGGAGTGTTTTAAATATTTTCATCAAAATTGGTATATAGGGGTTTTTGGGGTTGACAAAACTGAATCTGTAATTATTTTTTTTAACTCTACCCCCAGGGGGTGGGGAGTGATTTTTTTATTTTTTTATAAAGGGGTTTTTGAACTGAATCTGATAATAAAAAAAAATGGGCGGGAGTCAGTTTTCTTATATTGGGGTTTTTGAGGTCACTAAAACTGAATTTTAGAGTAACATTTGTCTTAATCCACCACCTGAGGGGCAGGGGGGGTTGTTTTTGTGAAAATTGGTATACTGAGGTTTTTGAGGTTGCTGAAAGTGAATCTGATAATAAAAATCCATTTCATGCTTGGAGGTGAAAAATGGGAAAGTTCTTTTACTGGGCAGTGTTTTTTTTAATTATATAAGGCTCCATCCCACAGTGTGTACACTGGATCCATGGATTATGACATAAACATTATGTAGAAAATTATTAAGATTTTTTAATATAATTTCACAGTTGAAAACTTACCAAACACAATGATGATCCTTATCTGGTATAGATTTTTGGCATATCATACAATTTTGCAGTCTTACTTCTTTAGAAGTATATCCATCTTCTAGCACCTCAAGTCTATTTAGTTGATTTACTCTTACTTTTAGCATATATGTTGAGCACACAAATCCAAAAATAAGAACGCTGAGAGCTACATTTTCCTCCCACAATATCTTTAAAAATGGTATTACCACAAATTCAAATATAAAATATAATAAAACTGTTGAAGTTATGGACCACATAAAGAAAAATTTAGTATTTGGTAAATATTTTATAAAAAAATTAAATAATAGTGCTAAAAATACTAGTAAGGTTGTAAATGAAAATATAGTCCACCATAAACTTAATGAAGCTATAAAAAATACAGACGGTAGAATGATTAAGGGTAAAATAGCATCAAATTGCAACTGTTTTGCTCCTCCTCGCCAAGGAATGCGTAGTCTATCTTGAATGGTAGCCATAAGACGAGATTTATTCCTGTTAGAAACTTTTTTACCAGATATTAAGCTAAAAATGAACATTATATCAGCTAATCAGCTAGATTAGATAACAAATGAGAAATTTTGTCACCAATTCCCTTTCCCTCTACAACTATATTAAATATACTAAATTCATCAAAGTCTTTTTCTCATGTTTTTAAAATTTTAACTCGTAAATATATTTATTTATTTATTATATATAACAATATATTATTATGCATTCCTAATCTTAAATTATTATTGGTGTAAGGGCAGCAATGCAAGTTAAAAAATGTTTTTACCTATCAAAACTCTCGTCTAAATCCACGCAATTGCAAAAACAAGCTAAAATATGATTTCTTTCATTATTTATATCCAGATATTCACAGCAACATAAAGGCACTACTTTATTATCGTTGTTCATTCCAAAAAACACGAACAATTTTCGCTAATTTTTATTTATTTACATTTTATCACTGTCAAGTTGCTAACAAACTGCCGGTAATTTAGATAGAGTTTTTACCGATATAGATTTTAAATTAAAAATCTATTAATTGCTGTTTATAATTTCAACTAGGAACTTCTGAATCATCGATTAATTTTTTGTATTTATAATTTATGCAAAGTTACAAATCAATTAATTTGTAATATTTAGTTCAAATGACTCGTTTTATAATGACAGTAGTTCTAATGTTTCAAATAACCTATAAAACTAAAAAAATTCAGTTGTTCAGTTATTTATTAAAAATACCTCAATGCTAGTTTTTATTTAAAATGTCGATTACATCTAAGATAGTACTAGGTTCTGCTTGTGCATTTTCCTTAGGAATTATTGGATATGTTCATATAAAACAATATTATGACAGGTAAAAAGCAAATTTCATTTCACCATGTTAATAACCAGAATATTATTTTAAATTGTAGGGATCAATTACATCAAGGTGTCATAAAGGATGTGGAAAGGAGACAAAGAAGGAAAGCTGAGAATTTATATAACTTACAACAACAAATTGATTATACAAAAGAACTAAAGAAAAAATCAGTTGATGAGACTCCAAATACCTAGATAAATTGATAAATTAATTTTTGTATATACCTATAGTAAGTAGTAATGATAAGTTTTTGAAAATATATTTATTAAAAACAGGTGATTAATACTATAATATATTATATTATAAATGAGTAGTCCACTTGCAAAACTCCCTAAGTTACATCCTTGAGATAATGGCATAATAGTATAATACTTGTATAAATATATAATTAAAACAGTTTTTTATGCAGAATAAATAATTCACTTTGATGCAAAACAAAGTGAAAAATCTTGTACTGCAAAATGTACTAAGTTAAGCAAGAGTCCACCTGCAAACAGTGATCTTTAAAAATCCAATTGCAAACAGTGCTAAGTTAAAATTAGCCCAGTCACATATGAATGATAACTTAAGAATACTTTTAGTTAGAGACATGAAATTTGGCATACAGGTATGTTAACAAAAGTTCTCGCTCTGGATTATTTTTGGTGAACATTGGGGTGCAGCAAGGGGGGCAAATGGGAAAAAATAATTTAATTTTAACAAAAATTTAAAAGTTGCTATAGGTATAGGGGTTTTTAAGGTTGCTGAAATGAAATCTGATAATAACATTTTTCTAACTCTACACACATGGCGGGAGGAGGTAAATATTTTTAAATATTTTCAATATTTTCGTCAAAATGGGTATATAGGGGTTTTTGAGGTTGCTGAAAGTGAATCTGATAATAAAAAAAATCCAACTCGACCCCCTGAGTTGCGGGGGGTAGTTTTCGTGAAAATTGGTATATTGGGCTTTTTGAGGTTACTGAAAGTAAATATAATAATAAAAAAAATTCTCCACCCCTTGAGGGGCGGGGGTAGTTTTATAGAAAAATTATATGCTGGGGTTTTTGAGGTCGCTAAAACTGAATATTAAAATAAAATTTTCCTGCCCTGAGGGGCAAGGGTAGTTTTCGTGAAAATTGGTATATTGGAATATGATAATAAAAAATCCATTTCACGCGCGGAGGTGAAAAATGGGAAAGCTCTTATACTGGGCAGTGTATTTAATTCTAAGATTTAGTTTTAGCGACCTTAAAAACTTCTATATACAAATTTTCACGAAAGCAACCCCTCAGGGGGTGGAGTTAGATTTTTTTATTATCAGATTCACTTTCAGCAACCTCAAAAACCCCTATATACCCATTTTGACGAAAATATTGAAAATATTTAAAAATATTTACCCCCTCCCGCCGTGTGTGTAGAGTTAGAAAAATGTTATTATCAGATTTCATTTCAGCAACCTTTAAGATTTAGTTTTAGTGACTTTAAAAACCCCTATATACCAATTTTCATGAAAACTACCTCCCACCCCTCAGAGGGTGTAGTTAGAATTTTTTATTGTAAGATTCAGTTTTAGCGACCTCAATATATAAATTTTCAAGAAAACTACCCCTGCCTCTCAGGGGGTGGAGTAAGATTTTTTTTATTATCAGATTCACTTTCAGCGACTTGAAAACCCCCAATTTACCAATTTTCACGAAAACTACCCCCCGCCCCTTTGGGGATGGAGTTAGAATTTTTTTATTATCAGATTCACTTTCAGCAACCTCAAAAACTCCAATATACCAGTTTTAACGAAAACTACCCCCCACCCCTCAGGGGGTGAAATTAGAAAAAAATTATTATCAGATTCATATTCGCCAACCCCAAAAACCTCTATAAACCAATTTTGACGAAAATATTGAAAATATTTAAAAATATTTACCCCCTCACCCGCTCGGGGGTGGCGTTGAAAAAAAATTATTAGATTCAATTTCAGCAACCTCAAAAACCCCTATATAGCAATATTCAAAATATTCTAAAAAAAATGTATTTTTCCCCATTTGCCCCCCTTGCCGCACATCAATGTTCACCAAAAACAATCCCAAGCTAGAACTTTTTGTAACATACCCGTATGTCAAACTCATTGCCGGTTGTCAACTGACAATTAGCTTAATTTCCAGTTGCGACTGTCAATTAGCACTAATTGCCAGTTGTCAACTGACAATTAGCACTAATTGCCAGTTGTCAACTGACAATTAGCACTAATTGCCAGTTATCAACTGATAATTATAAAAAAAAATTGTGTGGCCCTTCTATGCTTTCATAGTAATAATATTAAGTATAGTTAGATGCGTTTACATACGACTTAACTACCGTATTAATAAATACGATAGTTATAACTGTGGTAGTTAACTAATATGTAAACGTGTTAATAGAGCGGCAGAGTTGGGGAACTGGCAGAGGCAAAGACTTTTTTATATTGTGGTCAGGGCTAAAGCTTTATCTGCAGAGGAAAATATTTAGTTGGGAAACTAGTTCTGCAGCTGCAGTTGAATTCTAACTTTTACATCAGAAATTAAGTTATTTTTTTCAAAAGTGCGCTGTCAAAATCACACAATAATACATATACTTATGTAATAAATATTTTTATTTAAAAAACAAACACAAATACTATAATATATTTATAATATAAAATAAATTTAAAATCTAAGTCATATCATCTGCCCATCTCACTCTTCTATTCTCTAAATTGCTGAAACCAATTCCAAAATTTTTGTGTAGCTCTTCCATTGACTGACGATTGTATTCATTTTCATAAAATCTTTTGTACTTTCTTACAAGCATTATACAGCAGATGACGAAAACAATTTGTACTATAACCCATGTTAATATTAGTCCTATTACCATTGAATAATCCACACAAACGGAATTGTTCACATAATCTACAAAAAACAATTACTAAAATTTAGGTTAACGGTAATTACCAATTATAACTGTAACTGTAGTTATAACCAGTCATCGGCGAATTTCCAGTGCTCGCATAGGCGCCGCGTCGATTATATCGTTGACGCGAGGTTTTAAATATTTACATTTTTATTTTCTTCGAAAAACACCGATATATTTACATATTTATAGTTAATATGTATATTCAATATTGTTGTGTGTAACAAATTAGTCGATTTAGTGACCTTTATAAGAATTTCCCTCATAATTCGGCAAAATTATTCCGTAAGCCTATGTTTCTGGGTTTATTTTCAACGTTGATGAGTCATAACTGAATTTATTCCGATTAATGGCTATAACTGGTTGCTGGGAAGGTTTACCCGATTTTTTTTTACCTTCAAAAAAGTTTTGACAGTTTTTTTTTTCTCAAAAAAAGAAGGCTTTTCCAATTTTGTATTTTTTTAAACAATTGTTGATAAAAAAAATAAGTTGAAGGAGTTGAACCACTTCAAAATACCCGGTCTTTTGTGACCCGGTTAGCACACCAACCTTCCAGGAAGGTTTCTGAAACATATAGATCTCGTTACGTTCCCGCAAGCTATTTGGAGAGTTGGAATGTACGTTCCAGGAAGATAACAATGTTAGGTCCCAGGAATGTTTCAGGGAACAGACCGGAAATGATGGCGCGTAACTTAAATGACGCCAGCGTTTCAAGTTAAAATTTTTAAATATACCCAACCAAAATTTTATAATAATATCTTTTACGTTAAACAGACAGGCACGTTTCTTATGAAAACTGACTTTCGGTCAAAAATTCTGAATTTTTAGTATGATGTAGATTTCATCTTTCTCATAAAAAGCTCCCTAGTAGAAATTTAACGTTAGAATAACGTTTTTATAATGTTAGAAAACTGTTAAAAGTACGTTATAAAATATGTTCAAATGTCCCGCTTTTTAACGTTAGAATCAAACGTTAGTTACAAACGTCAATCTAACGTTAGATTTTTACGTTATAAATACGTAATAAGTACGTTTAATTTCTAACTTTCGGAGGGGGCGTGGTCAACTAGAAAATTTCTACCTGCATCATAAAATGGCAGCTGGAAACAAATTTATTCTAAGGTTAGAATTTAGTTAGGAAACTAACGTTTTCAGTATTCCAAATTTAAAGTCTTTACTTCAGGCCTTTTCGAGTTATCTTGGTTACAATTTTTTCTGAATAAAGCTACAGGCTAACCGACCGACTGTTGTTTTCGCGAAAATCAGCTTTTTGTTTATAAAACGTCAAGAAAATATAAAAAAAGTTAGAAACATGTTCCAATTGTTTTATAACGCAAGAAAGCAAAGTAGTTATTTGATAAAAGTTAATTTACCATAACCAGCAACCAAAATCCTCTTATTTTCACCAGTTATAAGGCTATCAGTTAAAGGTTTCGAATCCCTAACAATCATTATATATTGTAAGGGCAGCTCATTTTGGACTTTTGAATTAGGAATATATGTTCTTGCACCAGGATTTGTGATTTTCACCACTGAAGTTCCATTTATTGTATGAATCAAGTGTGAAACTGTGTCCCGTTTAGTTCTTGTTACTGATTGATTATAGGCACAGACAACCTAAAAATTAACAAAATAAAAAAATACTGCTGCCAACAAAATAATACCGTCATCTTGGGTGACTTGATTAGGCTTTTAGACTTCTTTGTTCAATAAAAAAAAAAGTTTGTGAAGCGATATAAAAATAAAAATTGGGGAAATATGCCAAACTACTGTGATAATAGGCCATTAAAATAAAAAATATGTAAAAAAATTGCAATTACCAAAAAAAAAAAAATAAAAATGGCGTGTTTCAAGTCACCCTCCTATTTGGGAGACTTGAAATACTGCCCTAAAACCTAGGGTACATATGTGACAGAAATATCTTATTTTAAAAAGTAAAAGCATTTATTTAGACATAAAAAAACATGTACCTACAAAAAAATAAACATTTATTCAATAAATAATAAATAACTTATTAATTAGGGAAAATTAAAGAAAAAAACTAATCAATATTAAACATTTTAATAAGGTTGGGTCTAAATTGGTATCTGCCTATCATTTTGGAGTGTTACGCCCATGTTAATGGTATAGGAAAACAGCGTTACAGGGGGGGGTCCAAAATGATCAAAATTTGCGTTACGTAATACTTGAACGTTCCCTTAGCTTTCATCAAATAAATATTCAGTTTTAATGAATATATTAAGCGTTTTTGAGTTATCGCGCTTTCAAATTTTTCCGGACAGAACGACCTGACGAACGAACGACCGACAGTTTTTTTTTGCTCGAAAAAAAATTAAAAAAATTGCACTAATTTTAAAACGGGAAAGCAAAACAAGTCAAAACGAAAAACAAACAGCTTTTACACATTTGAGATAATTACTTACTTCAGGGCATTTTTCAGGGCAAAATTGGATCATAACGCTAAACCTTACTACTGGAGACGTAGCAAACTTAAAAGCTTGAAAATTTCCTATCAACTTAATCGACGAATTCGTAATAATTTTGGTCAGTTTTGGAAATATATTTAGATTTGTAGGACATCCTCTGTCATCCAACAGATAAATAGTTTCGTTATCTTTATCAGTCATTGCTACCAAATTGCCTGCCCACACGTCCACTGAGTCTAAAAATATAAAACATATAGCAATATTAGAAAATTCCCTAGTAGAAATTTAACGTTAGAATAACGTTTTTCTAATGTTAGAAAAGTGTATAAAAGTACGTTATAAAATATGTGTAAATGTCCCGCTTTTTAACGTTAGAATCTAACGTTACTTACAAACGTAAACCTAACGTTAGATTTTTAAGTTAGAAATACGTTATAAGTACGTTTAATTTCTAAGTTTCGTAGGGGGCGTGATCAACTAGGAAATTTCTACCTGCATCATAAAATGTCAGCTGGAGATAAATTTATTCATATTAATAAATCTTAATATATTTTAACAATCATAATATTTTTAAACAAAATTTCGTTTCATTTATTTATAAAACAGCCATCTTTTTAGGTGACTCTAAATATTTTTCGTGTAATATCCTTTATACTTCGATAAATACGTTTACCTCTTAGAAAAACTTTATATTTAGTTACTTAATATTTTTTTATACATTCAGAATCTTAACATATTTTTTCAATTATAGTACAGCGTTGCCAGATTTACTATAATTTTGACTTTTGGGGGATATTTTTTAAACTTATTATAGAAATAATAAATAATTATCAAACCTAGGCACATAGCTGTCTGAAATGAGTATTTTGTTGTATAGCTTACGTATTAATAATGGAAATTTAAAAAATATTTAAAGTTACAATAAGGTTAAAAAAAGGTTAGAATTTAGTTAGCAAACTAACGTTAGATTTATGTATTTTATAACGTTTTTGTCAAACGTTAGTTTTTAAGGTTAAAAAAGGTTAGAATTTAGTTAGCAAACTAACGTTAGATTTATATATTTTATAACGTTTTTGTATGACGTTTGAAACTAAACATAAAAATGTCACTAATCTAATGTTATGTTAAGTTAGATTTATGTACTTTTCTACCAGGGTTGGAATGTATAAAACTTAGGGTTTGAGCTGCGTTGTATTTTCCCCCGCGTCACGTGGGCCACGAGCCGTGGTGTGTGATTTTTTTGTTGTTTTCAGATTGGGTTAAAGGTACCCCAAAAACCTTTACACGTCAATTTTTATAAAAATATTGCAAATATAAGAACTTTAAGTTATTAATAATTATTATTATTATTGATTGCCCCTTCCCCTTGGAGTCAAGTTACAGTTTTTTTATCAGATTCAATCTTGGCATCAAACCCGGGTTTGAGACCTACATACTATTGTTCACAAACCCGTAATATAAATTCTATAATTAATAAACAAATATAAATAAAAATATTGTAAACTTTAAAAATTATGGCATCTTGCTGTTCTGGGTTTGAGTTAGAAAATTGTTATTATTGGATTTATCCCATTGAAAATGACGGGTTTGCGCGGGTATAAATGGTGAAATTCACTCGCTCGAGTCCGGTTTGTGCACCATTTATACCCGCGCAGATCCCTCATGTTCCATAGGGTAGTTTAAGCTACCTAAACAACCCCTATTTGTACACCAATTTTGACAAAAATACTGTAAAAACTTTAAAATTGGTGCCTTAAGGACACTAGATCGATGGCCCTGCACCGCACTGGACTAAATTTTACAGATATTGTGTTCTTAGTTGACCCCGCCCCCAAACACCTACTAAATAAAAACCCATATAAAATAATTCTACAAAAAAAAAATAAATAGCCTCAGCGATATGGATAAACAGACAGACAAATATATTTAATTTTAAAGAATCTACTTAAAGACGTACATAGATATTTAAAATACAAGGCGAAAAGTTATAATTTTCGATTGAGTAGGTTTTTAAAAACCGAGGGCCGGCCGATGGGGTCGGCTCGGGAGTAATAAACCTACGAAATTGAAATTGAATTTTTTGCCCGTGTATTATACAATATTTTTTATTTGATTGTTAACATGTTACTAATTAAAATAAATTATTAAAATATACTTAATTTTAAACTTCAAAAAATATTTCTTTTTACTGTCTTATTACTTATCTAGTTATCTATGACAAATTCAAATCGCTAAAAAACAATTGAATCGTTTCTTTTGCGGGCGGTTTCATTGTCAAATTAGCTTGTGTTGGTGTTTTGGTTAATTTCTGTTAAAATGTGTCTGTTATGAAAACATTAATACTTCTGAGACCCTTCTATGAATATTGTAAATATTGAAATTGATTTTACAATTGAAATTTTGTGTTGCAATTTATTTTAGTGGATCAATACAGATTAATCGGTTAACATATATTTTGAGGTTATATTATAGAAGAAATTTTTATTTTGTATGAAATGATTATAAAAACTGTATCTCGTCAAAAAGAACATATAGTTTAAGACCAAAAGGTCATATTTCTTTATAAATAATACAGTAAAGGTAAAGCACATTTTTTTAAAAAGTTTAAAAATAACAAGTTTTAGTTAGCGGGCGAAAAGAACTTTTATCCAACACCTTCACAGAAACACTTGTTTTGAACACTATTTTAAATGTCAAAAGTGAGTTTTTTTCCACTAGTAACTAAAAAATTTTTCACCCACTCTTTTACGTACAGCTTTTGACCTCACCCAAAATTAGTTACATACCCTATTAATTAAGTATTATAACTATTCTATAAATAGAAGCACGTTAACTAAACCATAAAAATGAAAGAAAACCCCAAATTATTATTTAGTTTTTGAATAAAATACTGTTTTTATTAAAAATTCTGTCATCACCGCGTCCATTTTGACGTTTGTAAGAAATGTAAAACTAGCAATTGTTTATTTTTAATAGGCATACTTAGGCCACGGCTGCCTATTATTTTAGTATTAAGAAAACCTAATCTTAATACTTTTGACATAATTTTTCGCAAAATTATAGATTTTTATTTAAAAATAAAAGGTGTTGGATAAAATTAAATTCTCAACTAGTGTATTAAGTGATTTTATCCACTTAATACACTAGTTAAGAAAATAACTATTTGGCCCTAGGGCCAATAATAATTTATACTAATAGTATAATACCCTTACCGGTAGTATTTGCTTCTATTATAAGTTGCAATTCTTGCCCTAACTGGGTATCACTGACTTCATTTTTGTTGTAAAAATCCAAAACTCTCATTTCTACGCTCGGGTTGGCCGTTTTATTTCCAGAAATATTTACTATTGTATTTCCTTTGTTGGGCAGTTGTCTAAAAAATGTATAAACATATATTTTTGATTTTGCACTGTGCAACTTAGCTAACTTTTGTAAAAATGCAAAAACCCGTATTTCTTTTTGTTTAGACTTATAAAGAGTGACCGCAAAAAAGCGGTTTTTTAGCCTGTTTTACTTTATTTTTTATTAAAAAATAAAAAATTCAAAATATTTACAAAACGCATTTTTCTGTAATATGAAACATAAAAAACACGTAAAGGGGTATCACCCTTGGATTTGAAGAAAATCTACCCCCACAAAGAGGGTTAAACTACCCCCAAGCACCAAAAAGTAAAGTTCAGTTCAAGTACCCCTTTGTTTAAGGGGATTTTTAGCTTCTAGAACAACAAATTTAGCTTTTTGCACAAGTTCATGACCAGACAAAAATTTTGAGCACTTATACGTTACATTTTATCAATTCCAATCGAAGTTACAGGTGTTGGAAAAACTGGCTAACTTCACGATCACTCTTCATAGAAAAAACGGATTCCTTGAACCAACGACACGTGTCTTTGGATATGTTCAAAGCCATATTCTCTTGTTTCAAGGCTGGAATTTTTTTGAACCAAAATCAATGTCCTTGAATAAAGAGCGCGGATTTTTATTTCAAAACCCGTGCTCTTCATTCAAGGACATTGACTTTGGTTCAAGAAAATGCCAGCCTTGAAACAAGAGAATATGGCTTTAAACATATACAAAGACACGTGTCCTTAGTTCACGGAATCTGTTTTTTCTATATTTGAAACCTGTGCCATTTTATTTAGCTTAATACAAACGTTAATTATAATTTGTATAAAAATAGCCGGAAAATATTTCATATTTTCCCAAAAATTCAAAAAAAAAATCATTGTACCATGCAATTCGTAGACTACAAAGTACATGTACTTTGTAGTCGGATTTCCTTGTTCAGAGTACCGCATGATTGTAGTATTAATTGAGAAAATAAATTTCCAAAATGAAAGACAATAGAAAAAAAAGTAATATAAAATCATTCATCAAAGTTTTTTTGTGTGCATGTTTTTAAAATTTGTAAAAAAAAAAATTTTACCGCTAGTAAGCCCGTTTTATTTATTTTAAATTATAATACTTATAAGTATATACAGGGTTATTCAGAAATAAGTTCGAGAAATTTAAGAGGTGATTCTACGTTAAAAAATATGAAAAAAGTCCCTGTAAAGGTTGGTCCGGAAATGAGCCCTTAGAGGATATATTGAATGGGGATCAAAAAAAGCACCAATAAAATTTTAATGCTGCAGGACGATTCTTCATTTAAAACTAATCAAAAAGTATTCTTCAGCAAAACACCTAAATTTAATATTAAAGGAGTAATAGCCTTTTTATAAGTAACATTTTTAGTGGCACAAAATGTTACTTCCTTTTGCATTTTTTTTAAACGGTTGCTCCTAGAATGTTACACTATATGACATTTTTTATGTTATGTTTTACTCAAGGAATCTATATTTTTTCACCAAAATTCCAAAAAAATATACATAAAAAAGTTTGGGGCAAAAATGGTTAAGCCTCACATATTTTGTCAGTCTAGGCACGCCTCTAGATAAATTAAAAAAAATAAATTAACATAAACTTATTATCCTTATTAAGACTAGTAGACATGCCAAGGCTCGTCGCTCTAGCTTAACGGGTACAAAAGTTATTAATTAAAAACATTATTTTTATTACAATTTTAAAGAGCCGTAGCTCCCTTAGGACTCATTTCCGGACCAACCTTTTAGGAACATTGTTTCATATTTTTTAACGTAGAATCACCTCTTAAATTTCTCGAACTTATTTCTGAATTACCCTGTATACTTACGCGGTTATAGTAACTCCAGTGCCGATTAAAATGCTGCTTTCGTTTCCAAAAATGCATCCTACTTTCAAAATTCTATCTCCTTGTGTTTGAATTAAAGAATTGTATTGAAGAATTAGTGTTCCAGCCATAAGAATCCTAGAATTATTTAAAATCTTGCATATAAATTTACAACACGTAAGTATGTTTTCATACCTTTAGGTACAAAAAAGATGATAATTTTACTACTACAATATTTACAACCGAAATTGTAATATTACACTGATTGCATGACATGCATGTTCATGGTTATTACAAAATCATAAATATTATTTATCCAATACATACAGATAATAAGACAATTACCAGATTTATTTTAAATAGATAAACTTAATAATAACCCCCGCGTGGCTGAATAGATAAATTTATTTTATCCACTCAACTGTCACTTGTCAAATTATTTTCTTGTAAATGTCATTAAAATTTTTAATAAAAATATGAATTCCTAAGCTATTTATGGATAAAACCTTGTATGGCACTCATGGGTAAACCGATATTGCCATATTGCCAATATCTTACTTTACCCACTAGTACCATAAATAACTATAATGATTTTGCATGAAAAGGTATAGGGAAAGGTGGGCCACCATGAGACTTAAAAATTCAACCCTAATTATTCAAGTTGTTATTAAAAATATTTCGGTCAAATAAATTTTGGGTAAAAATATATTCAAAAATAGTTTTCGGTATCGTGTCTCATGGTGACCCAGAGACCGGGGCACCATGAGACATAGGTGTTAACAAAAAAAAAGGTTGAAAATATATTTTTAAACCATTTGATACAAGACTAAAACTCGTTCATTGTTTATTTTAGTAAGATTATTGGAACAAGAAAACAGGACTATATATAAAAAATCTATTTTAGCAATGTCTCATGGTGGCCCAAATCGAAACCAGTAGAATAATAAATTAAAATAAGGCAAGCAATATTACTTTTAGATATTTAAACCAAGTCCATATTAATTACTTCTAAAACAATTTAATTTTTAATAATTTGAATATGGAAGTCAAACTGTCCACCATCACACAGTCTTATGGTGGCCCATAACGAAATATCTCATGGTGGCCCAAATCCACATTTACAAAAAAGAATTATATGATATATATATTTTTTAAGAATATATTTGCATTTTTTTATATAATTCTTAAGGGCATTAGTAGTCTTTTAAATTAATATAAAAAGCTTCTCTTGAAAGTTTATTTTAAACTCGCAGCCATTGCGCAGAGTATTGGTGCAAAATAAAATCGACGCTCAAAAGCACGACTCACAGGCACTACTCATTTGAGGCTAAGCAGGCCGTGAACAAAAATATATTGGAATGTGCGGTTGGGAGGGGAGGTAACTATTATATGTTATATATTCTCATGGTGGCCCATGCTCATGGTGTCCACCCTCCCCTACATTTTTATAATGTACTTGCCTGTCAGAAGCTCTAGCTTTCGTAATTCCACACTGACTAGAAATAAGGGCTAATTTTAAGCTAATTACGTTATTCTTTCCTTGTCCAATAGCGTAACATTCAGAGTGGTCCGAATATCCCTCTATGTATATTCTACCGTAAAAATCTGTTTCTGGTTTATATCTCACCGTCATGTACTTGTCTGTGCAAGATACTGATACTAAAACACAGGAATAATTATTCAATAAATAACAGGGTACAACAGAAAAAAAAAATCTGGCATCGGACCAATTTTTTTAAGTCAATTTGGGTCGTAGATTTTGAATCTGTAATCAGATATTTTGAATCACGTCAGGATTTTTTTCTATATGGAATTAAAGTTTAGTCTAGTTTACAAGTTTTATTTTTTGTATGTTTCCTGAAGTTATTTTTTTAATTTTTCGAGTAATTTGATATGAAAATTTCCAAAATGTAAAGACATGTCATAGTAATTTGACATGTTTGCACAACAAATAGGAAACGGTTTAAGCTTAAACTTGGTACGAAAACGTAGCAGGTTAATTAGCTAGTTTAAACCATTTTTGTGATAAATGGTTTATTTTCTAAGATATCTAGTTAATTGCTAAGCAAAAACATGACTTTTAAGAGCGAAGTAGCACTAATGGAAATTGGGTTTGCAAACCCTTTATTTTATTTATTTATATTGCAACACAAATGTATATTTTCTATTAGCTCTTTTTTTTTCATCAACTGTATATATGTACATGTACTGGGTTACGTTTGAGTCCTGTTTAGAGGTAATATTCTGCCAGCATACGCGTTCTTGCCTTTTACTTTTATATCTTATAAATTGACTTAAAAAACTTGGTTAATGCCACAAACGCTTGCTTCAACGCCAGATTTCTAGAAAAAAAAACTTATAAAATAGTTTAGAAGTAGTAATTAATTCGTTTGGTAAAGACGTATACGTCGATACAAATCGATACTCGCAGCCGGCCATTATTGCTGTTCGTATACTCACTATGCAACTAACAGATTATATGTATCACCTATGAAATCGAGGGGCTGACCGCGTCTGAAATTTGTACAAAAGAGTTCCTTTTTGCAAAGAGTTCCTCGGAGTTCCTCCGGAGTTCCTCCTGTGTTCCTTAAGAGTTCCTCGGTAATTTTTGGCAAATAAGCCGTAGAAATTACCGCTGTGCAAGCACTACTACCAATAAGGCACCCTCAAGAAAAAGCTTTGTCCCTGACGGTTTCTACCAAACTTGGCGCCTCTTCAACAACACAAAAATTGGCGCCCCAAGATTGCCTTCAGGAAAAAAAAAAGCTTTGTGTCCCTGACGGTTTCTACCTAACATGGCGCCCCTTCAGAACAAAAATTGGCGCCCCAAAATTACCTTCAGGAAAAAAAGCTTTGTCCCTGACGGTTTCTACCAAACTTGACGCCCCTTCAAAAAAAATGGCTCCCAAAGGTACGATGTACGATGTTTTGTAAAGTGTTTGTAACGGCTCATCTAATTTGAAATGGGTAATAAATAAATAATAATTGTTTCTAACCGCGTCTGAAATTTGTACAAAAGAATTCCTTTTTGTACAAAGAATTCCTCCATTTTGCAAAGAGTTCCTCCATTTTGCAAAGAGTTCCTCCATTTTGTAAAGAGTTCCTCTTTTTTGCAAAGAGTTCCTCGGAGTTCCTCCAGAGTTCCACGGAGTTCCTCCTGAGTTCCTTTGGCCTGTACAAAAGATTTCCTCGCGGTCAGCCCCTCGTATGAAATATAGTTCCACTAAAATTACACACTTTTGCGCTACTGAATATAGACAGGATATATCCATTATCAGATCTGATCTCAGATATCAATAGAAAATCCAGCCACAACGGTAAGTCCCATCTCTGTTTTTCACGCATTTTCTCATCTCAAAATTGTCGTTTTGAGACCCTTAATCAGGGACCAAACATATGGTAACAACTTTAAATGAATATAGAAAAATATCCTGACGTGACACGAAAAATCTGATAACAGATTTAAAACCAAGGACCCAACATTAACTTAAAAAATTAGTCCGATACCAGAATTTTTTATCATATATATCAAATAAAAAACATTATAGTGCGTTTTATGCAGGGACATACTGGGTAACACGCACAATGTTTTAAGACAATGAAAAAAAATGTACCTCTCATTACGCCTAAAATGAAGCATTGAAGTAAATTTTAGAACTTAAAAGGTAACCACTCCGCCATTTTGAAAGAAAAAATTCTGATATTTGTTTAGGTTTTCCATTTACTATCCGTTTATACCGTTAAAAAGATTAAAAAAAACTCTTAGGCTTTAAAAAAAATAAAAAAGCTAAAGAAACATTTTTTTTTAAATGGATGTGAGCGACCTATAGATTTTTTTCAAAAATTCTGAAAAGAATCAGGGATGATACTGTTACCCCAATGAACAAATTTGGAGGGCGAGACTTTGAAATTTTTCAATTTAAAATGTTGGTGGGTCACCCTAGTGTCCATGATAACTTTGAAAAGACTTTAAATTTTAATATAGATTTCTTATACAAAGTTCTCGGATTGTTTTTGATAAAAATTGGGATAAGCAAGGGGGCAATTGATCAAATGGGGTAAAAACAATTTTTTCATTTTCTTTTGTTTTTCAAAAAAAAAAATTATTTTTTTTTCAGAATTTATTTAAACAAATTAAAAAAAAAGTTTTTCTACGACTGCTTTAGAATGTAAGCAAATACACACACTTTTCAAACACAGAATGAATCCATTCTAGCTCTAGATACGGTATGAATATTCAAGTGTTAGAATGAGCACATGTCGAGGCACATGTAGTGCCATCTCTTGTTTATAAAAGTAAAGAAAACTGTAGCAAAATTAGCAAATGTATATATATATATATATATATATATATATATATATATATATATATATATATATATATATTTTACCATGAAATATTGAATAAATTAATGCAATTTAAAGTTTTGCGTTAAAATTACATAAAGTTTATTAGTTTTTCTTAATATTTGACCAGTTTTTTATCAATTTAGTTCAAAAAATTAAAACTGCTTCATCTATTGTTAAATATTTAAACCTGATATCTATCACAATAATCTGACATAACCTTCAATCTTTGCTCTATAATTTGTAAAATTAAATAAAAAAGTACTGATTTGATAAAATTATTAAATAACATTATTTGCTTTATTTAAAAATATGTGATTTGTTGCATTTGCAATGTCGAGTCACAAAAAAACATTGTTTTTAACATTATCCGCAGTTTAAAACCATACAGTGTTTCATATTTGCAGTCGAAGAAAAAGTATAGCCTACAACACGTATGGAATAGTCATTCCGCGCTCGTGGGACCGTCATACTCGCCTACCGGCTCGTATGACAAACTTTCCGCTCGCGCGAAATATTGTCTATTCCATACTAGTTATAGAATATATTATTTTGGTTAGGTGAGTATTCTTTTACTGGCAACAGTATCTTTCTTACTATCTAGGCATGTAGCTCTCTCATAATACGTTGCCATTTTGTTATCAATTAAAACTTTTGGTCCATGTACTTTGGTATCTTCGCTGTGCAGGTAACATGTATAAATATTATTCCTGGAACCAATTTTTAAAATGCTGTATCCTCTGCAATTAAAGGTACCCGTGGTATTGCACATTTTTTCGCAGTTTTCTTTGGTTGTGTTTTGGTATAGTTCGTCTACATGACCCAAAAATACGTTTTCGTATTCTTCGTAGGCACAATAACCAGTATCTAAAAAAACACAAAACAATTTTTTAGGCAACTAACAGGAAAAAAGTTACGACGTCGCCAAAATTTTCTCCTACGCTAAAACCTATCACTATCGCTATACATGGTTTATTTCAAATAGGGTGCGAAATTTTAAAATGTGATTCTACATCAAAAAATATAACAAAAATTCCTATACATGCGTCTAATAATGCGTACAGTGAAGGCATTTTTTAAATCGGACCTTTCGTTTAAAAGTTTCGACAGACAGACCGATATATTTTTAACATCCACTTTTTCACATTTTCTCGCATTTTCTCGACGTTTCATGGCATTTTAAGTCCAAATATGCAAAAAAATTGATTTTTCTCTCGACCCATAAAACAATAGAGTAGGGGAAAAAAGTCGGGGTTAACTGGGCCGCTTTTTTCATATCGAGTTTTTGAAAAACCTGTAAACAGTTTTCAAATATTTTCTATAGCAAAATGTAGGTTAATACTATAGTTAGAACATATTAATACTTCAGACAAATAGTATTTATATAAAAAAAACGATAAACCAGGTAACCCCGCTGGACCAGTTAACCCCATAGGGCATGGTTAACTGGACCACTACTCAGGGTTAACTGGTCCACTAACAAAAATTTATTGTATTGTAATTATTGTGAATAAAAACGATTTCAAATCAAACAAAATTAAATTCTAAAATAAAAATAGACAACATAATATGTTAAATATTTGATATATTTGAGGGTTAACTGATCCGGGGTTAACTGGACATGGCCCAGTTAACCTCTAACTAATTAATATTGACATAAGCGGTCCAGTTAACCCCGAACCAGTTAACCCTGAGTGACACCACTGAATAAAATCATAAAATTTTATTACTTAATAAGATATTAGAAGGCGGAAATTATGCAGAATAATTAATAAAATACTCAGTAGATTAGGTAAAATATTAGTCTAGATCCTCCTATTAATAAAAAAGTATTAATTAAAAAATAAAAGTTAAGGTAAATACCCACTTTTCATCGAAAAAAAATAACTTTCTTTTCTACAACTTACACGTGGACAACACGGTCCGTTATAATACTTTAAACCATACTAATAACTAAATATCACTAGAATTTGCCCTAAAGTTGATAAAATCCAGGTGGACCAGTTAACCCTGTGGCCCAGTTAACCCTGACTTCCCCTACTAGAAAATAAAAATACGCCTTTTGGTGTAGGAGATAAGCATTTTTGTAATATAGTGATCATAAATAATAACTTTAACCTCTGTCTCTGTCTCAGACTCAGTCGTTCTACTCCTCGAAATCAAGGATAGCTACCAAGATGTGATGTTATTGTCGCAGCCTTTCGATGTAATTGGCCGTTTCATGAAAAGGCTGGACGGTTCATGAAACGCTGCCAGATACCAAACCAACCAACATCCAAACATCCAAACTTCATGAACCGTCCAGCCTTTTCATGAAACGGCCAATTACGTCGAAAAGCTATTAGATCATATATACATAGATATGGCATAAATGTTGATTTGTTTTATGTAGAACATATACAAAACCAATTGTAAACAAACCACTAGCGGTGAGGTTGCGAGGAGGTGAAGTATAACATATTTGTTAACAAACCACTATAGCGGTGGGTGGTGTCCAGAACCGGAAAGGTGAAACCTACCTGGATATAGCAATGAAAACATTTCGGTTTGACGTGGACTCAAGGCGCATCTGGGAGGGGATATATGATCTAATGAAAGTCTGCGACATTATCACTTTACGACATCCAATGATCAGTGAACGTCAACATCGCGACGCGTCGCATTCACCAAAGTAAGAGTGTCAAAGAGCCGTAAAAACAATTTTTTTTATTTTACGTTTTTCGAATGAAACATTTTTGAAAAATTTCTATTTCTTTTAACTTTTAGTTTCATAATAAACTAGAGAAGAAAGTGTTCTTTTGTTGGCAGAAGTATGTTTTCTGCAAATCTACAGGCCTGCAGGATAAATTTTAAATATTACCATTCATTTTATTTTCAGCACATTGATTCTCAAAATATTCTTCATCAAAACTCGATACTCTATAAGAATGGGTTAGCATTTCTCTGTTAGCGTTGCTCAAAATGCACGTTCCAGAAGTATTAGCGTTCGGACCATAGTTAGCGTTTGATATTTTATATTTGGCAGACCTGCATATAAAATCAGTTTCGTTCAGGCAGGATTGCTGACAGTCAGTTCTTGAGATTTTATTTGGAAGGATTTTTGTGTCATTTCCTATTAAGGCTGCTCCAGGGACTCGTTCAAATATCCAAAGTTTTTCACATTTTGATTTTTCTGAAACAAATTAATCTACCCTGTTAAAAATTTCCTGTTGGTTTTATATAGGAAATTTCCACGCGGTTCTATATTTTCTGTTTTTGTCGCATTCCCTCCCTAGTAGAAATTTAACGTTGGAATAACGTTTTTCTGATGTTAGAAAACTGTATAAAAGTACGTTATAAAATATGTGCAAATGTCCCGCTTTTTAACGTTAGAAAAAGTCCAAACGTTAGTTACAAACGTAAATCTAACGTTAGATTTTTAAGTTAGAAATACGTTACAAGTACGTTTAATTTCTAACATTTGGAGGGGGCGTGGCCAACTAGGAAATTATTATTATTATTATTATAAAATAGCCATCATTTTAGGTGGCCCTAAATATTTTTCGTGTAATATGCTGTTATACTTCAATAAATACGTTTACCTCTCAGAAAAATTTTATATTTAGTTAGGTAATATTTATTTATACATTCAGAATCAATAATTTTTTCAGTTCTAGTACAAGGTTGCCAGACTTACTATAATTTTGACTTTTGGGGGATATTTTTTAACCTTATTATAGAAATAATAAATAAATATCAAACCTAGGCATATAGCTGTGTGGAATGAGTATTTTCTACTATAGCTTACGTATTAATAATGAAAATTTAAATAATATTTAAAAAGTTAGAATAAGGTTAGAAAAAGGAAACTAACGTTATATTTATGTATTTTATAACGTTTTTGTCAAACGTTAGTTTTTAAGGTAAGATTTATACATTTTATAACGTTTTTGCCAAACATTAGTTTTTAAGGTTAAATTTATATATTTTATAACGTTTTTGTATAACGTTTGAGACTAAACATAAAAATGTCACTAATCTAATGTCTAATGTTATGTTAAGTTAGATTTATGTACTTTTCTACCAGGGCTTGCACTTGGTTTCACACATAAAATTTCCTTCAAATTAGAGGAATTTTAAGGAATTGTCCTATATGATATACCATATAGGAAATTACCGGTACCACATGGAAATTTCCAAATAATTTAGACTGGAAATTTCCTAGTGGTTCCACGCGGAACGTTATAGATTTGTTTTTTGTATTGTATTGTATTAAAAAACTGTCGTTCGATAAATACCCAAACCCTGGGTTATATCGAACGATGAAAAATAAAAAAAAATAATCTCTAACAAAAAAAAAACTATTTTAGTATTAGGGGGTTATAAAAACAAACTCGAAACTGTTCGAAAAAAGAATAAGCGATTTTTTAATACAGTTCCAAAATTATATACAAAAATGTAAAAAAAGTTCGATATACACCCGGTTGACGATAGTTCTCGGCTAGGCTTATTTTTAATAAAAATCGTGGTGGCCGTAAACCGGTCAAATGTCATGAAAGTATTTTTTTTCAAAAAAAACTTTTTTCAGCGTTTTTCACAAAAAGAAACGTTTTTCGAAAAAAGATAAGGTTTTTGATTTTTTTTTAAATTTATAATTTAAAAAATAGGCTTATAGGGGATTCTGTTTTTTTTTGTTTAAATCAACAAAATGTTGACTTAGACGTACGTCATTTCTTAAGGATTGCTTGATTCTGAATAAGATGACGCGACGATTACGTGATCGATTACCCACGGGCGATTTTAAATAAAAATTTCGTGGACCCCTACATTTTTTGGACTAAAACATAACTGATGACATCAGAAATCAATTCCCATTTGAAAGAAAATCGTAAAAGATACACTTTTTTAGACATATAAAAAAACGTTTTTTTGAGTAATAGGTGTGTCAAAAAATCGCGATTTTCAAAATCAAAAACGCTCCCTGGCTTAAAAGTTGCTCCTTAGTAAAAAAACAGTGGCCACTCAAAAATGAGCCAAATCGATAAATGTTTAGAGGTAGCCAAAGCACTCAAACTTAAAAAAAAATCGGTACCTGTTTTTCGGATAAAAACTGATACCGATAAAAATTGAGAAAATTTTGGAGGGTTTCTTTGGTAATATTTAGAAACAATACTAAATGTAAGAACTAAAACAATTATATCCCCCCTCCCCTTAAGTTAGAACATGAAAAAATAGCCCATTATTTGAAGATTTCGAGAAAATTTAATTTTTGCATATTTTTAAAAGTGCATAAAAAATAGTTTTAAATAAAAAATCTGCAAAATTATATATTAGTATATAAGCATATATACATGTTAACCTACATGACTATACAGAAAACATAATTTTTTTCCTCAAGTTGAGTAAAAAAAATTAATTTCGATTAGAAACCGGGTGGATTTTCTGTTTTTTGCCTAAAACTTTTTTCGGTGTACTTTTTTTTTATTTTTTGGTTGGAATACTTTTTTATAAAAAAATACGCAAACATTAACATCGCAGGTTTAACCGTTTTAAAGATAAATGCATTTAAAAGTAAATTTTTACGCATGAAGAATCAAAAATAAAAAAATATATATATAAAGCAAAAAACAAATATTTTAGTAATGAGTGGTTATTTAACATTAAAAACATAGAAAAAGTTTATATGCACCTTGGTCAAAAAATCATTCCTAAGGAAGTTATGTCCTTTTAAATATGCCCATTTTCAATAAATTTTCGTAAAATCTTCAAATAATTGGCGATTTTTTTATGTTCTAACTTAAGGGAAGGAGAAATATAATTTTTTTAGTTTTCTCACAATTAGTATTGTTTCTAAATATTACCAAAGAAACCCTCCAAAATTTCCTTAATTTTATATACAATCACTTTTTTTCCGAAAAACAGGTACCGATATTTTTCAAAGTTTGAGTGCTTTGAGATAGCGCTAAACATTAATCGATTTGGCTCATTTTTGAGTGGCCACTGTTTTTCACTAAGGAACAACTTTTGAGCCAGAGAGCGTTTTCGATTTCGCACATCGGAATTTTTTGACACACCCTATTACTCAAAAAAAAACTTTTTTTTATCTTTCTAAAAAAGTATATCTTTTACGATTTTCTTTTAAATGGAAATTGATTTCTTATGTCATCAGGTATGTTTTAGTCCAAAAAATGTGGGGGTTCAAGAAATTTTTATTTAAAATCGCCCAGGTGAACCCTGTACCACTGCTTTGTACAGTGATTACGCGTTGTTGTCTATAGACAGGGGTATACCCCTGGTTCCTACCTTTTAAGCAGACTTTTTCAAACCATGCTACATCACTTGCAATAATTATCTTCGAATCTTGCTCTCCTTCTGTAGAACTTTTAAACCAATAACAGGTCGACAATTTGTAGAAAATAACAAAACTTCTGCAATCTTCGTTTTCATGACACTTTGAGATACACTGAGTGGTGATTGGTTGAGGAAATGTCCCGTTCGATTTGAATAAAAGTAGAGAATGACTTGTATCTGGTGGTCTGACTCCAATAACTTTTTGGAACCGTATTTCTGAAGTTGGGCAATTTCTTAGTTGAGCACCTGAAAAATAATTTTAATGGAAAATTCATAACACAGGCACACAAAATACAAAAAGGTCTGTTTCCCCAGACGAGACAAAAATTTCTATACGTTTTTGGGGTCGCCCATTTCGTTGCTAATCTTAAAAAAGTGAGGAAAGTTGAAAAAAATTTTACCACTTTCTTGTAGTTAGAAACGAAATGGGACCTGACCGAGTCAAATTAACCCCAGATTCGGATTCAGCGACCCCAAAAACCTATAGAAATATTTGTGTAGTCTGGTGAACATGATTTTTTTTTTCGTGTAGGTACCTACCTGTGCACATTGTGCACTGCACAGGCACATCAAAAAAAAGGTCGGGTTTCGCAGATGAGACAAACATTTCTATACGTTTTTGGGGTTGCTGAATCCGAATCTGGTGTTGGTTTGACTCGGCCAGTGATAAAATATTTCAAAAAAGTTAAAGCATATGTTTGTTAAAGCAAATGTTTTAAGAAAGTTAAAACATATGTCAAACCAACCCCAGATTCGGATTCAGCGACCCCAAAAACGTATAGAAATGTTTGTCTCTTCTGGGGAAACAGGCCTTTTTATTTTTTTTGTGCCTGTGTTATTATTGGAGCCACAAGACCATACCAAACTTTTATTTTGCTTTACCATATAAATGTTTTAAAATACAAATTGTCAGTGCAAATGCTGATTTATGCAACAAAAGCGCGTTTGAAATTAAAATTGATTGGTGAAATTGATTGACAATCTAAGATTGCATAAACTTCGTGCAGAATCCAAGTTGATGTTCATTTGTTTATTGTTTTATGGTTGACAGAATAAATTTAATTTTCTATATAGATATTAAGAGACCACTAAGGTTGACTATCAAATCGATTGACAATTAAAAAAAAAATCCAAATAATTTTTGAAAAGCCAAAAGAAAATAGTATTAGTCAAACAATGGTTTTAAGTTAATTTTTTTAACGAGGTGTAAAAGGGTAAGGGCGCCCAGGGCTGTAGCGAAGGAGATTTGGTGGGGGGGGGGAGGAGGTCAAAAATAACAACTAGCCTAAAAACACAACTTTTTTCCTCGACAAAAAAAGGTCCCACACATTGAAAAAAAAAAAGGTCCCACCCTTCCTTTCTCAAAAATAAAAGTTATAAAGTTATCATTAAATTACACCTAAGCCATAAAATTTGTTTTTCCCAAAATTAAAAATTTATTATTTTACCATTAAATATGCAACTTTTATGTTTTTAATCCATGAAATATGCAACTTTTTTGATTTCAAGATAGGTGGGGGGGTAACTATAACTATGTTTGGCTCCAAATATTTGTTATACTCATAAAAAAAATATTATACTTAAAATGATATGATTATTCTTGAATATAGATTTGATTTTTTTCCGTGTAATTATTACTATAGTAATACCCTAGTAGAAATTTAACGTTAGATAAACGTTTTTTAAAACGCGTATTTGTGGAGCAAACATGCAAAAACTTACTACTTAATAATTTTGTAGCGCTTTCTTGATATAGCGCATCATATACAAGCAACAGCCGATAATTGTATGACCCAAGAACAGTTTTCGCCAGTTTTAGGATTTTTTATTTTTTTTTTGGGATTACGCTGTACCTACTAGTTTTCTGCTAATATCTCAAAATTGGAAACATCGATTCATCGTTTCTTTTTTTGTTTGCTCCACATTTAATGTATAAATGTTCCAGTTTTTAACGTTAGAATTCCTAATGTTAATTGCCTCACGTTAGGATAACGTTTATCTAACGTTTAGTAAATCCTCTAACGTTAGATAAACGTTATTCTAACGTTAGATATCTAACATTCATACCACATTTATCTAACGTTAGGTCAAGTCAAGGTTCTAACGTTATTTTCCACCAGGGTAGTTATTATAAATATTTTTTAACTTCTGATTCCAGTTCTTGTATTTAACTTGAACAAATATCTTGAAAACAACACAAAAACTACTTAAATTTAAAACAAAATATACCGTCATCTGGGGTAAACTCGGATAGTAGTGGCGGATTCGGACACCAGGTATTATGCGCGAATTTTTTTTCAAGAAAAAAAAATGCTTTGATTAAAAATGCCAAATTAGTAGAAATAAGGTTAGTATCTAAAGTATACACTATAGTAATTACTGATAATTTTGAAAACGTTAAATTTTAATATATAGTACATATCGATTGCGTAGAATGAAAAGCTCGTATATCGGTTTTCAATAAATTTGTCACTGACATTAAATGTCTTTGTCAAAACTTAAAAATGTATGGGAGATTATATCACCATGTGCATATTTTTTTCTTGTAAGCCCTATTTTTCAAAAATAAATATATTTTACTTAAAATTTTGTCAGTATTCAAATTTGCTTTACATTTTGCTTTCCACCAAAATCTCGGAATACCTACTGTTCGAGAAGTAGCTGGAAAGCAGTCCTTGAATTGGTAAAAAAATCATGTTTTGTATTGCCTATTTTTGCCTTTTATGGCTTTATATGCAAAAACACATTTAAGTAAAAAAATCTGTCTGTAGGTCTGTCGGTAAACAACTTAAACTATAAATTATATTATAATGATCTACAGGAGTTAAAAGTTGTGATTTCAAAAATATATCATAATTTTTATGATAAACTTATTCACCTTAAATAATAATTATTAACTTTAATTTGTTCAATTTGTGGAAGGACAATGTTAAAAATGATCGAATTTTTGCCCCTCCGATAAAAGTTTATTAATAGTATTGAATAGTTATTTTGGTTCCAAAATAACTAAAAAATATTTTTAAATTGTTAAAAATAATCAAATTTTTGCTCCTCCAATAGAGGTTATGTGATATTATAAAATAGTAAAAATACTTATTTAGCCAAAAACAATCGGGAACAATTTTAAAATGTTCTATTGCGTAATCATTTGAAAACGATCCACCCCAAATACCTTGTAAACTAAGCACAATATAAAAATTAACAATTATTTCATTTTGTGCTTAGTTTGCGAGGTATTTGGTGTGGATTATTTTCGAATGATCACCCTACCCTGTATTACGCAATAGCATATTTCAAAAATGTTCCCGATTGTTTTCGGCGAAATAAGTATTTTTTACAATTATTTTAGGACAAAAATTACTATTTTATTTCAATTAACTTTTATTGAACGGGCAAAAATTCAATGATTTTTAACATTACCTTTGCTTAATAAAGTTTAGATATAATATTCGTTAAAGAAGCTACCTTGGTTTTGCTTTTATTTATCGGTAATTAAAAAATTATCTGTGATCTCATCTCCCCTATAGTATAAAACTATTGACGTTCACATTCAATGTCAGTTTAAAAATTCAATATGTCAAAAAAATATCCGAGCTTTTCATTCTACGCGATCGATATTATAATAATAATATTATATAATAATATATATTATATAGCATATAATATATTATGCTGTTTATTATTCTATTAAAAACGAGGTTTTTTTTCATTGCTCTTTTTTTTATTATGGTACATTTAACAAAATTTTGTATAAAACGGCATCAATTTTATGAAATATTGTGAAGAAAATATGCAGAGGGTATCATCCGATGTAAAAAGTAATATAGAAAGCTTGAGAGAAGCTGCCGAATAATATTTTGTAGTTGAAACAATTCAAAAAGTTAATTTAAATATGGGGGGAAAATGGGGTTGTCCGGGTCCACATAGGGCCGGACACTCTCACTAAAAAAATTATATAATTAATATTTTTTGAAAACTTTTATTTGCATCTGACTAAGGAGATTTCAAGGAACTTAAATTATTTTTTTCAGTTTTTTTTTTATATAATTTAGAAGTTTTATTAGCAAAAAATCTTTAAAATCGTCCGAGCTCACCCCAGATGACAGTACTGAAAGAAAATATTCTATTTTTTTTTAAATTTTTATAAAATTAATTATTTAACGCTAAAAAGCAAAGCTTGTAAATAATATTGTAAAAATTGATAGTATACCTATAAATAAACAATTTTATGGGCACTAATTAAACATTTAAATAAAATAAATTAGTCATACATTATTATCAGTACAAATTCCGTCAATTCATATAGTCCTTCACATATAAATAATAAATAGGTACCCTATATACTTATCGCAAAATTTTAAACATGATTTTTATTTTTTTTATTTTTTTTTAATGTATCTATTTATTTATTTATTTATACAGCTTTGGGGTACAAACGGGCCAAACCCACAAGGAGCACCCACAACTTACAAAGTTAGTAGTAAAGAAAAGAAAACATCATATTTACAGAATATTTTAACAAATTACTAAATAAAATTGCAAAATAAATGTATCATTAGAACGTATTTACTTAAGAATTCAAAAATGAATCTTTAAGAATAATTTTTAAAGAATTTATGGAGATATTAAAAATGTCTACATCTTGACATAGGCTGTTAAATGATTTCATAAGTCTACAAATCGGAGAGTTTACTGTGTTCTTCTATTTGGAATGATAAAAAAATATGTGCTTCTATTGTCTCTAGCTGGAACATTAATTGAAATTTTTTTAAGAGATCAGGACAGCTTACATTATTGTTAAATATCTTGTAAATTATGATTAAAAACTCTCCGAGATTCAAGAGACATAATATTAAAGTATTTTCGAGGTTGAGTATAATCATGATCTGGTATTAATATATGATTTTTAAAACATAAGAATGTAACAAATTTGTTTTTAACTCTTTCTAGTCGTGTTATATCAACAGCATAAATGGGATTCCAAACAGAAGAAGCAAAATTAAGCCTACCCTTGCGACCTTCAACTTACTCTGGAAACACTCTGGAAACAGAGTCAGAGTGAAAACATTCTGCTGCCAACGTGTTTCCAGAGTGGTTTTGTGCCATTTTCAAAAAAAAAAGTCCAAACGAAAACACTCTGAAAACGCTCTGATTTTACTCTGGGAACGTTATGGATAAAGGGCACAAATACACTCTGGAAATACTCTGGTAAAAGCATGATTACAAAATGTTATTAGAATGTTTCCAGAGTTTTTTCAGCGTGATTGTAAAGTCGCAAGGGTACTAAGGGCCACTTGCACCAATGATGGTTTAACTTTAAACTTGGATTAAATTGACGATCGACCAATCAGAATGCAGCATTTTTAACTTAAACTCAGTTTTGTCTAGATAATCTCAGTTTCAACGTTGGAACGTTGGTGCAAGTGGCCCTAAATACAAAAAATTATAATAAAGTTGAGTTTGGACTTTGGATTCTGAACTTTGGTAAAGTTTCTCAAAGAAAATAATGAGGATGATTTCTCAAAAAACATAGCACATTTTATAACGAACTTATAAGTTATCTATGTATACATAGATAAAAAAAAGTGCAAGGTTATATAGCACAGCCCTACAAAAAAAGTATTCTGGCATCAGATAAGATATTTAGTTCATCTAAACAAATATTTTAATTTCAAAATGATTTATTAATGGGAACAAAATAGTTTACCCAGGTAGCAAGGGATGTTATATTACAAGAAATTAACATCACTTTTGGGTGTATTTTTAAACTAAATCATAACATCACATAATATTGAAAAATAACATGTATTCAACATCGCATTTGCAACGTAACACGTTTGACGTGACAACCATGTTATTTAATAACAAATATTTAGCAACGCTGTGAATATATCGCATGTCACATATTAACGTGGCATAACGTGAATGTCATGTTATTTTGCTTCTTACCGACGTTGGAAGCAAAAAAATCGATATAAGATGATGTTGATAGAGTAAATTATTATAAGGAAATTGTATACACATTATACGATTTCCAATGGATAGGGGGCTCTGCCGGGCTTCTCAAGACCACGGACACGGATTAAAGGAATATATGTATTCTCCGCTTAATCTGCAATTTCGTATTTAGAATCTATCTGTTTCAATCTGTGATTGTTTTAATTACTGATTGATTTTAAATCCGATTTTTTTATAGGGTTATAGCGTTTTTAATGGTTTTAATTTAGAAAAAGCTAGAATATTATTTAAATATTAAAGTACCAGTAACGACATCCATAAGATATTAGATATAACAGGAATGTGGATTTATGATGTCACAAACACGTTATTTTCGGGATGTCATTGTGTGATGTTATTAGGGGCGGACTTAGGACATCCCCACCATGCTACATTCTTGTTAAATGAGACTACAATCTTAACATCACATGTCACATATTAACGTGACTTTCACGTGAATGTCATGTTATTTTGCTACCTGGGTATTTGAAAGAAATAAAATTTATTATATTATTGTAACAACCAAATAATTTAATTGGCCATAGTCCAAACAAATATTTAGTTGACACAAATCTTTTATCAGTGTACATAGCAATATATCCAGTTACTATAAATAACAGAAATAATACAATGGAAAACTAAATCATGTCCATGCATTTAAATGTAAAACAAAATCGAAAATTTTATCTCCTGAAAAAATACGTTTTTGTGACATGGTATCGTTTACCTCCGGAGTCTAGATATAGATATGATGTTTTGAATTGATGCACAGAATGCTTTTTTATGGGGCTGTGTTGTTTTTTAGATTTTGATCTAGGTATTTATCCGAAAAACCGATGTGTTTCATACCTCTGAGGAAATGGGGAGGCCATGCTGTTTAATCAAAAAAACTTCTTTTATTTCAAGTTTTTACGGAATTTTTCAAGGAAGCTTTTGGTCCGAGTATTGGTCCTTCATTTCCCATTGTAAAATTCTGATATGATAAATAAAAACAGTCGGGCAAAAACTGATTTCAATTTCAGCTAGCCATCCCAGATAGCACAAAGATGTGTTAAAGATATCTTGAAGATGTCGTAACTCGTCATTCAAGACGTCTCAAGAACGTCGGTTTTCGCCGTATATGCATCTTAAAGACGTCTTAACGCCGTCGTATGTTACAAAAGGTAACGTCTTTAAGACGCCTTACTAAAAACATCTTCAAGAAATCTTTTTAAAGACGCCTTACTAATGCCCATGTGCCTTTACAACATAATACCCCCTCCCATTTAGTTTGCTAGATACGGTTGTATTGATATAAAAAGCGTAATTAGAATAAGGTAATTGCGATATACATATATGCCATAATAAAACTTACCTCGCATTCTAATTATTTTACTCTTTAAAAAAAAAACGATAAAAGCTGAAAGAAAATTCCGATTAACGTAACTTTTTCAGGAAAAATTGCTTTTATTATAAGGGACAATTTTACCAATTTTAAAAGTAATATAGTTGATTGTGGTTAATTTATTTTTAGCGATGAGTATCGAAGTTAAGACGTCTTGTACCGATAATTAAAAGACATCTTAGAGACATCATAATTAGATAGCTTTCAAACATCCCTAAAAAGAAGTCCATAAGATATCTTTTTTATGTCTTTAGGCGTCCAGACATAATTAAGATCTAAAAAAGACGTCTTTAAGATATCATGTGCTGTCTGGGATGGCTTTGCAAACTTATTAAAGAGCGTTTTTAATTTGATTTATTTATTTACTTATTTATTGTTTTGTTTCGTTTCTCTAAGGCTGGTGTTATAACAATGTATTGTAAGGTATGTTTACTAAATTATAATATAATATTTTTTTGGGAACAGAAATTAAAAACAATTAAAAGAACTAAAGGAATAAATAGTACCCGGCGTATTTCCAGTTATAGTCCAGTCTTTAGGTCAATAAAAGAGGCTTTAACTGGAAATAATTCAGGGAGTTTTGATTTTCAGTTTATTGGGTACTCGATTTGGAACTGTCATTTTTTAACGTATTTTTCACAAAAAACGTTCTATATGAAAATAAAGAGCACCTAATTTACAACATTTTTTTTTCATGTATTTTTTGTAGGACATATTCACTTATTTATGGCACCGCCTTAATTATTAGATTTATAATTTTGTTTTTTTGAAAAACCAACATTTTTACTTGTCTCGGTTAGGTTAGCTTAGGTTTTTATATGCTTAACACAATGGTGATTTTCAATCGAAAATCGGTTAACTCCAGATAATGGGGCACAAATGTTTAAATTTTTTTAAATTTTTAACTTTACGTAAATTAAAAAGAAAGCGCCAGATAGATTTTTTTTTTAATTTTTACCCAAAATATTCGAAAAACAAAATAAATAAAAATCTAAAAACCTATAGTGTAACGTTAAGGCGGTGCCGTGAATTAGCTATAGGTCGTACAAAAAAATACATGAAACAAAAAATGTTGTAAATTTGGTACTCTTTATTTTCATATCAATACGTTTTTGTCCTAGGATGCACCAATCTTGAGATATTTTGAAAAATACGTTTTTTGTGAAATCGTTAAACAAATTACAGTTTCAAATCGAGTTCAACGTCTCCAAATTGTTTTTTTATTTGCGGCCTTAAACTCTACTCACTAAACCGAAAATCAAAAATCCCTGAATTATTTCCAGGTAAAGCCTCTTTTATAGCCCTGAAAACTGGACTATAACTGGAAATACGCCGGGTACTGGTAATAAAAGAAATTATTAAATAAAATTTAGGATGGACTCTTGTTTAAAATGTGTCTGTTTATTTTTGTTGTTGTGTAAAATCGGGTACAATTAATATTAATATATTGGAAGAAATTTAAAAAGCGCTAAGATCAAAAACTAATTTTGGAATAAACCGGTAAGTACTCACCTAATAAACATTCAGTCGATATAAAAATCAAGAAAATTCGTATCATCATAAAAACTAAGAGTCATTCTTAAAAAATACACTACACTTTTTTCAAGAATAATATTTATCTCGAGAAAAAACCTTTAAACCTTTTTATAAAATATCACTTTAAAAAGTCCTGTCCAATTCAGGACTTAGCACCGACTAAGCACCAGGCATATTTTCGCCTTAGGGCTACGTACATCTCTTCGCACCAAAACGTAATTGGTAAATTATTTTCCACTGCATTTGACTAATACCTTATTTACTAAACTAACCTTGGGTTACCGTCATACGCTATACCGCGATATTACAAAATATTTTAAATAATTAGAAATAAATAGGTACCCACTTTAGTATATTTTAATTTAGAAATAAATTTAGAAAGGTAATTAACAGTAGTCGGCGAATTTCCAGTACTCGCATAGGCGCCGCGTCGACTCTAGCCTTGAGGTGAGGTTTTAAATATTTACATATTTATTTCTTTTTATCTTGATTTTTTTTAATGATTTCATTTAAACGAGTAAGGCGGGAAAAAAGTTATCGACAAATAAAAATTAAAAACTTATATATATATATATATATACGTATGTATAGTTAATATTGTTGTGGGTAAAATGTTTCGATTTATAAAAACTTCCCTCTCACAATTCGGCAAAATTATTCCGTATGTTTCTGTGTTTATTTTCAACGTTGATGAGTCATAACTGAGTTTACGCCGAATACTAGTCCCATTTTTCACAGTTGGCCAAAATGCATTGCATTGAATAGCTGCGTTCAATGAAAACAGCAAAACTAATAAAAAGTTATCAACCACCATTTGAGGTTAGAAAATGCACAAAAAGTACATTCCCGCGCATTTAAAAAATTAATCAAAAGTAATAATCTCTAAACGACGATGAGGAATGATTGCCGCGACATCTGTCAATCGAAACTCATCATAGCGTTCAGTAGTGATTTGACAGCTTTCGATGAGTTTTGCTGTTTCCATTGAACGCAGCCAATGAATAATCTTTAAAGTTTATAAAATTCAGACCATGCATTTCTGTAGATATCTATGAAGAAAATATTGATTGAATGAAATTTTTAGAAAAAACTAATTCGTTTTTAAGTTTAATTCAAATGTACGACCTTAATAATTTTATGAAAAATTCTATAAACAAAACATGCTGAGTTTAAAAGCACCCCATTTTAGATAAATACAAAAACAACAAGAAAATTTGATGATCCCTGAGGTACACTTACCTACTTTCAGTAGTTATAATAATAATAATAATAGTTTATTCATCCAAAGATCTTACAAGATATAGGATAAGTTAGTAATGTATACTTAATATAAATATTATAATTTACAAATATAGATGTACTTATTAAAATTAAATTCTTCAAAATCTTTAACTGTATAAAAGGCTTCAGATATTAATATAAATTTTATTTTATTTGAAAAACCTACGGTTTGGCAAATTTCTAATTATGGGGGGTAATTTATTATAAAGTGTAGCACCATTATAGAAGGGGCTATTTTCATATAAAGTAAGGTGTCTGGGATATTCAATATTAAGGCCATATCTAGTATTATAGTTGTGGTTTTCATTTAAAGGGTTAAATTTATTTAAATTAAGCTTTACATATTTTAAAGTTTCAAAAATATAAATGCAAGGGAAAGTTAGAATTTTTTCACTTTTAAATGTATCACTGCATGTATGTCTAAAAGGTAAGTTATACATACAGCGAATGGCCCTTTTTTGAAGGGTAAAAATTCTGTCAGCTGCGGAACTGTTACCCCAAAGTATTATACCGTAACGAATTATTGAAATGAAATTCGAATAATAGAAAATTTTAACTACACTCTTGTCGGCCAGTTTTTGTAACCTTTTAAAAGCAAAACAATAGCTTGCGCATTTTTTACTAACAAATTCTACATGATTTTTCCAAGTAAGTGAAATATCAAAGTGGATACCTAGAAGTTTGGTGGTAGTAACTTGTTCTATGGATTTGCCGTTGAGTTTTATTAGGGGGCTACTTATATAACTACAACTACGAGGATAAAATTCCATAAATACCGTTTTTTCTTGGTTTAATGCAAGTTTATTGTATGATAAATACTGGGCAACTCTATTCAGATTATCATTCAATTAGGTACACTAAAAGAAATGGATTTGAGAAAAGTATTTTTACATTTCAATGTAACAAAAATTTACATTATGTATACCGGATATTTACAAAAAAAAATTAAAATTACGTTATTTTGTTTAAACAAAATAATCTACTTTGAATACCGGAAATTTACATTTCGTTTTTAACATAAACAAGATGAATACCGAACATTTACAAATTTTATGTAATTTTAACGTATGCATCACGTAATTTTACACTTTTTTTGTGAATATCCGGTATACATAACGTAAATGTTTGTTATATTTGATTCAAATAATTTGAAATATAAAAATACTTTTCTCAAATCCATTTCTTTCAATGTACAAATAAAATAACCTACTATGAATACCATAAATTTATATTTCGTTTTTAACATTACCAAGATTAATACCGAACATTTACAAATTTTATGTAATTTTAAGGTATGTATCACGAAATTTTACACTTTTTTTTTGTAAATATACACAAAATGTAAACTTTTGTTATATTTAAAATTTAAAAATGCTTTTCTCAAATCCATTTCTTTCAGCGTATACATACCTAAAGGTGAAGAAAATTGAAAAATTAAAAAAAATGTGTACACTGCAAAAAAAAAGTAAATTGGTTGTCATAGACCGATTCATTAAGTTATTCATAAACCGTGGTGCAATTTTCTGTAAAATTACATAGTACGTAATTGATAATAGAGGCAACTCAATGTAAATCTAATTAATTTTAAATAATTTTACATTATTATTGTAATTTTAAATTCATTTACAGTGCTTTACAAAATTTTACAAGCCTTTTACATTATTTTACAATAAATTAAATATACAAATTTAAAGTTAAGTACAGTAAAATTAGTAAACTAAGCAAGTGCCTTAGTTTACATTATTTTACAGTATTTTTTTGCCGTGTATAGTGAAGTAAACAGTGGTATCTGTTGACAGTTTCTGGCCAAATCATGTCAATTCTTTAATAGTATATTAAAGTACTAGTTTCATAACATACGTTTTTAGCGCACGAGTACAAGTTTAGAAAACGAGCCGCTTGCGGCGAGTTTTCTAAAGTATTAGTGCTCTAAAAACGTGTTATGAAACGAGTGCTTTATAAATTTTTTTCTATTTTGCTCTAAAATTTAAAAAACTTACATTTAAATTGATGACTGATTAAGGGATTTTTGTTTTGGATTGGCATTACAGTTTACACTATGTTTAAAATTCTAAGAACAAATGATATTTTGATATATTTTACAGTCATCTCTTATTTTTTCACTGCAATTAACCAGTCCACAATTTTAACACGGTAAAAAATAACCCAAACACAAAATTTTGTAAAAAATTAAACTTTAAATCGACATTGACATTGGCACGCAAAACGTCAAGCGATAGGCTTTAGTCTGTTGCCAACCCAAAAGAAAAAAAAGTAGAGACCTCATATCGGCCTATAAGAACACGCAAAATGCGTGTTATTATGAGCTTATAAGAGTGGCAAAATAGAAAAAAAAATATTAAAATAGTAATTTCGCAAAACGTATTTCTTCAATTTAATAATACATATCAATTCATTGACATGAATGAAAAGTAATTATATTTTTAGTTAGGTCAAATAAGTAACTTTAATTATATAAAAATACTTGTTTGGTCCTTGAAATAAATATAAAATCTTTTTGCTGAAAACGAAATTATTATGTTATGCAACAGTTTTCTTTTCTTCAAAGTACATGTGGAAGTAGGTACGAAATCAATTTATATCTAATCAAAATATCATAAATGTATATTATTAAACTCTTCGCCATATTAAGAAAAAAAATTACTTTCCCTTAGTAAACACCTGCGTTAGTATTTTTTTTTCCTCGTTTTTTATGTAAAAAAATCAGTTAGTAACGGTAATAACCTCGGTAATAACACTAGATCGGTGGCGCGGCACCATGTAAAACTGAGCTAGAGGTTTCAGATTTAGTATCCTTAAGTAAACACTTTTTATCTCTACCCCGGAGGCAACAATTTTTAAATGTTTTCGTGGAAATTAGTATACAGGAGTCGTTGAAACCAATGAACTAAAAACTCTTCTGTCTAGAATATGCATTTCATTTGTAAAAACTGACAAAAACGTAGCCAACATATACATTTGTCTGTCTTACTCGCACAGCTTTGTTCTAACAGAGACAACAATAACAGTTACTGGTAACTGTTATTGTTCAGGCCTGAATATACCTACTATTTGTTTACAAACAAACCGAGATGTTGGCGATACTTTATATTAACGATATGCGTATTCTAGAGAGAAGAGTTATTAGTTCTTTGGTTGAAACGGAATCTGATCTTTTTTAACTGAACTCACACGTAAGTACAGGTCAGTACAAACCAACCAATAAAACAGGGCCGGCCCGGCCCAGGCCTCGGGGAGTACATCCGGGCCCGAAAAGGAAACATTTTGTGCATCACAATGGGGCTTGATGTTATCGTCCATGGCTTCAAAAATAGTAGGTATGTTAAAATACATTTACTTACCAGACGTGGAGTTTTTTAATGAGCAGCACTTGCTCATTAAAAATCTCCACGTTAAGAAGTACTATACTATTTTTATATTGTTGGTCAATTTTTTTCTAATAATGAAATAAATTTATTCAAAGTCCGCAAAAAACGGACTTAGATAATATCTAAATCTGCAAAAACCGGAGTTTGATAATATTTACATTACGAACCCCAATTTGGGTGTCGTAATGTAATTATTACGATACAGTAATAGAAAAACGAATATTATTCACCCACGGTGGGCTTTAAGCTTACGGAGATGAAAAAATCGAACACCCCATAACTGACAACGGGATATTATTTCTAATGCTTTCAGAATTACATGTTCGTTGAGAAAAAAATCGTAGGTGTAGCCGTTTTTTATTCCATCAAAAATTAGTATATATGTGACCTAAAAAAAATTCAAATTAAAAAGTTTGGAAGTGTCACCTCTTAAATTTGTTTATTGGGGTAAGAGTTTCATCCCTAATTTTTTTCAAAATTTTTGAAAAATCTAGAGGTCACTCACAGCCATTTTTCAAAAAATATGTTTGCTTAGCTTTTTTTATTTTTTTTAAGGCCCAAGGATTTTTTATTTAAATCTTTTACACGAAACGGTATAAAGGGATAGTAAATTGCTAACCTCAAAAAAATCGCGTTGTCAGTTATGGGGTGTTCCATTTTTTCATCTCCGTAAGCTTAAAGCCCACCGTGCTGTATATCCGATAAAAAAATATAGTTGTTTTTATGTGAAGACATATTGGGCTACACGCACAATGTTTGAAGACAATGAAAAACATTTTTTTTTGTGCGTAATTAGACCTAAAATCAAGCAATGTAGTGAATTTTCAAACTTTAAGGGGCACAGCTCCGCCATTTTGAAATAAAAATTCAGATGTTTTTTGAGGTTAGCAATTTACTATCCCTTTATACCGTTTCGTTTTAAAAAGATTGAAATAAAAAATCCTTGGGCCTTAAAAAAAATAAAAAAAACTAAGCAAACATATTTTTTGAAAAATGGCTGTAAGCGACCTCTAGATTTTTTCAAAAATTTTGAAAAAAATTAAGGATGAAACTCTTACCCCAATAAAAAAATTTAAGGGGTGAGACCTCCAAACTTTTTAATTTGAAATTTTTTTGGGTCACATATACTAGTATACTAATTTTTGATGGAATAAAAAACGGCTACACCTACGATTTTGTACTCAACGAACATGTTATTCTGAAAGCATTAGAAACAATATCCCGTTGTCAGTTATGGGGTGTTCGATTTTTTCATCTCCGTAAGCTTAAAGCCCACCGTGCACCGTGAAGAGTTTACCATAAAACAGCGAGGTGATTATATATTTACTGCTTGTTTAATTAAAAATTTAAAATGATGACCACCAGATATAAACGCAATTATGATTCACGAAGAACAATTGTTTTCTTAAAAGGAATCAGATTTGTATTTTTAAATAAATTAAACAATTAGAAAATTGTTTAAATTAGTAAGTAATAATTTTTTATCATAATTTAAATCGTATTATTTCACGGTCAGACCTATTAGATTTATTTTCGATTTTGATCACAGACGTTTCGTTGCTCAATATCATATCATCTTCAATGTAGTTTTATATTAAATTATGCCAGACCCAGGGTAAATAAAATAGAGTGCCAAAAACTCTTTTCTACGGGCATAAATTGGAAGGACTGCTACTTTTTTTATTCAATATTAATTTTTTTACGCTATGCTATAGTGAGTAGTAATAATTTAAATTTCCTTTTAATTCTATGAAATAGGTCTGTTTTTTAACACGACACAGGGGATGAATCACTATGCATATATGGGCAATCCGTGTATAATTTTTCGGTTTCAAATACCTTTTTCAAAATTCTCAGAAAAATCTCTACAATTGTTAAAATTTCAGCCTCGATCTCAAGAAAAATCTCTTTTAACGAGATTTTTCGAGGGGTAAACCGCAGAGCAATACAGATGTAGAAATTGGAGGTAATCTGGAGGAAATCTTAGAAGGTTATGAGGTAATCTGAAGAAAATCTTTAAAGATTTCTCCCTTTCCGGAGGAAATCTTGGAATGTCGAGGCAATCTTCGGAGGTAATCTGGAGGAAATCTCATAAAAGGAGTTCAGGTGTACAAAATTTTGTCAGCGGTTTACCCTTCGAGATTTTTCATAATTATTAAATAATTATCTTGTATTTTTTATCTGAAAAATCTCGAAAGTGATATAAAAAAGTCATACAAAAATCTCGGAAGTCATTGTACAAATATTTTATATTTGTTTTGGCCGGGAAAACTTAGAAGCGCGATAACTTAGAACTCTTTGAGGTAGAGAATTAAAATATGGCATAAAGATTTGAACTCGTTTGAGATTGTTTTTTTGGTAAACAATGAAATGCGGCGGTGGGGCAAATAGAAATATTTAAAATATTTTCGTGAAAATTGCTATAATGGGGTTTTTGAGTTTGCTGAAATTGAATCTGATAATAAAGAAATCTAAATCCACCCCTTGGTGGCGTAGGCAACCATTTTTAAATGTATAAAATATTTTCATGAAAATTTGAAGTTTTTAAGGCGAGGGAAATGTGGAAAAATGGAAAAAGTCTTTTTATTTGTATAGTTTTTTTTTGTATACACCTACCGTAGGTGACCTACGATACATTTCAATAATTAAAAAAATTATTTGCTTATTATAATATTTTTTTTTATATGGTTTTTCTATTACTTATATTTTATGCACTTGACTGATTTACACTCTTGGGAATTTTCATAAAAATTAACTATTATTGTTAACAATAATATAATTCCAAGGTAATTTTACAAATTACACAGTTAAAAACGTTAACTTATAATATAGTCTCGCTTTTGGCATAAATAGTACTTAGTTTATGATTTAGTAACTGTTAAGTAAAATAATATTGTCGATATGTGGTCGAAATAACTTCTTATTACACCGCCCAAGTAGCACAAGCAGCTATAAAGTCTCTCTCACTACGTCATCGTTGTCAAATTAAAGCCAGCTTGGCTGTAACAGTTTTCTATAAACAAGATGTGCAGCGGTTGTAGCGATAGCATTTGGCCAATTTAGGCCAGTACATATATGTACAGCAACTATATAAACTTTACTCTGTTCTGGAAATATCTTTGTTAGATAAATTAATAATATATTAAAATCTAAGCGTGTTACTTGTGCGACCCGAGGCAACAAAAGTTTTTGTATCATCATTGACCATTCAATTGTGTCTAATTTTACATTAAATTATGCATGTTTGGTCATGTCTGCATTTGACCATGTATAAATTTTGACCCGGTATGATCATGCATAAATAATATTCAAATAGACCTATGCCTAATTTTGTATGATTTATGCATAACATTTTAAATTTAGGAAAAGGCGCACCATATCTGACCATGCATGACAAAGTTTTTGTATGATTACGCATAATCTAAATATTTATGTCTGATCATACCGGGGCAAAATTCTTAGGTACATGGTCAAAATCTAAACATGATCATAGAGAATTTTGCAATTATGCATAATCATACCAAAACTTTTTGCCCCGGGAAGCCACAAAAAAGGTTTAATTACTATTAACCAGGCTATATTATTCTTACATATTTTTGGGCGTTGAAAAATATAAAAATTTTAGTCAAATCTGTCGAAACCAGTTTTCCATAAGCCCAGTGCAGTGGTCCGCGGTTCTCGAGATTTTCGAAGTGCTCTAGTACCTAAACTATTGATTTTTGGGAGTTGTGCCCAGTTGATTAGAATGTCGAGAACTATAACATCCAAATTTTAGTCAAATTTGAACAAAACCACATTTTCATAAGAAGTGAGGTCCTTTCCTTTCATTATCAAATTCGTGTTCATCCCCCAAATACGTAAAAAAATATAGTATCGTTAATAATAATTATAACTGAAGCTTTTGCAAGCCGTTTGATTTTGATTTTTTTAAATTATTTTTTAACTATTTTGCTTTCAAATAAAAAATGAATAAAAATTCATTATTACCCATGGTGCAATTTTATTATTTTTAGAACCTCTGACGTCATAGGTAGAGAAATAATATTTCTACCAATGAAAAGAACAGTAATAAAGATGTGCTTTTAGGCTGGTAGTGAAAAAATAACTATTTCTTTCACTGAATGAATTACGTAGCCATTATTTACGTACTAAATCAAATACACTACATTATACACCTGCGCCTATGCACATAATGGAGATTTCTCCCGTTAGATTAGACAGGGACAAAAGTTCTACCCAAAAAGGATAGAAGACATACATAGACTCCCACTTCCACCCAACCAAACAAATTCTGTATTTGTTCTTTGTTGAACAAATACAATATTTACTTGGCCGGGCGAAAAGTGTAACTATATTAAAGAAATTACTGGCGCCATCTAAATTTTAGTAGAATTATCTTATTCTACAGATTCACATTAGCTATGTTCGTTCGTACCGCTCACTGCTACACTTTCCGGCCAACCAAATAAATACTGTATTTGTTGTATGAAAAACAAATACAGTATTTATTTGGTTGGCTGGAAAGTGTAGCACAAATGAGATAGAGATAGGGTAGACGTCTTTTGTTTCATAATTCTAGTTGTAGAGAGCTCCATTAAGTAGGTATAGGACTCATTCGAGCCGAACTAATTTGTCGATTGTACGAAAACAGGCAACCTTATTCAATAACGCGGTTTGCTATTCATCTATTTAAATGATTTTTTTATTCAATATATGAAGAGTACTATATGCAAAGGGACGTAAATACCATAGACAAAATAAACAAATAGATTGATTTTTGACCGTCTGCGCATACTTCTGCGTCCCGACTAAATGCGTCCTCCATTTTGATTCCAATTGTTTCCAAAGTTTCTTTTTGTCGTTGTTTTGTTGCAACAGTTTGTTATATATGTAAAAACTAAATCAATATGTTATACTACACAGATATTTATTTATTTTTACCAGTAATTTAAATATAAAAATATAAATCTTCGCACACACCTCTAACATATTCGTGCAACAGGTTAACATAACCTAATTTATGTATGTTTTGAGTTTGTTTTCGAGGTTTTTCTGTTATTTTTTCTACGCGTTTGGTGTTTTGTGCTAGAAGGGTGAACATTTTATTTTATTATAGAATATAATAGCGTTTTGGAACTTTTAAAGTCTTTCTGTGTTTTTTGTATATTTTATAGTGCTTTTTCAAAGAACTAGTAAAGTCTTTGCAATGACGTGTTTTATAAAAAGTTGTAGAAACATAAAACGACTGCTACCTGCAGACAGCATTTATCATATTTTTTAGGTAAGTTTATTTTTTTTAATATAACATAAGAAAACATTAAAAAGTAAGGTTATGTCGTTTATTTATTTACATTTTACCCACTAATTTAAATTTCCCAGCTGATTTCTGACGTAACTTCCGATCAAAATGGAGGACTCGTAAATTTGTATATAACCTTGAGATGACAGCTCATCTATGTTCTTTGTCTATGGTAAATACCAATTTTTACACTATGCTGTAGTGAAGTGGTTTTTTTTACTAATAAATATTTTTCTATTAATGTTGTAAAGTTATAAATTCTCTCATTAATGTTGTGATGTCGAAATCTATCACTAATGTTGTGAAGTGGTATATAATTCGGTTATAGCCGAGCAGTTAATTATAACTTTTATTATAACTTACTCAGTTAGGTTGGCCATACAATCTTCTATCGTACTAAAAGTATACCCGAGCGGAGAATATACTTAACCACTTATCACTTTATTCGGGAGCGGGTATTCTAGGAGACGGCGCCTTGGAAACAGATAAAACGATTTCTTCTTAACTTAAGAATAATATATTAAATAAATGTGAATAAATTCTTCAAGAACATGAAAGATAAATTCTTACTTCTATGCAAAGCCCTTAAATTCTAATTTTCATTATATATTAGTTTTCCATTAAATTCTTCCAAATTAAAACATTCTATGTTTGAAATTCCAACTATTCGCAATCATTTTCAAATCCCAATTTATTGTCCACATTTTTCTTAGTGTATATTAAAACTGGTTCGTATAAGTCATTTAAATTATTTTACAAAATTAATTAATATTCGTCAAAATTTCTATCAGTGTTCATACTATCAATATTTATAAGTGTCCAAAATTATTTTTATGTCTGATAAAAAGTCTCAAAATTTTTCTAAGTTCAAAAACTATTTTTAATTCAAGGATAATTCTCAAAAATTATTTTTCACAGAAACTACATTTTCACTTTTGACACTACTGGATACTTTTTAATTAACAAGACAAAAAACTATTCAAGAATGATCACCTCTAAAATTTGGAGCTCTATTTATTCTCTTCATAAACCCATAAATTAAAATAAGGCATATTTAGGTCACACACGCTAATGTTTCTGGGTGTGGTCCAGGCAAGAATATCTAAATGCCCCACTACCAAAGTTCAACGATTTTTACTTAGAGGGGTCCGAACAAAACCCGAAAATATCCGACGTTACTCATGCTTACTTTTAAGAATTAGATCTTATAGGCTATGTATATTAAAATAATATTTTAAAATTATACGGATCATAACAATGCGTAGGTTCGGTACCACACACCCTGTATAATAAAGGGTAATTCAGAAATAAGTTTCAAAATTTTAAGGGGCTAATTTTACATAAAAATATAAAAAAAGTTACTACACTCAGGCGCAAAATAAACGGGCCACTTGAAAAATTGGTTATTTTCAAACTTAAATATCGCTGAAACTAACAAATGGTTTATTTTAATTTAGGAAATCACTAGGGCCAATATAAAATATTTCCAATACCTGGACAATAAATTTCAATACTGACGACCTTGAAATTAATATTTTAACTAAAATGGATATAAAACTGTTTTTTAATATTCGTATAAGCTTTTTCATATTAAGTGTTTTAAGTTTAATCCTTTCCTTAAAATTGATGACCTTGGACTACTTTATAGCCTTAATTTCGCCTAATTATGACAACATTCTAAAAACCGATACGCCATATTGGCTCCGCCATTTTGATTTTTGGTGTTTTAACCATTAATCTACGTTAATATCCCTAAAAAGAGCTTGTATACCAAATTTGAACAAAGTCGAAAAAAAAATAAAAAAAATAAATCATCCTAGCGGCGCGGAAATTCTTTTTTTTCAGCTTTTTCACTATTATATTCGAAATCAGCGGTATCAAAAATACTCGTATGCAAAAATTTAGATTTTCGTCCATTTTTTTTTCTCGGCCCACTGTGCAGTGCTTTTATGAAGAAATAGAATTATGCTAGATCCGGTAACATTGAACCCCATTTTAATATCTTTAATAATAAGTTATAATTTTTGGATCAAAATGTGATCTGCAAAGGCGAAATATGTGAGTCATAATATAACATACATAAGTTATCTGTGTTATATACATATCGTCGGCTTACAAGTAAAGAGCACTAATATACACCTGAGTCAAAAAACATGGTTTTGAGATATTGACATATTTAACTTTCATTTTTGTTTTTTAACTTTTGTAATAATTGTTTTTGGAAAAAATCTACCGCATTTTGCATTGACTTGTTTGGAGATAATAATTACCCATTTGAAGTTAAATACATAAATACGAAATGAAGTAGTTTAATTCAACTAAATTTGAAAAAAGACATTGACTTGTAGAGCTTTTATAAGAAATTTTAATTAAACAATTTTTTTCTTCCTTAATCACTCCCCACCAACGGAATGGAGTTAAAAAATTCTTATATTCAGATTTATCGACCCCAAAAACCCCTATAGGTATAACCAATTTTGACGTAAATATTGAAACCATCTAAAAATATTTACTCCTCACTCCCTCGGGGGTGGAGTTAGAAAATTATCGTATCAGGTCTCTAGCTTAAAGCGTTCTTAAGTGTGATTTATATCGACATAGAACGTCATAAAAAGCAAAAATAGGCAAAAAATTCTGTTGCCGACAAGAATACTTTCCGGATAGGTTCATTAAAGCAAAAAAAAAACCGAAAAATAAAAAAAAAATAAAAAAACATATAAACAAATGCTTTTTTTTTCAAAAAGTTTCTTTTTTTGTAAAACGAAAAAAAAAAATTGAAAAAAAAAAATAAAAAAAATGTTTAGTAGAATACAAAAAGAAAACGAAAATAAAAGCTACAAGAATGCACGTCTCGGCAAATAAACAAGCACTAATTAGTACTAAGTCGCTGTGTTATTAATTCGATTACAAAAACATTCGAAATAATAAACGTACTAAATAACTTAGTGCCTTTTGCCAGATAAAATTTTAATCAAAATCAAGTTGATGCGTTTTGTATAACGGGTAATTCTCTTGGCAGTCCACCTAGAAGTTAGTTCGGTTTACCTGTACATAGATCATCAAAAATTAATTAAAGTGCCATTTAAATCCCAGTTTTGCAAAAATTTGACTTAGTGCCTTTTACTTGTAAGCCGACGATATCTAACATAACATATATAAAATATAACATATACATGTAATACTTATAATATATTTTTTTAATTCGAAAGGACCCTCAAAATGAAAAAAAAAAATAGTGAAAATGTTTCCTTTTTGTAATCATAACTTTTGATTTTTTTCTAAGAACAATAAAGTATTCTTTTGTTAGCAGTATTTTTGTTCCTTCTCTAAAATAAAAACTCTACTACTTACAACCTTTAATGTGTGGCACCCCTATCGAAAATTTCTAACAGGTCCTAATAAAATCTAATAAAAATTTTAGTCGGTTTTATTAGATTTTATTAACATGATTTTAAACGATATAGTCGGATCAATTAGGAACTTTCTGTTTTCAACTTACAATTAAAAACATTAATTAATCTTTATTACTTTGTAGTAGGATTCGTAATCGCGTAAGAAATTTTAGTCGGATAAGCTTTTATTTTAATTTATTAGGATTTTTTTTGCACATTTTATTAGAATTAATTCGTAACAGTTTTTAATAAAAAAAACTTATTACTTTTCCAAAGGAAAGTTAGTAAAAATAATCGAAAAAAATATGATTTCTTTCAATTTTTTTTTTCTGTCTGTCGGTTTGTGTGTCCGGTAAATTTATGACCAGGATAACTTAACAACGCTTCGAGCTAAATACTGGGATTGTTTTTGGTAAAAATCGGAGTGGGGTAATTTTTTTTTTTTCAAAATACATTTTTTTTAATTTATTTTTCGTTATACGAAAAAGGGAACTTTTTTGAAAAAATTAACACTTTTTAATTTTTTTTTCGTTTTACCAAAAAAAGGAAATTTTTCGAAAATATTTTTTTGAATTTTTTTTGTTGAAAAATCAATTTTTTTTTTTGTTTTTGATTTCAATGGGTGCTTTTTTGGGGGTATTTTTTGTTTTTTTTTTCGAAACCCTGAAATTCTTTACCATTCGATAGTACCGTCCATTTATATGATTTTCAGCAAAAATTAAATCTACCGAACGCTTCGTTTTTTATTAAAAAAAAAAAAAAATAAATCACAAAATCCTAATAATATTTTTTTTCCCGATTTAAGTCGGATTTTCGACTACAACCTAATAAAACCTTCCTAATAGAATCCAACTAAAATAAATTTAAAGATTCCGACTTGGTTCTAATAAAGCGAGCAACGACAAAATCCTAATATATTTTTTTAGTTCGGTTTCAGTTGGATTTTTATAATATATTTACATTTACATTTTAAATTTTGTTTAACCTCGTACTATTCTACTTAATTAAGCATCCCCTAAGTCCAGGACTTGTGTGGGCTAGTAGTAGAGCGAACCACCGGCTTTAATGGAGCTCTCTACAACTAGAATTATGAAACAAAAGACGTCTACCCTATCTCTATCTTATTTGTGCTACACTTTCCAGCCAACCAAATAAATACTGTATTTTTTTTTCATACAACAAATACAGTATTTATTTGGTTGGCCGGAAAGTGTAGCGCTGAGCGGCACGAACGAACATAGCTAATGTGAATCTGTAGAATAAGATAATTCTACTAAAATTTAGATGGCGCCACGAATTTCTTTAATTAAAATAATATAGTTACAGTTTTCGCCCGGCCAAGTAAATATTGTATTTGTTCAACAAAGAACAAATACAGAATTTGTTTGGTTGGGTGGAAGTGGGAGTGTATGTATGTTTTCTATCCTTTTTGGGTAGAACTTTTGTCCCTGTCTAATATAACGGGAGAAATCGCCATTGACTTTCGAACCAATTTATAGGGAGTGTCCGCTTTATTTACGCCTTCACCAAATTTTAATTATTAATTAACTGAAAAAGTGTTTCACTAACCGACTATAACCTAATAAAATCCGATTTTTTTTTTATTCGGTTTGATTAGATATTTTCGATAGGGACTCTTCATATGTGCCATTATGTTTTGCGGATAACGCGGATGTGAACATGCATTAACGTGATTGTTGTATTGTTTGGCATTGAAAATGGAACAATCCTTAAATTATTGCAACTGGGTTTACCTTTGCTGGGAAAGCATTTTTACTTTCCCCTGTGATGACAAATAAAAGGTTTTTACGTTTAACGTAAAAAGTCTGGACATCACACGTCCCCCCAAATGGAAATAGGTTTAAAAAAATAGCAAGAGATGACTTTTAATTACACCGGCACACAAAAAAAATTAAGTAGAATGTGCATTTGACCGGACCTACCTACGGGTACGTATTTTGGTCCGCTGAATCCGAATTCGAGGTCAGTTTGACCCCTACACCGTCGAAATTTCGAGAAAACTTTGTGATTTTTTCACATTTAAAATGGCTCGTGGTCTCAATAAAGTTTCGATTCATATTCAGCGGATCGAAATACATGAAAATCACGCTTAGTTTAGTTCCAAAACATTTTTTTATCATTAAAACTGCCAATTTTCATCATTTTTGCGGTTTTTCGAAGTTTTCTCGAAATTTCGAGGGTGTAGGGGTCAAACTGACCTCGAATTCGGATTCAGCGGACCAAAATACGTACCCGTAGGTAGGTCCGGTCAAATGCACATTCTACTTTTTTTTTTTTGTGTGCCGGTGTTATGTTAGCAAAGGGTCTGTAAACTTCAAAACCTCTGAGAACGAAATCCTAATGAGCACTTGTTCTTAAATAATGGTAAAAGTTCTTCCGCAGCCTGAATGCTAAATAAGGGCCACTTGCACCAACTTTTGGTTTGGGATTATCTCAGCTAAACCGAGTTTAAGTTAAAAATTCTGTGTTTTGATTGGTCGGCCGTCAACTTAATCCAAGTTTAAAGTTAAACCATCATTGGTGCAAGTGGCCCTAACAATAACAAACTGCAATTTGTTTTGCACGATTCCAATGGTGTTTTTGTTTCTGATTTTAATTTTGTTTAGATTATATCTCTATATTTATTATTCCATCAATCTATTTTCTAATCATCGTACAGAGTGATATTGGTAGACTGACAGTTTCGGGCTGCTGTCAGAGTCAACTCTGCACTCTGATTAAGAAAACGATGATTAGAAAATAGATTGATGGAATAATAAATTAATATTTTTATAATTTTGTTTAAAATTAAAAATTTCTGTCCTTATATCTCTATATGTTTCCACTTTTGAAAGAAGCCGTTCCAAAGATTAATTGTACCAATTAAAAAAGTAATATATTTTTTTTCGTTTTCTGCAAAAAGAAAATAAAGAAAAAAAAAAAATGAAACAGTTTTTTTTTGAATTTTTTTTTTAATTATTTTTTTTCAAATGGTTTTTTGTTTTTCAAAAAAGGATCTTATTTTAAAAATAAATTATTATTTTTTTTTCGCGAAAAGGAAGTAAAAAAAATTGTTGAAAAATGTTTTAAAGTTTTTTTTTAAGTATATGAAAAAATGCAATATATTGTAAATGGTATATATACAGATCGGTCCAAAAGTCACCCTCCCCCCCCTCTTAACTTTTGAACCAGTTGAGATATCGACTTCAAATTTGGAACTTTTAAATAAGACAACTTAAACTATCTTTAAGCATATATTTAATACTTTCAGCTCTTAAAATGTGGGCAGGGGGGCATGGGGCACATTTTTTTAAATGGAAAGGGGGGTCGTGTAATACATCATTTTAAAGCTTATAAAATTCTCCACATTTTAAGAGCTGAAAATATCAAATATATTCTAAAAGATAGTTTAAGTTGTCTTATTTAAGAGTTCTAAATTTGAAGTCGATATCTCAACTCGTTCAAAAGTTAAAAGGGGGGGGGGGTGACTTTTGGATCGCACTGTATATACCATTTACTGTGAATCATATACATAATGAAATAAAAAATAATAAAATGCATGGCATAACATATTTTCACAGCTTGTTTTTTTATACTTCTTGGTAAATTTTCCGATAAAATTATACCTAAATGTAAATTAATTTTGTAATTTAATACAAATACCCGTATGTACTAAATACCTTACTGATTATTATTTTGAAATACGTATTTAAAAAATCCTATTTTTACACTTTCATTTTCGAATTTGATATAATGTATTATAACACTAGGCAACAAACGATGGGCTAACCGCGAGGAAATCTTTTGTACAAGCCAAAGCAACTCTGAGGAACTCTGGAGGAACTCCGAGGAACTCTGGAGGAACTTCGAGGAACTTCGAAGGAACTCAGAGGAACTCCGAGGAACTCTTTGCAAAAAGGAACTCTTTTGTACAAATTTTAGACGCGGTCAGAAACAATTATTATTTATTACCCATGTGGATTAAGTTTGGTAGAAGCCGTCAGGGACAAAGCTTTTTTCCTGAAGGTAATTTTGGGGCGCGAAATTTTATTCTGAAGGGGCGACAAGTTTGATAGAAACATAAAAACCGTCAGGGACAAAGCTTTTTTTTTGAGGGTAGTAGTGCTTGCATAGCGGTAATTTCTACGGCTTATTTGCCAAAAATTACCCCTTCCAGAGAGGAACTCTTAAGGAACACAGGAAGAACTCCCAAGGATCTCTGGAGGAACTCCGAGGAACTCCGAAGGAACTCTGAGGAACTCTTTGCAAAAAGGAACTCTTTTGTACAAATTTCAGACGCTGTCAGCCCCTCGGCAACAAATCTCAACTTTTTTATTTGCCCCGATCGAAAAGTAAATTTTTCTTATTAATTTGAGGGCGTAGAAACCGAATCTGACCTTAGAAAAATTTCAGCACCTTAAATTTTTCAGATATAAGTCCAGCAAAATCTGAAAAAAAAGAGTAGGATTTTGAAAATTTTAGGGTATATTAAAAAAAATACGAGGAACTCAAAAATATATATGCCAAGGACCTACTCTCAGAGTAAGTACGCGAAAAAAAAATAAAAAGCTTAAAATGAAAGTGCAGAGTTTACTTAATTGCTCTTTTGTGGCAAAACTATCAAAACTGTATAAAAATTTTATAGGACTTAATTTGTAGATTATAAAATTCTCTACAAAAATATTTATACAAATATTTTTTTATTTTGCTTAGTTTCTTTGTAAAAAGTAAATAAATGAGAAAGAAACAAAATTAAAGTACACACTCTAAACTTTTTTCCCGAGCCCAAAAAATATATTTTTCTTATCAATTTAAAGGCACAGAATCCAAATTTCACCTTAGAAAAAATCCAGCACTTCTTATTTTTTAATTTTTAGTACAGTACATTTAAAAATAATTTATAAAACAAAATATTGTGTATTTTTGTTTGTTTTTTTAATGGTTCTACATCATAAAAATGTTACTTTATTACATAAGAACCATATTACGTAACATTTTTTTAGTTCATTTTTGACCCTCTAGTAATGATTTTTAGCATGAGTACGTGGCGATAAGCTTGTCCCCTTATGCACCCTTCTCCTTACCCTCCACTCCTACTTAGTTTTTACATTATCAATTTTTTTTTAAATATTTTTTTTATATCCCTATTTATTCTACCTATGAATTTCCATGTTTTAAGTTTGGTATTTTTTAACTAATATTGAGTCGCCAAATTAAAATTTGTCCTTGGAATATTTTTATCTCCCATGATTTTAGAACAGAAGAGGGATAAAATAATGATTTTTTAACATTTTTATCTCATTTTTCTCAGAAAACTTAGGTAATAGAAATATTCTGAGACCAGCGGTTTCAGCGACCCAAAATTAGTCAAAAAACATATGACTCCAATAAGGGCAAGAAACCGTGTTGCCTAGTGTAATCAGAGCTCGGATCGAGGTATTTATGTACCGGGGGAAAATTATAAATTTTAAAAACAAATTTTTATAGTAAATAAAAACTTTAAACTATGGCCCCCATGGAATTATAACAGGGGGGGCGAGCCCCCTTGGAATATTGTATATATTTTTAAATATTATAAAAGCTTCACAATTTTTTTTAAATATATATTTAGTTACACTATATATATATAGGTTAAGCAACACACAAAAAATTAATTTATTTGGAACCGGTCGAGAGCCCAAATAATTTAAAATTGGACGGATCTCACTGGATTACGTCGCGAAAAGTCAATTTCACGGCTATCGCTATTTCAATTCTTTTTTAATTTTTTAATATGGTTGACACAAATGTCATTTCGAAAAAATGGACAAAGACGATACTTTTTAAGTAATTTAAATGTTATTTTTAAAGGTTTTCTTTGTCAAAATAAATAAATTCGTTTGAATCGCTTATTTATTAAAAAAATCACCAAACCTAATTGTTGTACCAGTAAAGCATATAGTATGTATAATATTTTAATATATTATTATCAATGTTTCCGTGGTTTTTTTCCCTAGGGAGAAAAACGGCAAGTTTAGTCCCTCAAATGAAAGCGTAAAATTCAGTTTTAGTCTTAGTCGTGTAAAAAAAAGTTTTAGATTTAATCTAGTTTCTACGGGGAGTTATTGAAAGCAGAACAACAATATTTTGAATTATTTAATGTTTATTTAATGTTATTTTAATGTTTTAAAGCAAAGAGATTTTTTTTTTAATTTTTCGTTTTGGTATTTTCATAATAAATTTAATTTATTGTGTTGCTCTTCTAAAAATAAACAAAATACTTCAATATTTGTTTTTTTTTCGATAACCCCCCGTTAAAATTTCCGTCACTGGATTTAATGTAAAACTTTTTTTTATTTTTATAAACCGCGCATGTGTTACTATTGCGTATAAAAATTAGAGTCGTATCTTTAGTATTATATAAAAAACTTATGAAAATATATTGAAAAATGCGAAAAAATATAATTTTTTGAATTTAGAAGCCTATAAAAAACAAACGAATACAGTTATTTTAAATCCGATTTTTTTTTTGGCTTAGAGCCTAATTAATAGAGAACCAAATTCACGACAAACAAAAATAATAATTAGACCTATTTTGCTTTCCCATTTCGAAATTTTTTAAAATTTCGGAAAGCCTTGTATTCGTGCAAAAATTTTCAAATTTCCTTTTTGCGTATTTTTGCGTTTTATGACGTTTTATGTCAATATAATTCAATTTTAAGCAAAAAAAAAACAATTGTGGCTCTATCGGTCGGTCGGTCGGTCGGTCCGTCCGGGAAACTTGTGGGCAAACAAAAAAAAATTAGACCTAATTTGCTTTCCCATTTTGAAATTTTCTAAACTTCGGAAAGCTCTGTGTTCGTGCAAAAATTTTCAATTTTTTTGCGTATTTTTGCGTTTCATGACGTTTTTGACGCTTTTAGCTAGAGACTTGAAATTTGGTATACAGGTATGTTCACGCACGGGATTGTTTTTGGTGAACATTGGGGTGCGGGGGGAAAACGGGGAAAAATACATTTTTTTAGAAAAAATTTGAAAATTTCTATATGGGGGTTTTTGAGGTTGCTGAAAGTAAATCTAATAATAAAAAATTCTAAATCCACCTCCTGAGGGGTGGGGGTAGTTTTCGTGAAAATTGGTATAAGGTTGCTATTAATAATATTAATTATAGGGGAGGTCGGGGTTAACTGGGCCGCTTTTTTTCATATCGAGTTTTTGAAAAACCTGTAACCAATTTTCAAATATTTTCTGTAGCAAAAGGTAGATTAATACTATAGTTAAAACATATTAATACTTCAGACAAATATTATTTATATAAAAAAAGTTATTAACGATAAACCAGTTAACCCCGCTGGACCAGTTAACCCCATAGGGCAGGGTTAACTGAACCACTATTCAGGGTTAACTGGTCCACTAACAAAAATGTATTGTATTGTAATTATTGTGAATAAAAACGATTTGAAATCAAATAAAATTTAATTCTAACATAAAAATAGACAACATAATATGTTGAATATTAGATATATCTGAGGGTTAACTGGTCCGAGGTTAACTGGACATGGCCCAGTTAACCCCGAACTAATTAATATTGACATAAGTGGTCCAGTTAATCCTGAACCAGCTAACCCTGAGTGATACCACTGAATAAAATCATAAAATTTTATTACTTAATAAGATATTAGAAGGCGGAAATTATGCAGAATAATTAATAAAATACTCAGTATACTGGGTAAAATATTAGTCTAGATCCTCCTATTAATAAAAAAAGTATTAATTAAAAAATAAAAGTTAAGGTAAATACCCACTTTTCATCGAAAAAAAATAACTTTCTTTACTACAACTTACACGTGGACAACACGGTCCGTCATAATACTTTAAAAAATACTACTAACTAAATATCACTAGAATTTGACCTAAGGCGCCAATACTAATAAAAGGAGTTGATAAAATCCAGGTGGACCAGTTACCCCTGTGGCCCAGTTAACCCTTACTTCCCCTAATAATGTATTTACTTCCTAAATAAATTCCTAAAAGTCCATAGTATAAAAATAAGCATTTCTATTTTTACATTTCCATTTCTATTTTTACATTTCATACAATAAATAAAATTTATTTTTTCTATCATTTAAAGAACAACATCACCCTCATGTGTTAGTTAATCCTGATCTAAAAATAAGAGGACATGTCCTATGTATAGTTCTATTTATTTCTTCGTTTAAAAATACAGGGTGATCCATAACTGGCATGCCAAAATTTAAGAGGTGATTCTAGATCCAAAAATATAAAAAAAGTTCCTATAAAGGTTGGTCCGGAAATGAGCCCTAAGGGATCTAGGGCCCTTTATAATTGTAATAAAAATAAGGTTTTTAATTAATAACTCGGGTACCGTTTAAGCTAGAGCTGCGAGCTTTTGCATGTATACTAGTATTAATAAGGGCAATAAGTTTATGTTAATTTATTTTTTTAATTTATCCAGAGGCGTGCCCAGACGGACAAAATATATGAGGCTTAAAACATTTTTGCCCCAAACTTTTCTATGTGTATGTTTTTTGGATTTGTTGTAAAAAATATAGATTTCTAGAGTAAAAATACATATAAAATATCATATAGTGTAACACTGTAGGAGCAACCGTTATCAAAAAAAAAAATGCAATTAAGAGGAAGTAACATTTTGTGCCACCAAAAACGTTACTTTTTAAAAGGCTATTACTCCATTAATATTAAATTTAGGTGTTTTGGTGTATAATACTTTTTTGCTCAGTTTTAAATGAAGAATCACCCTGCAGCATTAAAATTTTATTAGTGCTTTTTTTTGTTCCCCATTTAATACGTCATCTTCGAAGGGCCGTAGCTCCCATAGGGCTCATTTCCGGACCAACCTTTATAGAAACTTTTTTTTCATATTTTTGGATGTAGAATAATAATAATAATAATAATAAAGACGTTTATTTATGCCAATAGTACATAAAAGGGATATCGCTCAGCTCTTTCCGGAGGAAGGAGAAATATTGAATTATATGTATATTACCATTAAGTTACACAACTTAGGTTGTTTTATTAAATAGTTTTCTATCCTCCAACCTCCAAAAAGTCTGGTCTTCCGCGAATCCGGAAACTTACAATAACACAAAAAGATAAAAAAAATATATAGAAAAATATAAACAGCAACACAAAAAAAAAAAATAATTAGATATAACCGGATATAACATATTATGTGAGTACTCCTCTCGACCACTCATTTTATTAAATTAGTCTTCTAAAAGTAAAGACAGTTTTTGTTGATTTTTAAATTTCATAAACGGTATAAATCTCAAATCAGAATCAGTTCCATTGCAAAAGTCTACAAGGTTGTACAGAAAAGATCGCTTAAAAAATGCGGTGTAATATCGAGGTATGTCTATTACGTTTTTACGCCTTATGTTAACCGAATGAATTTCACCTCTGTAAAAAATTTTGTTATACAAATATGAAGGAACCCTTTTATTTATTACCTTGTGAAATAAACAACGACAATGTAATTTTCTTCGTTTTGCCATATTGAGCCAGTTTAACTCTTTGATTTTATTAGAAATTGACTCATACTTTTTTATGCCAAATATAAATCTAACGCAGGAATTTTGAACTTTTTGAATTCTGTACGAATCTGTACTATCAATGCAAGGGTGATAAAGAGTATCGCAATAGTTAAACTGGCTTAATACAAGACTCTCACAAAGGACAGTTTTTAAGTGGATATCCATCATATACCTGTTGCTGTATAACATTTTTAGACAACAGTAAGCCTTTCTTATCATTTCATTCACTTGTTTTTTAAAGCGTAAACTTGAATCAATAACTACACCTAAATTCTTTGCTTCCTCAACCCTTGGAATGTTAATATTATTGATACTGATATCAAAATTTGTTAAAGTTTGTACCGCCTTAGTTCTACCTATTATAATAAGTTGAGACTTTATTGGGTTTAAGTGTAAGGAGTGATCTTTTGCACCGTCTGCTAAGCATTGAAGGTCCTCGTTAATAAAGTTTTTGGCTTGAAGAGTATCCTTTAGAAGAAACGAAAGGTATAATTGCGAATCATCCGCGTAAAAATGTTTTTTACATTTACGTATGTATGTAAGAAAAATTATTGTGTAAATAATATAAAGTAAGGGACCTAGTATGGAACCCTGTGGCACACCTGATAAAATTAGCACCAAATCTGAAAATGCATCTTTAATATTTACACGTTGCATGCGAAGACTTAAATAAGATTTAAACATACTAATTGCTTCAGGAGATAGACCTATATAATATAAAATTGAAAATAAAATATCATGGTCGATGGTTTCGAAAGCTTTGCTGAAATCAAGTAATATAAGTGCAGTTAACATGTTATTATCGGTTGCAGTTATCAAATCGTCAACAATACAAGTTAGAGCAGTTACACAACTATGTTGTCGCCTAAACCCGGATTGGCAAAAAGGAAGTATTTCATTGGCCGAAAGATAATCTCGAAGTTGATTGTCCATAATACGCTCTAAAACTTTTGAAAGTACTGAAAGAATTGCAATCGGTCTAAGGTCTTTGTAGTCTAAGGGAGAAGAAGTTTTTGGAATGGGTTTTATCAGGGCTTCTTTCCAACACAAAGGAAATTGAGAATTTTCAAGGCAAAAATTGACAATATGTAAAATGATTGGGAGAATATATGGACAACATAGCTTTACAAAGTCAATATGTAAACCATCTGAGCCAACAGCTTTAGTTTTAATCTTTAAAATTATTTTGGCTACATCGTTATCAGTGACTAACTTAAATTTAAAATTTTCATTTTGCAAATTAAGGCGGTTGTCATGATAAAATTGTATTACATTATTTTTGTTTGCATTAATTTCCCGAGGTATGGAATTTACAAAGTAACTATTAATATTATTGGGGTTGCTAAGCTCATCAGGGATAGAGGGTCGCGATTTATTTACAATATTCAGCCTTTTTAATTCTTTCCAGGTATCTTTGGGATTTGAGTTACCTAATTTAAAGTTTAGAAATCCTTTTTTTTCGTGCTTTATAGAATAATTGGTAAAGTTTCGTAGCACTTTATAATAGTTCCAACTAGCTTCTGTTTTATTACGTTTATATTTTTTTAGCTGTTTATCGCGTAGTGAAATCAATAGTTTTAAGTTATCTGTTAACCAGGGAGAATATTGTTTCTTTAATGTGCAGGTTTTTAATGGAACATGCACATCAAAAAGGTTTTGCAAACTGGTGTTAAAAAAATTAAGTTTATCATCAATATTATCAAGCTCAACCACATGATAAAGAGGCAATGATTTAAGGTCGTCCTCTAGTTGGTGAATATTCACATTTTTAAAATCTCTATACTTAAATTCAGGGCGGGCAATTGAATACTGTAAAGTTAGACAACAAAAAATAATGCAATGATCTGAAATGTTTTTAGGGACTGGTATAACACCTTTATTAGCAACAATATTTATATCATTTAAAAGGCATAAATCAATTAATGATCTTTTTTCGTTAGTTATTCTTGTGGGTTCGTCAATTATTTGCGAAAAGTTATGGCACTCTAAAAAATTATCAAAAACTTTGGTGGATGCCTTTTCAGGCTCCAAACAGTTAATATTAAAATCTCCAAGTACGAATGTCACATCAGAATCGCTTAGTTCATTAACAATTGTACTGTCAAGTTTGTCTAAAAAGTTTTTTCTTCGGGCTGATATACGACGCCAACATTAAAAGTTTTATCAGAATAAGTGAAACTCACCCAAAGTTGTTCAATGGATGGGTCTGTTTTATATGTTTTAAATTTAATCCTGTTACTTATGTACATACCCACGCCGCCACCTCTACCGCAGCGATCTCCTCTCACAAAATTATAGCCATCAATAGCAATGGATCTTAAATCAATATTTGGATTCAACCAAGTTTCTGAAATGGCGAAGATTGTGTATTTTTTGTCCAGTAATTTATTTTTAAAAAAGGTAAAATGAGCAGTTAGGGAACGTACATTATGATGAGCAAAGGTTATTTGAACCATTTTATTTACAATGAATTTAAATGTTTATAAATACTAGTAAGTTAACAAAAAAAGTATGTAAAAAAATGATAACTTTCAAAGATAAAACTATAATAGAATAGAAATGTTTATATGAGAAAAAAAAATATATTAAATGTTTTTTGTAGACCTTGTCCTTTTAGATGGTTCTTGCACCTGAGGTTCAATTTCTTTCCTTTTTCTCTTCGTTGCTTCCTCCTCTTTCGATTCTTCCTGAAGTTTGTCGTTTAAATCTTCAAAAGAATATGTTTCGTTCTCAATTACAAGTTTGAAATTTCTCAGCTTAGCTTTTTGGCCTTTCTCTCTTGCCTCCTTGTAGTGACTGTATAAGACTTTTTGTTCCAGCCTATCATCCAAACATAGGTCGTCACTAATGGATAAACCAGTATTTTTCAATCTGTTTAGGTTATTGAAAATTTCAGCTTTTTTGAGATGACTTATTAGTTTAAGGCATATAGGACGAGTATCCCTACCTTCACTTGCAGCACCAATAGTATAAATATCGTTTAAATCGTTTTTCTCAAGTTTAACTTTTAGTTTTTCTTTTAGAGTTTTTAAAGTCTGGTCCAAGAGTGGCTCACTTTCCTTAATTTTTAAACCGAAAATAACCAGGTTATTTGATCTAATACTCCGTTCAGTTTTGCGCAGCTTTAATTTTAATTCAGAATTTTCTTTTTGTAGCTCACTAACAAGTGCATTAGTTTGTTTTAATTGGGCAGTTTGTTGTTGTAAAGACTCTCTTATAATTTTTATATCACCAGCCTGTTCCTTTATAGCGGCCAAAATATCTTCATTTGAGACGGTACCCATTATTTAATTATTATATTAGGTATGGGCCAAGTGCGGTCCTGCTTGTAATTTCACCAGTAGACTTATTTGACTTTATAAGCTATGTATTTAAATATGTCCTGAAGTTTATTTTGCTTTCGTGTTTATTTAAATCAAAATGCAGGTACTCACAGGTAAATAATATTTTCAATAAAGTGCATCACAACGCCACTGACTTCTGAAATTTACACCCAGCAGAGAAGAAAACAAGTATTATCTTTTTAACTGATAAACTTTTAGATAGGTTTTTTTCATACTTATTTAGCAAGTTTATGTTCTTAATTAACTATTTTCACCATGAACAAAAGTCTTTATTAATTTTAGAACACTACTATCGTTAATAGTTTTTTAATGCGAATTTACTGATGTAAATTTTATAAATTAATTTGCACTTTTTACCACTAATTTTATCGAATTTTATCGGAGCGATTTCACGTACAACCGTACACTTTGATCAATCAATATTACTTGAATCACCTCTTAAATTTCGGTACGCGAGTTCTGGAACACCCTGTATATAGATAAACAAAACATCAAGCAATTTTATATTACCTATAGGTTAGGGGCTGTCCATATATTACGTAACGCAATTTGTCAAAAAAAATTACCCCCTCCCCCCCCCTGTGTAACAAACTGTCACATTTACAAACACCCCCCCCCCTGTGTAACGCGTAACAATGTAAAAATTTTGTTTCGCAATAAATTTAACTGTATTCTCACTATTGATTCGTTTTTCCCGACAAAACAAACATGAACCTAAAATATAGTATGACATAACCTTAAAAAAAATTTACACTAAAAATCACTCAAACTTTAAAAAGGAAAAAAATACTAGGTACCTCTTTTTACACTGAGTGTCACAGATAACACGTATATTGTTTATGCACAGGTACACAAAATAGTACACACATTGGTGTTCTGTGAGTTCCGCGCGAAAATGTATCATCGCCGATGATCACGTAAGAACAGGGCCGTTAGATTTTTTTTTTAATATCAATGTCAACAGTTTTTTTACTGATTACAATATTATTTAAATATGCATAGTTTCGTCAATTTTTGTGTGAAAAAGGGAATTATGGGCCACTAAATAGTAATTTATGTTGAAATAAAAATAGATCTGCCAAGCTTAGGAAATAAACATTAAATTTATTAAATTCCGTTACGTAACATTTACCTAGACCCCCCCCTCCCTGTCACAAACTGTAACAATTTCTCTGACCCCCCTAGGCGCGTTACGTAATATATGGACAGCCCCTTAATAAAAAAGTAATAGTATATTAAATACCGAGGTGAAAACTGTTTCATTTCCTGAGGGAAATTTTACAAACCGAGAAGTGTAGCTCCAAGGTTTGCTGATTCCCGAACGACAAATGGAATGTTGAACAGAGGTTTGTAAACTATTTTATTCACAACTATACCTGTTTTATTTGCTATTATTTGCCTTCTTTCTCACTACAAAAACTGTTTGAATTTGACGCCATATTGAAAAGTTTAGTTGCAGTGAAGTTTGTTACAAATGTTGCTTTTTGAATATACTGTAGTAACTGGCATTCTAAAATTTAAGAGGTGATTCTACATCCAAAAATATCAAAAATGTTCCTATAAAGGTTTGTCCGGTAATAAGCCCTAAGGGAGCTACGGCGCTTAAAAATTTACTAAAAATAAGGTTTTTAATTAATAACTCTGACACCCTTTAATCTAGAGCGATGAGGTTTTGCATGTATACTAGTTAATGTTAATTTATTTTTTTAAATATATTCAGAGGCGTGCCTGACGGACAATATGTGTAAGGACTAGATTCCTTGAGTAAAAATCCATAAAAAATGTCATATGATGTAACAGTATAGGAGCAACCGTTAAAAAAAATGCAATTAAGAGGAAATCTAATTTTGTGTCACCAAAAATCTTACTTTTTAAAAGGCTATTACACCTTTAATATTAAATTTAGGGGTTTCGTTTAGGAATACTTTTTTGCTTAGTTTTAAATAAAGAATAACCAATTTTATTGGTTCTTTTTTGTTCCCCATTCAATATGTCCATCTTCGAAGGGCCGTAGCTCTCTTAGAGCTCATTTCCGGACCATATGATTTTTTTTTCATGCTTTTGGATGTAGAATCACCTTCTAAATTTTGGCTTGCCAGTTATTGATCATCCTCACGGTTCACCTGGGCGATTTTAAATAAAAATTTCGTGGACCCCTACATTTTTTGGACTAAAACATACCCGATGACATAAGAAATCAATTTCCATTTGAAAGAAAATCGTAAAAGATACACTTTTTTAGAAAGATAAAAAAACGTTTTTTTGAGTAATAGGGTGTGTCAAAAAATCCCGATTTCCGAAATCGAAAACGCTCTCTGGCTCAAAAGTTGCACCTTAGTAAAAAACTGTGGCCACTCAAAAATGAGCCAAATCGATAAATGTTTAGAGGTAGCTCAAAGCACTCAAACTTAAAAAATATCGGTACCTGTTTTTCGGATAAAAACTGATATCGATAAAAATTGAGGAAATTTTGGAGGGGTTCTTTGGTAATATTTAGAAACAATAAGAAATTTAAGAACTAAAACAATTATATCCCCCCTCCCCTTAAGTTAGAACATAAAAAAATCGCCAATTATTTGAAGATTTCGCGAAAATTTTATTTTTGTTTTTAAAAGTGCATAAAAAATAGTTTTAACAAAAAAATCTGCAAAATTATATATTAGTATATAAGCATATATACATGTTAACCTACATGACTATACAGAATACATATTTTTTTTCCTCAAGTTAAGTAAAAAAAATAATTTCGATTAGAAACCGGGTGGATTTTCTGTTTTTGCCTAAAACTTTTTTCGGTGTACTTTTTTTTGATTTTTTGGTTGGAATACTTTTTTATGTAAAAATACACAAAAAAGTTTCTGTGGTTTAACATCGCAGGTTTAACCGTTTTAAAGATAAATGCATTTAAAAGTAAATTTTTACTCATGAAGAACCAATAATAAAAAAATTAAAAAATATAAAGCAAAAAACAAATATTTTAGTAATGAGTGGTTATTTAACATTAAAAACACAGAAAAGGTTTATATGCACCTTGGTCAAAAAATCATTCCTAATGAAGTTATGTCCTTTTAAATATGCCCATTTTTAATAAATTTTCGTGAAATCTTCAAATAATTGGCGTTTTTTTTATGTTCTAACTTAAGGGGAGGAGGAATATAATTTTTTTGGTTTTCTCACAATTAGTATTTTTTCTAAATATTACCAAAGGAACCTTTCAAAATTTGCTTAATTTTACATACAATCATTTTTTATCCGAAAAACAGGTACCGATATTTTTCAATGTTTGAGTGCTTTGAGCTCTAAACATTTATCGATTTGGCTCATTTTTGAGTAGCCACAGTTTTTTTACTAAGGAGCAACTTTTGAGACAGAGAGCGTTTTCGATTTCGAAAATCGGGATTTTTTGACACATCCTGTTAGTCAAAAAAACGTTTTTTTATCTTTCTAAAAAAGTGTATCTTTTACGATTTTCTTTCAAATGGAAATTGATTTCTTATGTCATCAGGTATGTTTTAGTCCAAAAAATGTAGGGGTCCACGAAATTTTTATTTAAAATCGCCCAGGTGAACCGTGTCCTGTAGAATAATAAATAGAAATCAATAAAACAAACTTTTTTTTTTGTTAATTACCAATCTTAAAACATTTATATTCATTCAATATAAATTAATAAAATTAAATGCTTTCTGTAATACTAGAATACGTTAATTCGTTACTTCGTTGGTTTAGCGACAGATGGCAGCACCTGTTTTTCGTTTGATATTTTCTGACAACTGATGTTTACTGAAACATGATTGTTACATTTTGGAAATAAGTTAATAAATAGAAAATAAATTTATTCAGAGTTTTCGGTGTAAATGCCAATGAAAACAGAATATGTAAATTTATACACTATAGTGTGTGTAGCTATAGCTAAAGCTTAATGACAATTTTGATTAAATTATTCAAAGTCCAAAGAAATAAACTGAAGTCCACAAATGATACCAAGGTAAATAAATTTCCTGAATTTATCTTTAAAACTATTTTTGGTTATTTGTTATATTAAGCTACCCTAGTAGCAAATGATGTTATTTCACTGAAAATTAACATTAAATTAAAGTGAATTTTTTAACATCATTGAATAACATAACATAACGGCGGATTTGATAAATGATCATTTTGTAAACTCTGTAAAATCTCTCATTTCAACAAATGTCCCTTCTAGTCTTGCCTCACCAAAAATCCCTGTAAATAATAAATCTTTATTTTTGAGTCCTGTCACCACCCATGAAGTTAAGAATATAATAAACTCTGTCTCAAAGAAAAAATCTGCTGGAGTGGATGGAGTTCCCTGCAGTCTGATTAAGGAAGTGTCTGATCAACTTCTAGAACCTCTTACACATCTAATAAACTGTTCCTTTGAAACAGGATATTTCCCTAGAGAATTGAAGACGTCAATGGTGGTCCCAGTATACAAAAAAGGCAATCCTGACCTTGTGGAAAACTATAGACCTGTAGCAATTCTCTCGGTTTTTTCAAAAGTTCTTGAGAAGGCTTTTTATTCTAGATTATTAGATTTTTTTATACTGAACAACCTGCTATCTCCCAGACAGTATGGTTTTACTAGGGGCCGGTCCACACAAGATGCAATTTTTTCAATGTTTGATAAAATCTTAGAAAACTTTAACAATAGGCAAAAAACAGGTGGCCTTTTTTATGACCTTTCAAAAGGTTTTGATACTATAAACCATAAGTTACTATTAGAAAAGTTATTTGCATATGGAGTACGTGGACCTGCCCTCAGGTGGCTGGAGTCCTACCTGTCTGGGAGATACCAGATTGTAAAAATGTCAAATGTATTTTCGAAGAAGCTTTCTTGTGAATCAGGTGTACCACAGGGAAGTATATTGGGACCATTATTATTCATAATTTTTATTAACCATTTGTCTTTTTTTAATAATGAACATCTAATATTATTTGCTGATGACACTTCTGAGATCGTTTCTGCAGGGGATTTCACCTCACTCAGTGAAAAATTAAATACCTGCATTCTAAATATGTCAACTTGGTGTACTAATAATGGACTAATTTTAAATTCTTCCAAAACCAACTTTATTTTGTTTCACCCGCTGAGATCAAATCCTAATCTGAGTATTCTGGTCAAATCTGGTAAAAGTATTGTCCAGCAGAGCGACAGTGGTAAATTTCTGGGTATTTCAATAGATTCTACCCTTTCATGGAAGGGACATATAGAGGGTCTGGTTAAGAAGTTGGCTACAAAGTGCTATTGTATTTCTCAAATTAGAGATACAGTCAGTCCTTCTACACTTAAAAAATATTATTTTGGATGCATAAATTCATTACTTACATACGGTCTTCTTTGTTGGGGAAACAGTGCCCACATTAGCAAGGTTTTTATTCTTCAAAAAAGAATTATCCGTTTGATGTTCAAAGGCTCGTTTAATTCCTCTTGCAGGACACTGTTTAAACAGCATAGAATTCTCACTATTTATAGTATGTATATACTTGAAAGCGTTGTTTACATCAGGAAAAATTTAGATAGTTTTGTTAACTGTGGGGATGTTAATTTGTACGTCACTCGTCAATCAGATTCTCTATATGCCCCCCCTTATAATCTGGTTCAGGTAGGTAGGGGCCCCAAGCTCACCGCCATTGGGCTGTATAATAAGTTGCCTAATTTTATCAAAAACTCTGGCAGCCTCAACCAATTTAAATACAGAACAAAAAATTATCTGAGCGAAAATTGTTTTTACTCTCTCTCTGAATTTTATGGTCACTAAATTTTAATTTGTGTGTACTTATTTATTATAATTTTATATGTTTTTATACTGGCTAATATTGTATTGACTACATCCGATTTGTATTATACATCAATGGATCTGAATAAATCTAATCTAATCTAATCTAACATCACCACAACATCATTATCAGGTTATTTAGTAACATAAAAATAATTCACTGGAAATTAACATCAAAATGATGTAAATTTTGAAACTAAATAATTATTTTAACAGACAACATTAATACGACGTTAGTTTTTCGTCACCTTTTAACATCAATTTATTTCCCTGCAAATTAACATCAAAATGATGTGAATTTTGAAACTAAATAATAATGTTAACAGACAACATCATTACCACGTTAGTTTTTCGTCACCTTATAACATCAATTTATTTCACTGGAAATTAACATCAAAATGATGTATACTTTGAAACTAAATAATAATGTTAACATACAACATCAATACCACGTTAGTTTTTTGCCACCTTTTAACACCAATTTATTTCACTGGAAATTAACATCGAAATGATGTGAATTTTGAAACTAAATAATAATATTAATAGAAAACATCGTTTTGACGTTCCATTGGTTACATCATTTGTGAACGTTGATGTAGGTACGGCGTTATCTCGCCATTTTATGTTTGTGAGTGTTTTATCAGAAATAAGAACTTTTGTCTCTGGATTTATGATTCCAAGCAAAGTGATACAATATATTATATATATTTTTTGGATACAATAGTGAATATGGATAAAATAGAGCAAAAAGTATGTAAAATATTAATTAATTAAATTTTTGTATAATGTACGTGCATTTGAATTTCCTAAAAGTTACATATAACCTCAATTCTTTGTTAATAATTTTAATTCTGAAAGTTTAAGAAATAGATTAATGGAATATTTGTTTAAAATTAAAAAAAATCTGTTCCTTAAAATGGTACAATTACGTCTTTAAGTAAAAGTAACTTCTTCCAAAAATCAAATCAAAACATCAAATTCATGTTATATAGTTGATATCACAATTACGTTATTTCAAGAACATCAAATTGATGTTATTTTAAGGACATCATCCTGTGATGTTATTTGGGGAGGAAATAGGACATCCATAACATGTGGAAATGATGTGAAATTTCACTAAAATTGTAACATCACATGTCACGTATTAACATGATATTCACGTGGATTTGATGTTATTTTGCTACTAGGGTAGGTACCTTATACTGTAATGCATTTTTTTAAACTAAATCACATTTAACTAAACCCCAAAATAGTAATATAATAACCTATAAAGTTGGACTTTTTTGAATTAGTCACTGTTTATTTTTCATAAATGCCAAAAAATATAACTTAAATTTATATGTTATTTTATAAAAATAAATCAAGAATAAATGCTCCCTTCACATATCTGCTCTTGGCCAGTGAAAGGAATTTTCCACAGGCATGGTGGGTGTTCTGTGATGGAGAATCCGTACTAATCCGATAATATACATGAAATTAGCAGACTAACTAGCGACTAAACAGTACTGTTCAGTTTACGTAATTCCATAAAAAGACTTTATACAGTCATCAATTTTTAATCAGTATATAAACTTTAAAACTTTTTTTAGTGGTAATAAACAGTGTATGGCGCCACCTACCCACTAAACAAAACTAACAGGAATCTTACCTCAAGCTTTAAGTAAGTTAGGAAGAAAACTTTGGGAAACCTTACCTTACCTTACGACAAGGTTCAGGAAAGCCGAACAGAAAGTTGAAGTAAGAAAAAAATAAAAAATAAAATGACAGAGAAATTTTGATGGCTAAAAGAAAAAAAAAGAAAAACGTCTCACCTCGCTTTATCCCTGACGAAAATAAAAAAAATATATCTGACGAACATTTTGATGACAAAAAAAAATCCTCTGAAAACAGTTGAAAAAAAATTTATCTCGCACATCCCTGGGATTTTGCCGAATAAATTAAAAATTTGCTGAATGTTTTGTACATGTCACATGTCACACCCCCCATACCCCCCTTATATCCGGCCATGGGTTTGAACTTTACTTTCATAATTATATGGGAATTCCCATGACTTAAGTCATGTTTTTTATAAGCTTATATTCTTATACTCTAGAATTTAAAGTTAAAATGAAAGCTTTCTTAAAGCTTTCATTCAAAACCTTTAATGAGTAAGTAAAACTAAAGCTTAAGGTAAAGTTTTAAAAGTAACCTTTCTGAAAGTTTATATTAAATCTTTCTTAGGGCCACTTGCACCAACTTTTGGTACGGGATTATCTCAGCTAAACCGAGTTTAAGTTAAAAATGCTACGTTCTGATTGGTCGGCCGTCAACTTAATCCAAGTTTAAAGTTAAACAATCATTGGTGCAAGTGGCCCTTAAAGTTTTAATTTGATACCTTGCGAAAGTTAGGAATATAAAACTTGGCAAGGTTGCATGCTCAGTGGGATCCTGCGATTAATCATATTTATAGCAATTTTTTATCTCTTACGACTTTCACCGCTAGATAGTGACTCTAAATTAAATAACGTGGATTTTATTGTCAAAATTGTAATACACCTTTTCAAGTTGTAAATAGGAAAGTGTAAATTGATATTCAGAATTTCAAGTTAAATTTCAGAAAGTGTAAATTGTAATTCAGATTTTCAACTTAAATTTCAGAAAGTGTAAATCGTAATTCAGATTTTCAATTTATATTTCAGAAAATATAAATTAAATTTCAGAAAGTGTAAATTATATTTCAGAAAGCGTAAGTTGAAATTCAGAAAGTGTAATTTATATTTCAGAAATTATAACTTTATATTATTATTACAGAGTAAATTGTATTTCAGAAAGTTTAAATTGTATTGCAGAAAGTGTAAATTAAATTTTAGAAATATAAATTTTGTTTAGTTTTATGTAAAAAATACATTTTTTTTTTTTAATTTTAATTTATTTCTGTTCAATATTTAATACCGAATATATGTGTAATACATAATTGCTACTTTTTTTAAATTTTGTTGAATAAAATAATACGTTCCGAAATAAAAATTATGATTTCTGATTTACAAATTACCGTTTCCAAAAATTAATTTACACTTTCTGAAATTGAATTTACAGATCCAAATTTAAATAAAATAACATATTCTGAAAATTAATTTATACTTTCTGAAATATAATTTACACTTTCTGAATTTCAACTTACGCTTTCTGAAATATACATTACAAATCTGAATTTCAATTTATACTTTCTGAAATATAACTTGCAAATCTGAATTACAATTTACACTTTCTGAAATATAATTTAAAAATCTGAATTACAATTTATACTTTCTGAAATTTATTTTAAAAATCTGAATAACAAATTACACTATCTGAAATTAATATCACACTTTCTGATTTACAACTTGAAAAGGTGTAGTAATTTTAATAATTTGACGGCTATATCCAACCTGAACGTGAGCGAAGTTTTATCAACAAACATTATTTTAGTACCCTAATATTGTTACTTCGTTATTAATTAATAATAAAAATACAGAAGACCTTTCTCAGTTATCCAAATTTTTGATTAATTTTACTTTTCCGCACTACTTTTCCACACTAGTGCGGAAAAAAACTTTTATCCAAACCTTCACAGAAACACTTGTTTTGAGCACTATTTTAAATGTCAAAAGTAAGTTTTTTTCCACTAGTAGAGGAAAGTAGCCTAATTTCGGATACCATTTACAATGTATTCAATATTTAATACTCGGTATTACTTTTTGATATTTTTTTTATATAACCAGATACAACTTATTATAGCGAACCATGATTTATTATAAAACCAATTTTATTACAGTTTATTTTTTCCAAAAAACACGGTTAAAAAAAATAGCGCATTTTTGTGCATTTAAAAAAGGGCTCCTAATTTCGGACATATCCGAAAAAAATTTTTCAAGAGTAGATCTGGATCCCATTGCTTATGTTTCTTGTTATTCCTTCACATTTAAGTCGTAATTTAATCATTAAGCGATTTTCTACGAAATACTATAGGAACTATAATTTTAGATTCCCAATTTCGAATATCTTAGTATTTTAGGTAATTTTCGTTTTTTCAAAATTGTTTATCTTAGTTTGTTGTATCATTATAAAAAAAATAATTAATGGTTGGTTATCCTGAATAATAATTACCTTGCGGATATCCGAAATTGGGAATCAAATGCACAAAAATGGTCTATCCGAAATTAGGCAACTTTCTGCTTTTTAGATTAGAAATTTGTAGAATGTTTACGTTTTCAAATTGCTTAATTATGAATAGTGGATCAACTTAACTAACATTATAACTTTCCCAAGACAGAATCACGAACTTTTATAACGATTATTTATAAAATAAACAAGCATAATAATGCAACTGAGCACAAAACTGCCATTTGCAATATAAACGATTTGTGCTGCCATTTAAAGGGGAGAAGCTCTACCGTTATCATATTACAGGACGGATTTAGTTTGACTTTTGGCTTCACATAAAAGTAGGTTTCTGTTTACCTTTGCAGACAGTATCTTAAATACACTACTATCCGAAATTTGGAAACCATCCGAAATTAGGCGCATTTCCTCTAACTAAAAAATTTTTCACCCACTCTTTTACGTACAGCTTTTGATCTCACCCAAAATTAGTTACGTACCCTATTAATTATTATAACTATTCTATAAATAGAAGCACGTTAACTAAACCATAAAAATTAAAGAAAACCCCAAATTATTCTTTAGTTTTTGAATAAAATACTGTTTTTATTAAAAATTCTGTCATCACCGCTTCCATTTTGACGTTTGTAAGAAATGTAAAACTAGAAATTGTTTATTTTTAATAGTCATACTTAGGCCATGGCTACCTATTATTTTAGTATTAAGGAAACTTAATCTTAATATTTTTGACATAATTTTTCTCAAAATTATAGATTTTTATTTAAAAATAAAAGGTGTTAGATAAAATTAAATTCTCAACTCGTATATTAAGTGATTTTATCCACTTAAGAATATCAGCCCACGAGGCCGTCAGGCGTGGATAAAATGCTACTTAATACACTAGTTAAGAAAATAACTATTATACTTTTCCACACTCGTGCGGAAAAAAACTTTTCCACACTACTTTTCCGCACTGGTTCGAAAATTACTTTACACACTATTTATCGACACTAGTTCGGAAAAGTACAAATTTCCAAACATAAATGCGTGCGGAAAAGTGTTACTTTCCACACGCTCGAAAAAAAAAACATTATTTAAGTTCTTTTATATATTTAGTTTGTAGTTAATTATAACGATAGTGCTCAGGTACGCGAATGTTTGATTAATTTTCTTTTTCCGCACCACTTTTCCACACGAGTGCGGAGAAGTACTTTTATACAGTACTTTTGCACACTATTGAGGAAAACTACAACTTCCCGAACGAAAATGCGTGCAAAAAGTGCTACTTTCCTCACGATCGTAAAAATTTTTTTTGTTGAAAAAAAAATTTTGTTGAAAAAAATTTTTTTTCTCAAAATTTTTAATTTTTTTTTTTTAATTGAATTTCTGTATGTCAAAAAAGTTACTCCACGGCGGGGAATCGAACCCCGGTCTCCCGCGTGACAGGCGGGGATACTCACCACTATACTACCGAGGACTTGAAATACAGCATGAAAACTAAAGTACAAATGTTAAATACTTGGTAAATAAATTGGTAAATACATTGTAATACATTTAATAAAAAAAACTTACTATTAAAAGGAGAAAAATATTAAATTCTATAGAGCAAGTTAAACTTTTCTAATATTTATAGTGGGGGAGGGCGCAAAACCCCACAGTGTGGGCGCCATACCCCTCAACGGGGCGCAAAATCCCACAGTGTGGGCGCCATTCCCCTCAACGGGGCGCAAAACTCCCAACATGGGCGCAATACTTTTCAATGGGGCGCAAAACTTCCTCTCTATGTGGCGCAATACCTTCAAATAGGGGGGCGCAATACCTAGGGGACGTAACACCTCCATATGGGGGCGCAATAACCCCAACTGGGGGCGCAAATCCTCCAACGGGCGCAATTCCTCCAAATGGGGGCGCAAACAAAACAAACAAATAATTTTAATATTTTAAAATTATGTATGTTTGCAAAATATATAATAACATATATTTAGTAAATTTTTAAATAAATATTGTAATACTACCGGGGACTTGAAATATATTAATAAATCCAAAAATTTCGATTTAAATTTTATTATATCCAAACAAGCCGTGAAGATATGAGGACATCCATTAAGTTACGCACAAAGGGGAAAGAGGGCAGTGACACCGCTAAAATTTATTTTTTCTTGGTCAGAAGTGCGGAAAAATACAACTTTCCAAACACAAATGCGTGCGGAAAAGTGCTAGCAGGGTCAGTACCTTAACCCATTAAGGAATAACCCATGAATTTATTGTATAATATAAGAAATATTTATCAGATATTACTATTATTGGTCCTCGTGTTGGTCCAAATAATTTAGTTTTACTAAAAAAAATGTCCAAAAAAAGTTAATTTTTGGTATTTTTTTAAAAAATTTTATCGTTCAATTATAATTTTGGCATGTATAGAAAGGTAATAAAATTTACCATAAAAAAGGGGGTCTATCTAAAATACTGAACACAATATTCAGCTGAACGTTCAGCGCATGCGCATATCAGTCCCGCAAATCACGGGTGCGTTCCAAAACAACGTATACGGCGGATTTAAAACAATAATTTAAAACCAAACTTAAAAAGAGTTATTTTTGGTCAATCACAAGTAAATATAGGTTAAGCTTGGCTAGTTTAACATACGGGGTATAATAATTTCACTAAACAATAAAGATGTTGAGTGTCTGAAAAAAATAATTTATTTTATTTTAAATGTTCTTTATATTTGAACTTTAACCCCCTACAGACAAAGTGTATTTTTTTAATATATTTTTATTTCAGCTCTCCGCAATAATATACGGGGCGTATACATTAAACTGAACGATAAAAAAACAACCTGAACGCCTGAAAAAAATAGTAAAATTTTGTTTATCGCTACAAAACTTAAAATCTTATTTGCTTCTAACATTTTCTACAATATATTTTTATTTCAGCTCTCCGCGATAATATACGGGGTGTATACATTAAACTGAACGATAAAAAAACAACCTGAACGCCTTAAAAAAATAGTAAAATTTTGTCTATCGCCACAAAACTTAAAATCTTAATTGGTTTTACCATTTTCTACAATATATTTTTATTTCAGCTCACCGTGATAATATACGGGGTGTATACATTAAACTGAATGATAAAAAAACCACCTGAACGCCTGAAAAAAATAGTAAAATTTTGTTTATGGCTACAAAACTTAAAATCTTATTTGCTTTTAACATTTTCTACAATATATTTTTATTTCAGCTCTCCGCGATAATATACGGGGTGTATACATTAAACTGAACGATAAAAAAACAACCTGAACGCCTAAAAAAAATAGTAAAATTTTGTGTATCGCTACAAAACTTAAAATCTTATTTGGTTTTACCATTTTCTACAATATCTTTTTATTTCAGCTCTCCGCGATAATATACGGGGTGTATACATTAAACTGAACGATAAAAAAACAACCTGAACGCCTGAAAAAAATAGTAAAATTTTGTCTATCGCCACAAAACTTAAAATCTTATTTGGTTTTACCATTTTCTACAATATATTTTTATTTCAGCTCATCGTGATAATATACGGGGTGTATACATTAAACTGAACGATAAAAAAACCACCTGAACGCCTGAAAAAAATTGTAAAATTTTGTGTATCGCTACAAAACTTAAAATCTTATTTGGTTTTACCATTTTCTACAATATATTTTTATTTCAGCTCTCCGCGATAATATACGGGGTGTATAGATTAAACTGAACGATAAAAAAACCACCTGAAAGCCTGAAAAAAATAGTAAAATTTTGTTTATCGCTACAAAACTTAAAATCTTATTTGGTTTTACCATTTTCTACAATATATTTTTATTTCCGCTCTCCGCGATAATATACGGGGTGTATACATTAAACTGAACGATAAAAAAACAACCTGAACGCCTGAAAAAAATAGTAAAATTTTGTTTATCGCTACAAAACTTAAAATCTTATTTGGTTTTACCATTTTCTACAATATATTTTTATTTTAGCTCTCCGCGATAATATACGGGGCGTATACATTAAACTGAACGATAAAAAAACAACCTGAACGCCTGAAAAAAATAGTAAAATTTTGTTTATCGCTACAAAACTTAAAATCTTATTTGCTTCTAACATTTTCTACAATATATTTTTATTTCAGCTCTCCGCGATAATATACGGGGTGTATACATTAAACTGAACGATAAAAAAACAACCTGAACGCCTGAAAAAAATAGTAAAATTTTGTCTATCGCCACAAAACTTAAAATCTTATTTGGTTTTACCATTTTCTACAATATATTTTTATTTCAGCTCATCGTGATAATATACGGGGTGTATACATTAAACTGAATGATAAAAAAACCACCTGAACGCCTGAAAAAAATAGTAAAATTTTGTTTATCGCTACAAAACTTAAAATCTTATTTGGTTTTAACATTTTCTACAATATATTTTTATTTCAGCTCTCCGCGATAATATACGGGGTGTATACATTAAACTGAACGATAAAAAAACAACCTGAACGCCTAAAAAAAATAGAAAATTTTGTGTATCGCTACAAAACTTAAAATCTTATTTGGTTTTACCATTTTCTACAATATATTTTTATTTCAGCTCTCCGCGATAATATACGGGGTGTATACATTAAACTGAACGTTAAAAAACAACCTGAACGCTTGAAAAAAATAGTAAAATTTTGTCTATCGCCACAAAAGTTAAAATCTTATTTGGTTTTACCATTTTCTACAATATATTTTTATTTCAGCTCATCGTGATAATATACGGGGTGTATACATTAAACTGAACGATAAAAAACAACCTGAACGCCTGAAAAAAATAGTAACATCTTGTCTATCGCCACAAAACTTAAAATCTCATTTAGTTTTATCATTTTCTACTATATATTTTTAATTCAGCTCTCCGCGATAATATACGGGGTGTATACATTAAACTGAACGATAAAAAAACATCCTGAATGCCTGAAAAAAAATAGTAAAATTTTGTCTATCACATCAAAACTTAAAATCTTATTTGATTTTAACATTTTCTACAATATATTTTTATTTCAGCTCTCCGGGATAATATACGGGGTGTATACATTAAACTAAAAGATAAAAAAAAACAACCTGAACGCCTAAAAAAAATAGTAAAATTTTGTTTATCGCTACAAAACATAAAATATTATTTGGTTTGGACTTTATTTAAGTTTTGTAGCAATAGACAAGATTTTACTATTTTTTTCAGGCGTTCAGGTTGTTTTTTTATCGTTCAGTTTAATTAATTAAGATTTTAAGTTTTGTAGCGATACACAAAATTTTCTATTTTTTTTAGGCGTTCAGGTTGTTTTTTTATCTTTTAGTTTAATGTATACACATAAGATTTTAAGTTTTGTGGCGATAGACAAAATTTTAATATTCTTTTCAGGCGTTCAGGATGTTTTTTTATCGTTCAGCTTAATGTATACACCCCGTATATTATCGCGAAGAGCTAATATAAAACTATATTGTGGAAAATGATAAAACCAAATAAGATTTTAAGTTTTGTGGCGATAGACAAAATTTTACTATTCTTTTCAGGCGTTCAGGTTGTTTTTTTATCGTTCAGCTTAATGTATACACCCCGTATATTATCGCGGAGAGCTAATATAAAAATATATTGTGGAAAATGATAAAACCAACTAAGATTTTAAGTTTTGTGGTGATAGACAAAATTTTACTATTCTTTTCAGGCGTTCAGGTTGTTTTTTTATCGTTCAGTTTAATGTATACACCCCGTATATTGTCGCGGAGAGCTGAAATAAAAATATATTGTAGAAAATGATAAAACCAAATAAGATTTTAAGTTTTGTGGCGATAGACAAAATTTTAATATTCTTTTCAGGCGTTCAGGTGTTTTTTTATCGTTCAGCTTAGTGTATACACCCCGTATATTATCGCGGAGAGCTGAATTAAAAATATATAGTAGAAAATGATAAAACTAAATGAGATTTTAAGTTTTGTGGCGATAGACAAGATGTTACTATTTTTTTCAGGCGTTCAGGTTGTTTTTTATATTATCGCGGAGAGCTAATATAAAAATATATTGTGGAAAATGATAAAACCAAATAAGATTTTAAGTTTTGTGGCGATAGACAAAATTTTACTATTCTTTTCAGGCGTTCAGGTTGTTTTTTTATCGTTCAGCTTAATGTATACACCCCGTATATTATCGCGGAGAGCTAATATAAAAATATATTGTGGAAAATGATAAAACCAAATAAGATTTCAAGTTTTGTGGCGATAGACAAAATTTTACTATTCTTTTCAGGCGTTCAGGTTGTTTTTTTATCGTTCAGCTTAATGTATACACCCCGTATATTATCGCGGAGAGCTGAAATAAAAATATATTGTAGAAAATGGTAAAACCAAATAAGATTTTAAGTTTTGTAACGATAATCAAAATTTTACTATTTTTTTCAGGCGTTCAGGTTGTTTTTTTATCGTTCAGTTTAATGTATACACCCCGTATATTATCGCGGAGAGCTAATATAAAAATATATTGTAGAAAATGGTAAAACCAAATAAGATTTTAAGTTTTGTAGCGATACACAAAATTTTACTATTTTTTTCAGGCGTTCAGGTTGTTTTTTTATCGTTCAGTTTAATGTATACACCCCGTATAATATCGCGGAGAGCTGAAATAAAAATATATTGTAGAAAATGGTAAAACCAAATAAGATTTTAAGTTTTGTAGCGATAAACAAAATTTTACTATTTTTTTCAGGCGTTCAGGTTGTTTTTTTATCGTTCAGTTTAATGTATACGCCCCGTATATTATCGCGGAGAGCTGAAATAAAAATATATTGCAGAAAATGGTAAAACCAAATAAGATTTTAAGTTTTGTAGCGATAACCAAAATTTTACTATTTTTTTCAGGCGTTCAGGTTGTTTTTTTATCGTTCAGTTTAATGTATACACCCCGTATATTATCGCGGAGAGCTGAAATAAAAATATATTGTAGAAAATGGTAAAACCAAATAAGATTTTAAGTTTTGTAGCGATAAACAAAATTTTACTATTTTTTTCAGGCGTTCAGGTTGTTTTTTTATCGTTCAGTTTAATGTATACACCCCGTATATTATCGCGGAGAGCTGAAATAAAAATATATTGTAGAAAATGGTAAAACCAAATAAGATTTTAAGTTTTGTAGCGATAAACAAAATTTTGCTATTTTTTTCAGGCGTTCAGGTTGTTTTTTTATCGTTCAGCTTAATGTATACACCCCGTATATTATCGCGGAGAGCTAATATAAAAATATATTGTGGAAAATGGTAAAACCAAATAAGATTTTAAGTTTTGTGGCGATAGACAAAATTTTACTATTTTTTCATGCATTCAGCTTGATTTTTTAGCGTTGAGTTAAATGAATACATCCTCTATATTATGGTGGAGAGCAGGAAAAAATACACTTTGTCTGTAGGGGGTTAAAGTTCAAATATAAAGAACATTTAAAATAAAATAAATTATTTTTTTCAGACACTCAACATCTTTAATGTTTAGTGAAATTATTATACCCCGTATGTTAAACTAGCCAAGCTTAACCTATATTTACTTGTGATTGACCAAAAATAACTCTTTTTAAGTTTGGTTTTAAATTATTGTTTTAAATCCGCCGTATACGTTGTTTTGGAACGCACCCGTGATTTGCGGGACTGATATGCGCATGCGCTGAACGTTCAGCTGAATATTGTGTTTAGTATTTTAGAACTTCCCTAAAAAAGGTAAAAACCATTTTTTTCGTAGCACCAATACTTCTGGAGATATTAGCAAAATAACAAAATACACTCCACTGTGAAGTCTTTTTATTAGTTTATAGGCAAAGCCTTGTATTTTGCAAATTTTAATAATGATTTATGTCCATTTCCAGCAAAAAAAAAATGTTGGTCACCAGTTACGATGCGCAGTACTGCTTAGACAAACGTAAGTATGTGCAGAAGAGTTTATTAATATATACGAATGCTTAAAAGTGTTCTGGCAAAGATATACAAATATATCATGCGCAGCAAAGATTGGTGGAACATATTTATGCGCAAACGTGTTTAATAATACATACGAATACGTAAAAGTGTTTTGCGAAAGATATACAAATATATCATGCGCAGCAGGGATTGGTAAAACATATCTATGCGCAAAAGTGTTTAATAATACATACAAATACGCAAAAGTGTTCTTGCAAAGATATACAAATATATTATGCGCAGTAAAGATTGGTAGAGCATATTTATGCGCAAACGTGTTTAATAATACATACGAATACGCAAAAGTGTTTTGCCAAATATATACAAATATATCATGCGCAGCAAAGATTGGTGGAACATATTTATGCGCAAAAGTGTTTAATAATACATACGAATATTCAGAAATGTTCTGGCAAAGATATACAAATATATCATGGGCAGTAAAGATTGGTGAAACATATTTATGAGCAAACGTGTTTAATAATACATACGAATGCACAGAAGTGTTCTGGAGTTGCTAGAGGTGAGGAAAGGCAAAGGAAGTGTGAAAAAAAGTGTGTAGTCATTTCCATTCCATTTCCAGTATTCTGTTTGTCTAAAATATAAAAGTTTTCAATCGCTTTTGGGTTTCAGATATTTTTAATCAAAGTTTGAGTAATTAATTATACGATAAGGTTTTTTTTTTTTTAATAATTAAACACATTCTATTTTAAAAGCTTACTAATTTTTTTTATTGGCCCCACTGTGAATATTTACATACAGTATGATTTTGAAATAGCTACACTCCTTTTAAGGGGTGATACTATGGTCTGTTTTTTTCAAGCATTTTTTATAAAATAAACTAAGCAGTATATTCGCACATAGAATATTCGAATCTGTTTTGAAAATATTTACTGTGCGATTTTTAATTTACTATCTTGCTTTAAGAAACAGACCATATGTTAACAATATGAAAGAAAAGTTCCAATAAACATACAGGGTGATTAATAACTGCAATGCCAAAATTTAAGAGGTGATTCTGTATCCAAAAATATCAAAAAAACGTTCCTATAAAGGTCGGTCCGCAAATGAGCCCTAAGGGAGCTACGGCCCTTTAAAATTGTAATAAAAATAAGGTTTTTAATTAGTAACTCTGGTGCCCTTTAAGCTAGAGCGACGAGCTTTTGCATGTATACTAGTATTAATAAGGGCAATAAGTTTATATTAATTTATTTGTTTTTTCATTTATCCAGAGGCGTCCCTAGACAGAAAAAAGTATTAGGCTTAACACATTTTTGCCCCAAACCTTTTTATGTGTATTTTTTTTTTGATTTTTTGTAAAAAATATGGATTCCTTAAGTAGAAAATACATAAAAAATGTCATATAGTGAAACACTGTAAGAACAACAGTTTTCAAAAAAATGCAATTAAGAGGAAGTAACATTTTGTGCCACCAAAAACGTTACTTTTTGAAAGGTGTTTTGGTGAATAATACTTTTTTGCTCAGTTTTAAAAGAAGAATCGCCCTGCAGTATTAACATTTTATTTATGCTTTTTTTTTGTTTCCCATTCAATAAGTCATCTTCGAAGGGCCGTAGCTCCCTTATGGCTCATTTCCGGACCAACCTTTATAGGCCATGCCCCCCCCCCCAGCGAGATATATTAGCATAGAAATATCTTCAGTTATATTTTTGGCGAAGGCGCAATTTTTTTCCCTATGGATGCCCCCCCCCTTAAAGTGAAATAAATCCGCCCCTGGTAGCTACGCCCTTAAAAAAATGTTCCTAAAATTCGATTTTTATTTAATAACGAGTTATAAAGAAGAAAGTCTTTCTGTTATAGTAACAAGGTTTTAATTGTGATCTATCCTTAATAAGGCCTATTAGCCAACGAGGTTTTCCGTATGATCTATCCTTAATTTAGGCCTGTCAGCCAACTATTTGCGTTACTTTAACCAAACTGGGGAGGGGAGGGCTTATCACTTTTTTACCAAAAATTTTTGCTGCTTAACTTTTTTTGGGGGTTTATTAATTATTAATTATTATTCTTGTTGAAATGCCATAGGATTAACCGTTTTCGAGAAAAATACAATTAAAGGAAAAATTACTAGTTTCTAGAATCAAAAACTAAACACTAAAATATTAAAAACGAAAATTTCATTGGTTTACGGCTAAAAAAAATAAGAAAAGAAATCTATAAATGTACTTCCAAAAATCGGTTCTTAAGGAGTTAGTCTCCTAAAAATAGTCCAAACCATTTTTAAAGAGGTGCTTTTTTGGGGGTATTTTTTGTTTTTTTTTCGAAACCCTGAAATTCCTTTACCATTCGATAGTACCGTCCATTTATATGATTTTCAGCGAAATTTAAAAAAAAATCTACCGAGCGCTTCGTTTTTTATTAAAAAAAAATAAATCCTAAACGAGCTGCGAAGAGTAAAACAAGCCGTGAACATATGTAATCCTACGCATTCCATTATATACTATTCACAGTAAGTGGGTATATTCCATTTTTCCAATTATTTAAAAAAAATAAATAAAAAACTTTAAAAAAATCAACAATTTTTTTAATTTGTTTTTCCTTTTTCTCAGAAAATAAAAAAATTGTAGAATTTTTTTTTAAGTTTTTTTTATTTTTTTTTTAATAATTGGAAAAATGCAATATACCCACTTGATGTGAATAGTATATAATGGAATGCGTAGGATTACATATGTTTACGGCTTGTTTTACTCTTCGCAGCTCGTTTAGCATTTTTTTTAATATAAAACGAAGCGCTCGGTAGATTTTTTTAATTTTCGCTGAAAATCATATAAATGGACGGTACGGTACTATCGAATGGTAAAGGAATTTCAGGGTTTCGAAAAAAACAAAAAATACCCCCAAAAAAGCACCGTGTATGCATATGCATGGTACCTTTAAAAGCGATTTTTGGACCTAAAAAGAGATCATACACAATCTCTTTTTCTTAGGTATGATGCAAAATTAAACCTACATTATTGAAATTTTGGTTTTTAACAATTTAATTTATATACTTATATTGATTTAAATGGTGCCTCTATTATTTATTTTTACCCTATTGAAAATGACGGGTCTGGGCGGGTATAAATGGTGCACAAACCGTACTTGAGCGGGTGAATCTCATCCGCTCAAGTACGGTTTGTGCACCATTTATACCCACCCAGACCCGTAATTTTCAATAGGGTAAAGCCTTTATAATTTATTTTCAAGGCCTTTTCAAATACAGTAAAATGTGTTTTGACTTTAAAATTAATTCTAATTAATAATTGTTAAAAGTGTGTGTCACTTTCATGAATATTATTATCTGGGTTAAGAATTAGTAGAACCATCTGCGTTATGATTACACAGCCACACAAAAAAGGTCAAGAATTTTTTTGGACTCCATTGTATTCCTATGTATTTTGAGGCGGCGAATCCGAATTTAAGGTCAAAATAGCACCTCTTGATCTTTTTTATTCTTTGGTCACACATGAAGAGTGCAACTAACATAAGAGCCTAACCCTCATTTTTTGCGAAATGCGATTTTTGCTTGAAATTGGCACTACTTAACGTACTTTATAGCTCTAGTTAATAAAAATTCCTGTTTCTAAAAGTGGCAAAAAATGTATTCGAAAATAAGGTTAGGGGTGCAAATTTTAATAATTTATTTTTTTGCCCCACCCAAATATTTGCCGTTAACTATTCTTACTTAAAAAAAAGATTATGAGCCTAGTTAAAACTAGAAAAGACAAGATTTTATAAAAAAAACAATCTTATAATAAACAGGTAGGTAAGGCTTTTTTAGAAATTTGTTTTTTTGCCCCACCCAGATATATACGGTTAACTATTCTTGATTAAAAAATGCTTATGAACCTATTATATTATATTATTATTATTATATTATTATATTATTATTATATTATTATATTATTATTATATTTAAGACTAGCAAAATAAGTTTTTATGCAAAAACAATCTTATAAGAAATGTGTATGTTAGGCCCTTTTGATTATTGAATCGGTTATTACTAAAACATTTGAAGGCCTATTCAGAAGCTTGCATAAGAACATAAAACATAAGAATGCGATGCCGTTATTGGCTTACAAGATACATGGCGGCACCTCAAGCCAATCACGGCATCGCATTCTTATGTATTACGTTCTTATGCGAGACTGTGGATATGCCCTGAGTAAACACTTGTTTAGTGTGCAGTAACAGTTACTGAACACAAACCAAGTATTTATTAAAATTAATATTGCACTTAGCACATTATTAAATATCGGTTTTTGACTTGGGGTGTTTTAGCAATAACCGATTCAATTAAGGTCATTGTTTAGGCCCTTATAATAAGGGCCCTATTTCAACTTTTTTTTGTTGAAATCTACATAAAACTCTGTAAACAATCAAACACTATTAAAATATAATTATTATTGAGTGTAAATATTAGGAAAAAAAATTAATCACATTTTTGCCTCTCTCTCTCGCTTCAGATCTGTGGTTTAAGCTGCCAGGGCTATCCAACCAGTCCTCGTCGAATTACTTTAAAGTAAAAAATGTTTTTTACTTTGCTTTATTGTCCGACAGAATACACCATTTACAGGACAAAATGTATAAACATATACACGATACTACAATAATTAAATATACTAGATACTAAATTCAATATACAAATCTATACAGGGCCGTAGCGAAGGAGATTTGGTGGGAGGAGGTCAAAAATTACAAATTTTTTTAGCCTAAAAACACAACTTTTTTTCCTCGACAAAAAAAGTTCATGACTAAAAAAAAGGTCCACCCTTTCTCAGAAAAAAAAAGTTCATTCAAGAAAAAAGTCCCCTCCCCTTTCTAAATAACAAAAAAAAAAAACAAATCAAGATTAAAAATTTATAATTTTATTATTTTTAACCCATGAAATATGCAAGTTTTATATTTTGAATCCACGAAATATGCAAGTTTTTTGAAAATCCCAACTTTTATATTTTTAATACATTTACCACTTTTTTCCCAAAATTAAAAATGAATTATTTTATTATGCTTATCCCATGAAAAAATATGCAACTTTTATATTTTTAATCCATGAAATATGCAATTTTTTTATTCTAAGGTTTAAAAATCCCAACTTTTATATTTTTAAGCCATAAATTTAAAACTTTTTTTCCCAAAATTAAAAATTTATTATTTTATTTTTTTTAACCCATGAAATATGAAACTTTTATGTTTTTAATCCATTAAATATGCAACTTTTTTGATTTCAAGATAGGTGGGGGGAGGCTCCCCCCCATCTTCCCATAGCTACGGCCCTGAATCTATAATACTATACATTAACTTAATAACTTTATTTAATCTACAATTAAATTTTTTAAGATAAGAATTTGTTTTAATTTACTAAAGTTGATATCAATATTTTGGTTATTTAATAAATTGAAATTATTGCACATAATATAAATCGGCGATTTAAACATAAGATTTGTTCTAGCCTGACTTTTATAAAATGTTTCGGTATATCTTAAATTTCCACGTAGTACCAGAAAATTTATTTTACTTAATATTTATTCGCAATCGATTTTATTGTGCAGAAGATTAAATAAAAACGAGAGATATATTTTTTATTCGTATATCTAAAGATAACATTTCATATTTATTTAATAATAATGTTTGACTAGTACCCAGTAGTTTAACAATTTTAAAATTTTTCTTTGAATTGATTTAAGTTGATTTTTTTGGTTTTCGTAAGTAGGGTACCATCAACGAACTAACAACTCTTCTCACTAGAATACGCATACTGTTAATATAAAGTATCGCCAACATCTCAGTTTGTTTGTAAACAAATATTAGGTATATTCCGGCCTGAACAATAACAATTATAATTAATAATAACAATTAACAATTATAATTAATAATAACACTGTTATTATAACAGTCACCAGTAACTGTTATTATTGTCCCTGTTAGAACAAAGCTAATAATAACAGTTACCATTAACTGTTATTATTGTCTCTGTTAGAACAAAGCTGTGCGAGTAAGACAGACAAATGTATATGTTGGCTACGTTTTTGTCAGTTTTACAAATGAAATGACTATTCTAGAGAGAAGAGTTTTTAGTTCGTTGGGTACCATCGAGGGTACCATATATGGTATGCATATTAGAGCGCCATACTCCAATTTGGCTGCATTAACAAATTTCAAACATTTTTGCCTGTTGAAAAAGCTACTCTTAAAGTTTAATATTGCTATAATTTAGTTCAAAATCTTTTTTTTTTCATCTCCTGAAAAAATGACATGTTGGAGATAGGTAAATTGAGTCTTTAGCCGACAATACAATTATTATAATAATTATTATAATTAATAATATTAATTCAATTATTACAACATCAAAGAAATAAAATTATAACAGAACCCACTCAAAAAATTAAAAAAACAATAATATCCTAGCCATACAACCCACATTAATAAAATTAGAACAGGAAATTTTTAATGTTGTCTTACTAGTGCTTCACTTAGTATTTGAACTCGCTCCAACCATATTAAACTCTTCACACAAAGTCGTGATTATGGAGTATACTCCTATACTTCTTTACTAGTAAAACAGCATAAATATTGCACAGACAAAAATAGCGTAGAAAAAAGCAGCACAAACAAAAATAGCGCAAGACCTTTTTAGCGAACTGCAAAAATGGCGCTAAACCAAAAATCTTTCAAAAAGAGCGCTAGGTAAAAATCTCCCATATATCTAGGCTCATGAAATAAATTGCACATTTAGCGGATTTATGAAAATGTACCCAAAGCTAAATCGACCAACCCAACCGGTTGTTTTGCAACCTTAAGGGGTTATATACCTCTGGCTCGGGAAAATTAAGAGTTTTTATTGATTTTTCTGAGGTATGTAATCACAACTTGATTCGAACGACCTACAAAATATCAAATAGTGTATGCTTTAATGTGTTCGTGAAATTTTTGTCAAATCTTGAGAAAGTCTGGCTCAAGATTCTTGATCAAGTAACTTCATCCAGATTCTTGCTCAAGAATTGTCAAAGAATTGTTACAGATACTTCGTCAAGATTCTTGATCAAGAATGTAGCAAGAAAAATTGACAAGGGAGAGGGGCGCCTTCATGCACTCTAGCGTTTTTCACGCAAGAGTAGGTGAAGACCAAGAATCTTGCTACAGACTTTACGAACAGACTTGACAAAGTATTGCTAAACGACAAAGTATTGCTAAACGCTCTGTTTCCAGAATCTTGCCCAAGTTTGGATACAGAATCTTGATTAATTCTCTTGCTTAAGAATTGTCCAATTCTTTTCAAAGAACTTTGTCAAGTACTCTGGTCAAGAAACTTGTCCAAGATCAATGTTACATAGGGTAGCTATTGTAATGGCAACTTGGCACTTTTTAATTATTAAAAATTTTCGGCCTTCTAAAACTTTCTTGTTTATAAATACATTTTTTAATGCAGTATAAATATAAAAAATAAAGTGTCCGGAGCTCAAAGAAATCATATTTTGGAAAGCGCGCGTTGGGAAGCGCTCTATACGCGTATACATTTACTGTGAATGGAATGCAAACCATTACATGTCTTTACGGCTTCTTATACATATTTTTAGGTATATTAAAAATTACATTTTATAACAAATTGTATATACTGGGTGACGCGCGTAAGACTAATCATTCATTTTTTGGCTGTATTATCAAACCCACTAAAATTAAATCTATACCTGTATGCAAAGTAAACTATGAGAAACATTCAGCTACCTAATAGAGTACAAAGTGTGTTATTGTAAAGTCCAAACCATGCATGGTCATGTAGATGTTAACACATTAAATACTTCCCAAGGATTGGTAAAAATGTGGTTTTATAGAAAATAAATTGATTCTAAAACCTTAGGTAGTATAAATTTCTATAATTTGTCACACAGACAATATGGTGGCTGAACTTGTATCAGAGATTTGCATATATTATACAAACCTTTGATAAAAATACCCAAATTTAAGATAAGATAAATATAGGTGGTATCACTATACAGAAGGTATGGAATAAACAGCAAAATTCCTTGTAATTGTTTAAATGCTTATCAAAAACTATATTATTATTATAATATACGAGGGACCCATGATGATTAAATTAATTAAATAAAAGGGGCAGCTGACTTCTAGAGTTTTTAATGTGGGAGCGACTAACGTACCAAGAGGTAGGAGTATGTAAATAATACTGGGTGGTCCAAGAAGTTTTTTTTTATTTGGTAGGAGGAATAGAAAGGTGAGGTCAGGTCTGAATTTAGTCACCATGCAGCGCTACACGGGAGAGGATCGCTCGTTTTGTGTGCGCGAATATTACCGCAACAACAATTCCGCCACTCTTTCGCGCCGTAGATTTCGACAGCATTTCAATTTGCACGATGTTCAACAATGTTGATTAAGCAATGGGTTCTTAAGTTTAAGGAAACTGGTTCAACGTTAAATAAACGTGTCCCTGGCCGTCGAAGGTCAGCGAGAATCCATGGAAACATTGAGAGAGTTAGAGCGTCCGTGCGACAACAACCAAATTTATCGACTCGAAAGCGCGCAGTTGCTTTAAATGTGACCCATCCTGGATGCGAAGCACCGACATTTAAAGCAGCTGCGCGCTTTCGATAAATTTGGTTGTTCTCGCTCGAACACTCTAACTCTCTCAATGTTTTCATGGGTTTTCGCTGACATTCGACGGCCGGAGACGCGTTTATTTAACGCTGAACCAGTTTCCTCAAACTTACGAACCCATTGCTTAATCAACGGAAGGCTTGGACATTGCTGAACATCGTGCAAATCAAAAAATATATATATATGCAAATTTAAATGCTGTCGAAATCTACGGCGCGAAATAGTGGCGGAATTGTTGTTGCGGTAATATTCGCGCACACAAAACAAGCGCTCCTCAGGGTAATATCAGGGAATTTAATACATCAGGGAAAGCTGTTTTTAATCAGGGACTTTGTGAAAAATATGGTGGGTCCCCGTTACTGACCAAGGTTTTTTAGTAATGGTCACCAATAATACAGGGTTAAAATAAAAATAAAACCAGATATTCTGTTTTACCTTAGAAAAGATATAATTTGCAACATGAAAAAAACTGAAGGCAAAAAATGCTAGGGAGCGCTATAGTCCCTGAAATGACCAAATATCTTTAAAAATAAAATATTGACAATAAATAAATAAATAAATAAATAAATAAATAAAATATGTCCATTACTCAAGCAAATTGTGTTCATTGCCTATACAAACATGTCCATTACTAACACATATAACATAGTTATGTAAAAAAATAAAATTCAAAGTCAGTTTTTAAAATTAAATTTTTACATTTACATAATATGGATGTATATAAAATAGGGTTTTAGTTAATATTTTGAAATATGAAATAAATTTAAAAATACAATAAAATACATGTGGGCAAATTTGAAATATTGTCCTGGTACATTTACCCTACCTATTAGAAAAATTTGAACAAGGTCGCCAAAACAAAGGAAAGTAAATTTTTATCACAGGACCCAGGGGGTGGGGGGGCGATACTTTGGGTCCATCCTCCATTTCACCTAATTTATGGCAGTAAAATTCCGGAAGGAAAAAACCGTATCTGCGACTACACCTCGTATATATTATCTTATAAATTTTAATGTATCTTTTTAAGTACAATGAGTAAGTCACTCCTTCCTTCGCGAGAGAACCGTTGAATATATTTATCTTTAGTTGTTGTCTGGCGAGCCCCAAGGCGTTCTCGACTTATTCTATATAGGATCTTATTGGCTTTCTTAAATTAAACCTGGTAAGTACCATTTATTAATATTTAAGCAATTTAGTCTATTTTTTTTTATTTGTGAGATATTAATTTTTGTGTTTGTAATGGACAGGGCCGAATTTCCTTAAGTTTTCGCCCTAATGCAGTAGATACACTTATATCGAAAAAAAGTGGGATGTATGTATGTTTTTTTTTTCTCTTGGGAGAAAAAACGGCAAGTTTAATCCCGAAAGCGTAAAATTAAGTGTTAGTCTTGGTCGTGCAAAAAATATATTATCTATTTGCTGTCATAATTACGTTTTTGTAGTTTTGGTTTGCGTGCTACAATAAGCTTAGGGAACGTTCAAGTATTACGTAACGCAAATTGTACCAAAATTCGTACAATTCATACCCCGATTCCCGTGTTATTAAAGGCTGTAGAGATTTTATATTTTGGCTACCCTCCCTAACACACCCAAGCCCAAAACATGAAATCTCTACAGCCTTTAATAAGGCGAGAAACGAGGTATGAATTGAATTCCGCACACGCTACACCCTGTATATAGAAATCATTATATAATATATCAGATAAGTTTTGTATAGTATAGAATAAAGTAATTTTCTAGTCAAAACACGAATGTTTAATAGAAAATAAAACAGAGGGAATATGTAATTAGAACACTCTGTATACAATAAATTATATTTCGTTTTTATTTATTGAGTTCCTTAATACTCAAGAAATTCTGCAATTGGAGTGAAAATGAAAGTGGGGTAACCATGGTTAAAATAAAGGTCAAACCTATTGTTTTTTTTTAAATTTATTCACGATTACTTTTAAACGCTTTGTCCTAGATACTTTATATTTGGTAGAAGTCTAGATATTAAGTAAATTCACTTTCGTACTAAATTTGAAATCTCTAGGTCAAAGCGTTCAAAAGTTATTACGAAAAACACAAAAAATAAGGGTTTTACCCCGTTTGGACCAATTTACCCCATTTTGATTACTACAAAATAAAAAAAGCCGCTTGTCGAGAGCTAATCCAGAAATGGAGGTTAGGGAACCTTCAAGTATTACGTAACGAAGAAAGACATTTTCCTCACTAAATGTGCGGGGTCCTTTGTACTTAATAAAAAAAACAAATGACAAATTTTAAATTGTCAATGTCATTGACAATTGTCATTTGTTTTTTGACTCATTGATACCAATATAAATACATTCAATTCCCTAAATCAGTCATATTGAAATTATTCAAAACTAACGTACTTTGTAACCAAAATAAAACATGCACACAGATAAAATAGTATAAAGACCTCTTTCCATAAGATATTTGGCGAACTCGTCCTTTGGAAAACTCCCCGGTTCTCGGCTCGTTTTCCATACATGGACACGTGCGCCAAAACGGTGACTTATGTAACTTGTCCTTTAATAGAATACTATTAACAAGCTAAGTCAATTTGACTTGGTAAAATAAATAATATTTGACATAAACATCAAAATTTAAAAGTTTTTCCTACGACTTAGTTGCTAGTTAGTGCCTATTTTCCACCCGTTGCCTATGACAACGGTTGGGAAGTTCTTGATTTTTTTGAATCACAGTCTTGATTTACGAGACGATCGTCTCATTTTTAAAGAATAAAGCTGGTCGTACATATCAGCCTTTTTGCTGCAATTCTATAGCGAGCAATCTAGAATTGCGCGCAATAATTTTACTTGTCTTCGTACACTGTCGCAACTTTTACAAGACTTTTTAAAGCCTACTTTAATTGCTGCCAACTCTACAAAAATTGACAGATGTTTACGAATATTATAGGTTATGTATTTCTATGTTTTTGAGTGATATATCATAGAACTGTCTTTTCTGGGACAATAATTATGGAAACGGTAGAACAAAAAAGAGCTGTTTTGTTGATAACTTTCACGGCAGTTCTTGCAACAATTATTAAAAGAAGATTAAAAAATCGAAGAAAAAGGACTTGCTGGTCCAAACCATGGCTAAATCCCAGATCGCTGGGAAATTTGGGGATCACTAACGAGTTTAAAAAATGCAACGATGCTAAATCTTTTAAAATTTTCTAAGGATGGATGAGCGTGCGTTTAATAAATTATTAAGTAAAATAGAACCCAAAATATCAAAACAAGATACTTTTTTTCGAGATAGTATTTCACCAAAGGCAAAACTTATAATAATACTCAGAATTTTTAAGTTGGTTAAATTTTTAATTTAAATTTTTAAGTTGGTTAAATTAAAAAACCCTATAAGTTACCAAAATTGCAAGCAATTTAGCTTGAAAATTAGAAATATTTCTATATTTTTGCCGGCTGTTTTGTTGCAGCGAAAAGTCTAAGAGGCATGCGCAGTTGATACGAAAAAAAGTCCAGCAATGGCGATTTCTCCCGTTAGATTAGACAGGGACAAAAGTTCTACCAAAAAAGGATAGAAGACATACATACACTCCCACTTCCACCCAACCCAACAAATTCTGTATTTTTTCTTTGTTGAAGTAATACAATATTTACTTGGCCGGGCGAAAAGTGTAACTATATTATTTTTATTAAAGAAATTACTGGCGCCATCTAAATTTTAGTAGAATTATCTTATTCTACAGATTCACATTAGCTATGTTCGTTCGTGCCGCTCAGTGCTACACTTTCCGGCCAACCAAATAAATACTGTATTTGTTGTATGAAAAACAAATACAGTATTTATTTGGTTGGCTGAAAAGTGTAGCACAAATGAGATGGAGATAGGGTAGACGTCTTTTGTTTCATAATTCTAGTTGTAGAGAGCTCCATAGGAATTGCACGCAATTTTGAGAAAAGGCTGAAGTGTACGAGCGGTTTAACGTATTTATAAAAAAAAGGTAATTGCTAGTTTTCTTTTAAGGATGTCAGCGTATACTTCTCAAGAGACCTGCTCAGCGACTTTCACCACAGCACACCTACCTCTCGGTGCGCACCGCCGTTTTTTTGTTTATACCCCTCGTCGCAGATGATCGTCTGATTTTGCGATTTTAATATTATCGCGAAAGCCATTGTTCCAAAGTCTCGGCCTTTGTTAACAACAAAGAATTTTTTGTGATAAGTTGGTGCTATTATTTAAAAATATTGTTGAGTGCAACCGACTGCAGGACTGCCAGGATTTATGATTAAAACCAGGTAAGTCACCGAGAGCTGGTGTATTGTTTTGAATGTATGTCAATGTGCAAATATATACTTTTTGTATTTGATTTATTATAAAATATAATTTTTCTGTGGATTTAATACACTAGATGATTGTTTAGTTAATTTTTATTAAATTCGATTTTACTGATACTGATTATTTAAAAATTAATTCAACTTTAACAAAAATTTAAACTTTAAAGTGAAAACAAAATTCTATCACAATTTTAAAGTTCAAAAAAAAGTTATTTAAAACATATTTTTTTTAATGAAATTTGAAGTTAATTGCACATTGCGCTTTTGAGTTATGCAGAGTAGATTTCAGAAGGACAAACGGTCGGACTTTTTAATGTTTTTCAGAATTGAATTATTTTGGTCTAAGACCATTATAAAAGATTTATAAAATTTAAAAGTGAATCTAATGTTGTATGACTGTGAATAATATAGATAATAAAAACTACATTCTTAATAGATTCACAAGTACAAATAAAAATTGTTACATTTTTATTTTTTTTTATAATACATAAAACATTAAAAATTATGTTTTACAATGTCAAAAGCATTTTGCTTGGAAATTGTTTGAATGCATAAATTGTACAAGATTAACTTCCTTAAGCAAAATGTCAAAATTAAATGATCTAATAATTTAAGCTGCATAAATGGTATTTTAAAATTAAAATACCATTTGTGCAACTTGAATTATAATTATTAGATATTTTTGCCAGAACAAATTTTTTCTGACTTGTCAAACACATTCTGCTTAAAAGTCCCATAGGACCAATGAACTAGAGAACTTCTCTAGTTCATTGTATAGGACTTTATAAAGTTTAAGAAAATAGTTTTTCTACGACTGCTTTAGAATGTAAGCACACACACTTTTCAAACACAGAATTAATCCATTCTAGCTCTAGATACGGTATGAACATTCCGTATCAAGTGTTAGAATGAGCGCATGTAGTGCCATCTCTTGTTTATAAAAGTAAAGAAAACTGTTGCAAAATTAGCAAAAATATATATATTTTACCATGAAATATTGAATAATTTAATGCAATTTAAAGTTTTGCGTTAAAATTACATAAAGTTTATTAGTTTTTCTTAATAGTTGACCAGTTTTTTTATCAATTTAGTTCAAAAAATTAAAACTAAAATCTATTGTTAAATATTTAAACCTGATATCTGTCACAACAATCTGACATAACCTTCAATTTTTGCATTATAATTTATAAATATGTGCTAAAATTAAATAAAAATCTTTCTTAAGTACTGATTTGATAAAATTATTAAATAACAATAATTGCTTTATTTAAAAATATGTGTTTTGTTGCATTTACAATGTCAAGTCACAAAAAACATTGTTTTTAACCTTGTCCGCAGTTTAAAGCCATACAGTGTTTCATATTTGCAGTCGAAGAAAAAGTATAGTCTACAACACGTATGGAATAGTCATTACGAGCTCGCGCGGAATATTGTCTATGTCATACTAGTTATAGAATATATTATTCTCGTGTATTTTATGCACTCAATTTTCAAGCAAAATGCTTTTTTTAACAAAACAAAATTTTCAATAATTCAAATTGCAATACTTAAGGATATTACTATTGAAAACGATTGAAAATTAAGTTAAATAATAGCACATATTACTCACACATATCGTCACTGATAATAGTTTAATATAACTATAGTTATATCTATATAAAGATGATAGTCGGTTATGATATTGCGGCTGGAGCCATTGTTCAAAAACCTTGGTCTTTGTTTATGTACATGTACTGAGGTGTCAAGTTTTATTTAGTTCAAAATATTATTGTTATTATTAATTATAATAGTTTTTTCATTAACAAAAAAAGTGCACCAACTAATTTGTGATAAAAACAGGTACATAACTTTATCATCATCTCGATAGTTCACGTTTTGAATTGTTTGGAATCCGTTCAATGTGCAAACATGTAGTCTAATTATTATTATTTTTTTTATTAGTTTCTTCCAGCTGTATTTTATATATGTCATAAAGTACATTCAAATTAAGCTATTTGCAAATCGCCAGGTCCTGGATCGGGTTCCTTTGGATGCTAGAAGCCGCGTGAAATGGGGTCCCCGAAAAATATATTTTTAACTTACCATTAGATTTATTACAGTTAGCTTTGCCTATTTTCACAGTTTTACACAATTATTCAGTGGGCCAAGGGGTAAAAAAGGCTTTAAAAAGTGTATTTGATATATGCCAACACTAAAAAGTCTAATGAATGTTCATTTAATGAAAATTTCATTTCATAAATTCTTATTTCTTTACAGAATTAAGTGTCACATATGTCAAGCGCCTTAAGGCGCTTTTTATTGTGCACAACTATGAAAATAGCTTAATCTGAATGTAATACGTGTATTGTAAAGGACTTGGCAAGTTAAAAATAGATTTTTTGGTAGCTTATTGCCAGAGCTTTTGGAGCTTCTAGCACCCAAAGGAGCCGGAACCGGAGCCTAGCAATTTGAAAATGGCTTAATTTGAAAGTACTTTAAGACATATATAAAATATAGCCGGGAGAAAATAATGAAAAATAAATGGTCACCAGCTATCCGACTAATAGTTTTGTAATTTTTATAGATAATTTAAGGGGTCTTTCTACCTTTAAATTTTAAAAATATTCAGTATTTAAATATTTTTTTTTATACATAGAAAGAAAAAAGATATCAATGTGAAATTTTGGTATGTTTATATGTTTATATTTAAAAATTTTTTTTTAGATTTTTAAAGTGCCATTTTTTTGCCATCATTTTTTTTGAAAAAAACATCAAAAAACGGTGGTCGCCATGATTCCGGCCATTTGGACCGACTGAAAAAAAAAATGGGATATTATTCAGTATTGAAGTCGCTATAGCCCTATCTATAAGAAAAAAGTTTGGCCAGAAAATAACAAAATGGCGGACTTTTTTTCAAAAAATTTTAAATAATTTTAAAGAAAAACATTTTTTTTTCTTCTATAGCGACTTCAATACTGAATAATATCCCGTTTTTATTTTAGTCGATCCAAATGGCCGGAATGGCCACCATAGTTTTTTGATGTTTAAAAAAAATTATGGCAAAAAAATAACACTTTAAAAATCTAAAAAAAAAAAATTTGTATTCTTTAAATGTAAATAACAATACAAAATTTCACAATGATATCTTTTTTCTTTCTATATAAAAAAAATGTTTAAAAACAAAATATTTTTAAAATTTGAAGATAGAAAGTCCCCTTTTAAAATAGAAAAACTACTAATAATATTAGTAATTATAATAATTATTAATTATTAATTATTATTATTAATAGTAGGTAGTTAATTATAATTTTTTAACTTTACGGGCTTACAAAAAGTTAAAGATAAATTTGGTTAAATATATAGGTATATTTTTCTTTAAAGAAAGAAGAAAACTGTTTTAATACTTTAAATCGCTCTAACTGGAAAACGTCAAAAATTTGTAACCTAACATGATAAAACTAAATCTCTAACGTATCACTGAAAAAAAAACTGGTTTGTGTCATTAGCACTCATCGGCGAATTTCCAGTGCTCGCATAGGCGCCGCGTCGATTCTAAGGTTGACGCGAGGTTTTAAATATTTACATTTTTATTTTCTTCGAAAAACACCGATATATTTACATATTTATAGGTAATATGTATATTAAATATTGTTGTGTGTAACAAATTAGTCGTCAAATGTTTCGATTTAGTGACCTTTATAAAAATTTCCCTCATAATTTGGCAAAATTATTCCGTAAGCCTATGTTTCTGTGTTTATTTTCAACGTTGATGAGTCATAACTGAATTTATTCCGATTAATGGTCATGAGTTAAATACGGAACAACTATTTTTCTGGTTGCTATAACCAAAAATTTGGTAAAACAAGATAAATTGTTACCAGATCCTCAAAATATAAGTTTTTTTTTCTGGTAGGTAACCACAAGTCGTGTTGTTGACCGGGTGTCCCAATCCTATTTACTCGATTTTCTCGAAAACTAAAAGAGATAATCCAGTTCTGCGAAAACCATCTTAAATTAGAAAGCTTAAACTATCTTTTAGCCTATATTTAATACTTTCAGATCTTGAAATGTGGGCAGGGGGCACAGGGGGAGTTTTTTAATGGAAAGGGGGGTTGTGTGATACATCATTTTAAAGCAAATAAAATTCTCTATTGGACTGTTTATTTTTTTTAAACAATTTTTTTTAAGGTTTTGATTCTTCCTTCCTTCTTCTTTCTAATTTTGTTGTGCTAAAAAATGCCATTTTTTAAGTTTTATTTTTGTAAATTTTTATTTATGTTAATTAAAAATTAGTTTGAAAGTATAATTTACGTTTTTCATCATGAAATTAGTAACTTTTAAAAAATAATTTATTTTCGACAAAAATACACATTTTCAACCCTATTTTAAACCAAAAAAAAAGTTTAAAAAAATAAAAAAAATATTTAGTTAAATGGAGAATTTATTAAGCTTTAAAATGATGTATCACACGACCCCCCTTCCATTTAAAAAAACTCCCCCCGTGCCCTCTGCCCACATTTTGAGATCTGAAAGTATCACATATATGCTAAAAGATAGTTTAAGCTGTCTAATTTAAGATGGTTTTCGCAGAACTTGATTATATCTTTTAGTTTTCGAGAAAATCGAGTAAATAGAGTTGGGACACCCGGTATGCATAATTTATAAAATTTATAAATGTAAGTTAACTGTTATTTACAGTTTTCCCTTTGCGCATATTTAACAACTAAAAAAACGATCTGGTTAATCAATAGTTAAATACGGACCAAATATTTTTCTGATTGCTGCAACCAGAAATCTGGTAAGGGCAACAACACGACTTGTTACCTACCAGAAACAAAACTTATATTTTAAGGATCTGGTAACAATTTATCTTGTTTTACCAGATTTTTGGTTGTAGCAACCAGAAAAATACGAGGAAAAATAGTTGCCCACATTTTAAGAGCTGAAAGTATCAAATATATGCTAACAGATAGTTTAAGTTGCCTTATTTATGATGTTTTTCGCAGAATTTGATTATCTATTTAAGTTTTTGAGAAAATCGTTGGTTAAATAGAGTTGGAACAACCGGTATACATATGTATTTTGACATCATCATTAATAATAACTCTTAATTTGAGTTAATTTAAAGCAGACCTATTAATATTTGCTTCCAAGTAGAATTAAGCACACGGGGGCAGTAGGTAAGCTAAGCCCAACCTTGAAACACTATTGGCTATTAGAAAATCCCATTTTTAGCATTATCTTAATATAATACCTAATATTATGAGCTGATATAAGTAACCACAAGTCGTGTTGTTGCCCTTACCAGATGTCTGGTTGCAGCAATCAGAAAAATATTTGGTCCGTATTTAACTATTGATTAACCAGATCGTTTTTTTAGTGGTTAAATATGCGCAAAGGAAAAACTTTAAATAACAGTTAACTTACATTTATAAATTATGCATACCGGGTGTCCCAACTCTGTTTACTCGATTTTCTCGAAATCTAAAAGAGGTAATCAAGTTCTGCGAAAACCGTCTTAAATTAGACAACTTAAACTATCTTTTAGCATAAATTTGATACTTTCAGCTCTTGAAATGTGGGCACGGGGGAAGTTTTTTTAAATGGAAAAGGGGGTCGTGTGATACATCATTTTAAAGCAAATTAAATTCACTATTGGCCTGTATATTTTTCGATATTTTTTATTTTTTTAAACAATGTTTTTAAGGTTTTGATTCTTTACATTTTTTGGGCTAAAAAATGCGATTTTTTGAGTTTTACTTTTGTAATTTTTATTTATGTCAATTAAAATTAGTTTAAAAGTATAATTTAAATTTTCATCAAGAAATTAGTAACTTTTAAAAAATTATTTGATTTTTTTAGAGTAATTTTGACAAAAATACACATTTTCAACCCTATTTTAAACCCAAAAAAATTTTTTTTAAAAAAATAAAAAATATATAGTTTAATTAGCTTTAAAATGATGTATCACACGACCCCCTTTTCCATTAAAAAAAATGTCCCCCTATGCAGGGGGCCCACATTTTAAGAGCTGAAAGTATCAAATATATACTAAAAGATAGTTTAAGTAGTCTTATTTAATATGGTTTTCGCATAATTTGATTATCTCGTTTAAGTTTTTGAGAAAATCGTTGGGTAAATAGAGTTGGAACACCCGGTATACATATGTATTTTGACATCATCATTAATAATAACTCTTAATTTGAGTTAATTTAAAGCAGACCTATTAATATTTGCTTCCAAGTAGAATTAAGCACACGGGGGCCTGATAACACACTTCATCCTAAGAAGGTTTTTTAATCGTTCCCTTGAAAAGGTTCTTCGCATAATGCTGTAAACATGCTAAGCATGTTCTTAAAAGGTGCACTGCTGTAGTAGCATAAGTGCTTCTACTCTAAACATTCTTAGCATGATTAAAGTATTTTGCTAAGAATATTCTCAAAACATATTCTTAAAATATTCTAATGGGAATATTTTTAGAATAATGCTATAGTGCACATGCTAAGCATGATTAGAGTATTTTGCTAAGAATATTCCCAAATACATATTCTTAAAATAATCTAATGGGAATGTTTTTAGAATAGTAATATGGCGTCTATATTATATTAATTTTATTAGGTTAGAATTACAAATATTTTTAAAATTACTGTTAATAACATAAGTTTTACCCTTAAGTAGTAGAAATTGATGTATTTTTAGACGTTCAGTGATTTTATATAGTTTTAGACAAAAAATTAAAATTATTATTTTTTGAAATGATAATTATTTACTATTTTTTTCTCTAAACATTGGATTTTTGTGTGGCGCATGATTTGTATGTCTGGTAGAAAGTTTGCTTTCGCAGTAAAACTGCATATCGCATATGAATCTTACCTGATGGATATATCTAAAGATTTTTATATTCTTTAATTATTAGGTTTATCACAAAAATTTTTTCGACATGTCCAAATTTATGATATCACTCCATAAAAAGGATCGAGTATCATAAAATATGTTTGAAAGAAAGAGAAAAACTACATTAATGTAGAAATCTGAAACGCCTACCTACTTTGTTTGCGCATGCGCAATATTCAATATTATTACTTAAATGCATCAAATAAGAATATTTTAAGAAGCAGGCCAAGAATATTCCTAAAAGTACATGTACCTACTTTTAAGAACATTCTTAACATGCTTCTTAAAACATTCTTATTTGATACAGAAGCTTATAAGAAGCTTCTTAGGAACTCCCAGCATGATTAAAACGGTATCTTTTGCATTTCTTTAATCGTTCTTAGAATATCCTGAGCAAAATAGATATGCTTCTAAGAAGCAGGCTGTCCTTCCGGATATTTATTTTAAGAATCTTCTTAGAAGGCTTTTGTGTTATCACGGGGGCAGTAGGTAAGCTAAGCCCAACCTTGAAACACTATTGGCTATTAGAAAATCCCATTTTTAGCATTATCCTAAGATAATACCTAATATTATGACTTGATATAAATATTATTTAATATATTACATGCAGGAAAAAGCGGAGGAGTATTATAAAACCTACTTTATTTATTTATTTGTAATAATATATATTTAAATAACTGTTTATACACTGTACAGCTGTATAAACAATAATTATAATTTGTGGCTTATTAGAAACAAGCCGTGAAGACATATATGAATTATACGTATAATGCTACGAATTCTATTATATACTATTCATGGTGGATAATTAAAAAAATTTTTTTTTCCAAAAAACAAAAAATTTATTTTTCAGAAAACGAAAAAATTTAAAAAATATATAATATTGTTTTTGTGTAATCATCCCATCCCCTTTCAAAAACAATAGGGATATTGACATCGGACGGACGTATTCAAAGTTTCTTATTTTTTTATGAAACAGATTTGTATTTGTGTTAACTTAATGAAGGACTGACGACCATGTTTTAGTTGCTACGACCCTGGGTGGGAAATCGATTTTTAAGGGGGTAATTATTTTTAAATATTTACAATATTTTTTAGTGAAAATTGCTATACAGGGTTTTTTAGGTTTCTGAACTCAGTTTTGGAATAAATATTTTCTTCCATTTCCTGGGGGTAAAAGTCAATTATTTTTAAATTTTTCAGTTGAATCTGTTTTAACTTCATCTTTGCAGGGCAGGAGTAATAATTTCCAAACGATTACAGTATTTTCGTAAAAATTAGCATATAGGGGTTTCCGAGGTCGCTGGAACTGTTTCTGGTCCAAAACCACTTCCGGTGTGGTGGTTTGTCCGGTAATTCTTGTGGGCACGATAACTCAAAAATGCTCGGTCAAGTCCTGGCTAGAGATAGAGTGCTGTAGAATAAGGATTTAAAATGGAATATTTCCGCTTTTTTTCCAAATATTTTGTCATAAAATTTGTCATAAAATGCCTAAAATTGTCATAAAATCATAAAAAAAAACTGAAAAATTTCGGTGGGAGCCCTGTGTTAGTTTTCACCGGGTGATTTGCGTAAGGGGTGTCCGCTATCTTGAATTTTAGGGGTGAGTTGCTTAATATGCATCTTACGATAAAAATGCATATAACCAATTTTGTTAAGGAGGAAATTTCCAACCATTTTTGTTTAGATTTTTTTTTTAATATGTTAATAACAATCGAGTTAATTCAAAATAGCCATTTTGGTGAAATTGTTTTTTTTACATTTTTCAGCCAAATTATTAATCGGACGATAAAAGTGGTTATAAGCAAACCAGTAGCTCTCTACAAGTTTCATATATTATTCATTTTTTTAGGTACTTTGGTACGGTTACAGAGGGCGCAACTCAGCGCCCACTGTAACAAAATACTTATGAAAATGCATAATATATAAAACTTGTAGAGAATTTCAAGAACTACAAGTTTGCTTATAACCATTTTTATCCTCCGATGAATAGTTTGGCTGAAAAATGAAAATAGGTCCGTAACGTGGCTATTTTTAAATATTTATAACTCGATTGTTATTAATATATTAAAAAAATGAGTCAAACAAAAATTGTTGAAAATGTTCTCTTTAACAAAATTGGTTATATGCATTTTTATTGTAAGATCCATATTTAGCGAGATAACCGCACTCACCCCTAAAATTGAAGATAGCGGACACCCCTTACCCGTGTTCTGTTACTATCCACTATTACCCTTTAAAATATCAGCCCGTGTACATTTATTGTAATTTAACAAAGGAGTTTCTCGTTGACTGGACTAATAGCTTATAAGCAATAAGCAATTATACTTAATCGCGAGTTGTAATATTATATCTAATAAAAAATTTTAGTGCAGGTACCTATATAGCTACATTGATATCAGCCGATATTACTAATATTATTCTAAAAAACTAGTTAAACTATTATTCATTGCTAATATAGGGCGGTGAGTACAATTTATTTTATTACCTAATTATAATGTATACTAGGCAACCATCAAAACTTTTTTTTTTGCCCTGATCTAAAAGTCAATTTTTCTTACTAATTCGAGAGCGCAGAATCCGAATCCAGCCTTAGAAAAATTCCAGAACCTAAAAATTTTGAGATATAACTCCAGGAAATATTTACGTTTTTTTTTAATCAAAATCTTAAAAAAAAAATTAAAAATTTTAGGGTATATTAAAAAAAATACGAGGCTTACAAAAATTCATATACAAAGGACCTACTGTCACAGTAAGTATGCGAAATAAAAATAAATAAAAAGAATAAAATTAAAGTGCAGAGTTTACTTAATTTTCTATTCTTGGCAAAACTGTCAAATTTGTATAAAAATTTTATAGGACTTAATTTGTAGATTATAAAATTTTCTACAAAAATATAAATATAAATATTTTTTTATTCGGCTTAGTTTGTTCGTAAAAAGTAAATAAATTAATTAAAATAAAGCACACAGTGTAAACTTTTTCCCGAGCGCAAAAAATATATTTTTCTTATTAATTTAAAGGCGCAGAATCCGAATTTGACCTTAAAAAAATCCAGCACGTCTTATTTTTTAAGTTTTAGTACATGCAATTATGCCAGTTTAAAAATAATTCATAAAAAAAATATTGCTCATTTTTTGTCGTTGTTTTTTTTTTTTTAATGGTTCTACATCATAATGTTACTTTATTACATAAGAACCATATTACGTAACATATTTTTAGTTAATTTTTGACCCTCTAGAGGTGATTTTTGACGTTTTCTGGCATGAGTACGTTGCGCTAAGCTTGCCCCCTTATGCACCCCTTTTTTTACCTTTCACCCCTACTTAGTTGTGTCACAGGATCTATTTTTTTTTAAATATTTTTTTCTTTAGTATCCCTAGTTATTCTACCTATGAATTTAAAGATTCCATTTTCTAAGTTTTGTATTTTTTAACTAATATTGAGCCGCCGAAACCAAATTTGTCCTCGGAATATTTTTATATCCCATGATTTTAGAACAAAAGACGGCTAAAATAATGATTTTTTACCACTTTTATCCCCTTTTTCTCAGAAACCTAAGGCTATAGAAATATTCTGAGGCCAGATTCTGTCTCAGAGACCCAAAATTAGTTAAAAAACATATGGCTCCAATCACGGCAAGAAACCGTGCTGCGTAGGGTTATTAAATAATGAGATATAAAATAAAATTTTTTTTTGAATAAATTTAGAAAACGTTCCAAAGAAGTAGTTTCGGTAACAATATCCTCAAAAAATCTGAAAAATTGATAAATAGATTTTTTATTTGTCTGCCCACTATAAGCACGACTGCATAGAAAAAACGGATTCCTTGAACCAAGGACACGTGTCTTTGGATATGTTCAAAGCCATATTCTCTTGTTTCAAGGCTGGAATTTTCTTGAAACAAGAGAATATAGCTTTGAACATATACAAAGACACGTGTCCTTGATTCAAGGAATCCGTTTTTTCTATGTGAGCTAACTTTTACGGAAAAGCTTTTTTATAGCGCATCTCCCTAAAAATTGTGTAGAACTCACAAAATCTTGCAAAACCGTGTTATTTTTTTGTTTTTATTTTTTGTTTACTAGAGTAATGTTCATTTTTGGCTATGTTTATTACAATAGTAATATAAGTACTTATATAGCCATATAAAGGCTGGTATTTGTCATACTTCCAGACTTGTTTGGTAATAACGGAAACCGCCTACAGCTAGCCCAAGTAGGGCCATCAATTTTAAATACGCAACAAGATATGTAATGCTACGCATTACATTATATACTATTCACACTAAATTGTATTGCATTTTCCCAAATACTTGAAAAAAAATTTTTTCAAAAAAAAAAAAAAAAAATCAAAAAAACTAAAAAAATAAAAAAAATTAAAAATAAATAAATTTTGACAACAAAAGTTTGTTTTTGGGAGGATTACTTTCAAAATAGGGGTCTTCCCCTTATAGAACTTGATTTTTCCTGAAAATTTCAAGTTGATCGGAATATTCGTTCTTGAGTTATTGTGTCCACAAAAACGTGACATAGGACGGACAAAAATAAGGTTCTTATTTTTTCATAAAATATATTTGTATCGAAGAATTTTTTTGTCTAGGATGTTTTTTTGGAAATTTTGGAAAATTCGAAACTACCGTATAACACTATTCTAGCGCAGGCGCTGTGAATAGTATAATGATAATTTTGAATTATATAATAAAATACATTGAACTAATTAAAAATACTCTACACAGATAAAAAACTTTCCTACTAGGCGCGCCTCGGGGTGCAGTTGGACTTTTTATTATCAGAATCAGTTACAGCGACCTAGAAAACCCCTATGTACCAATTTTCACTACTTATAATTTTGTAACACTAAAAAAACGATGTGGTTGGGCCAACCAGATCGATAGTTAAATAAAGATCTAGTTGCTGCAACCAAAAATCTGGTAAGAGCAACAACACAACTTGTTGCGCTTACCACAAACAAAACTTTAACGAGGGGTCTATCACTGGGAAATTTTTGTACACCTACTGTAGAAAATGCATGATATTTTTATTTAATTTTTGTATACCAAAGGATATTATTGTTTAAGATCTTTCAAACAGGTTATTTAAAAAATGGGAATAGGGAACGTTCAAGTATTACCATATAATAAACAATAAAAAATAAGTATTTTTGTAAATATTTTGTTCGAATTATTTTTAGATAAAATTATCCACCCTTAGGTTAAGGGTTAATTTTTTATTAATACAGCATTTTTACAAGCTCTTTTAAAAGACGTAACACAAGATGGGGGTTGCTATTTAAGATTTTATGGTTGGGCTAGCTGGGGGTTAACGGGTGAAATTTACAACCCCCAAAATGATAAATTCAAATCCCCCCTCCAAATGTTTTTTAGAATTTTCACATTGTGCGAGATATTTGGCGTGGATCGATTTTAAATTACCCTGTATATTTGGGGCTATTATGTATATAATTATATTGTATTATAATATATTATTATATTATATTATATCTCTTATAGCTACTGTGTTACTTGGGTATTTATTAGCCAGATTAAAATAACAAATGGCCAATGCTGGGAAACTCATTATATTTGTTACAAATATTTAGCTGTTTGAAAAACTTGTAGGCTTAGTATAATTGAAAATATAGTCACAGGTAATATATTATAATTACCATTAAACCCCCAATACCCGCAAAAAAAAACCCAAAACGACCAAAAATCAAAGCAAAAAAAACACCAAAACAACCAAAAACCAAAGATATATTAAATTGCACAATTTGGCAACAGCGCGAAAGACCGAGTTGAATGTGGTACGTAGAAGTTGGTTAATATTATGTATAAAATAAGGGTTGAAGTCAATAAAACTATTATTTTTTAACATTTTTATATTGTTTATTACCAAAGAAAATACTTTATATTAATTAAAAATAATTTACTGTTATAATAATACATAAAACGAAATAAAAATTCTTAACTAAAAAAAAAAATCTAAACTGGAAGAAAAAATTCAACAGCTATTGATTTTTCATAAACAAGCATCAAATTTAACATTTTAAATTAAAAAATATAATTTAGTTAATTGGTTTTGAACAATTTTGACATATTGTTGTTGTATGATTTAAGAATATATATGAGTTTTATAGATACAAAGTATAAATATAACAGCTTAACTGACTTAATTTCTTGGCATCATATAGTAAACACCTGCAACAAGGCATTCCAGAAACTACCAAAGATTATTTTTTAACGTTAGCTCTCTACCTTAAAAATTGTAACGCCTGCATCTGTCAGTTGCGTGCGGGTATTGTAGGGTTAATCTGTAGATAAATGTCAAATATATAGTTTATTTGTCAGATTTTTCTTAGTGTATACTTATACCTATTTAATTTATTTATATTTGATATAAACAAATTTACATCATTCAATTGTTGTAGTTGTATTGACTTTGTAGTTGTATTGAATGTAATTTTGTTATCCTTATGTAGGTATATGACTTTCATTTACTTTCTTGTTTTACTCAAAAATAGATATGTTTATATTTTGCCCTAAAGGCATTTCGTAAATATCTCTAAATTTAGATTGTTTAACACTTAAAATACCTAGATTTCATTCATTAGTGATCTGGTAAATTTCCTTCACTTTAAAATTGGATCTGTAAATAAATTGTCGAAGAACAAATTTATTTACCACAAAATAAATAAACACTACCTAAATGCACGTACTGCACGATATTTTTACGAAAAATACACGTACTGCACGATATTTTTAATGCAGAATAATGGAGAGGAATGAAAACATTTTTGCAGACAAAAAATTTCCCGAAAAAATTGTTGGTGACTAAAAAAAAAGTCCTCACCTCCAGAAAAAGAAAAGTTTTGATGACTAAAAAAAATGTTTCTCACAATAATGCAAAATAATGCAAGTAATGCAGAATAATGCACCCTTGCGACCTTCAACTTACTCTGGAAACACTCTGGAAACAGAGTCAGAGTGAAAACATTCTGCTGCCAACGTGTTTCCAGAGTGGTTTTGTGCCATTTTGTCAGAGTTGAATCAGAGTGGTTCCAGGCTTGATTCACAGTAGATCCAAAGTGGGTTTGGACTTTTTTTTTTTTTAAATCAGAGCGTTTTCAGAGTGTTTTCGTTTGGACTTAAAAAAAAAAAAAAAGTCCAAACGAAAACACTCTGAAAACGCTCTGATTTTACTCTGAGAACGTTATGGATAAAGGGCACAAATACACTCTGGAAATACTCTGGTAACAGCATGATTACAAAATGTTATTAGAATGTTTCCAGAGTTTTTTCAGCGTGATTGTAAAGTCGCAAGGGCAGCTAATGCAGAACAATGCAGCTAATGCAGAACAATGCAAGTACTGCAGATACGAGGTTATGTCAGATTGTTGTGACAGATATCAGGTTTAAATATTTAACAATAGATGGACCAGTTTTAATTTTTTGAACTAAATTGATAAAAAACTTGTCAACTATTAAGGAAAACTAATAAACTTTATGTAATTTTAACGCATATTTTTAAATTGCATTAAATTATTTAATATTTCATGGTAAAATATATATATTTTTGCTAATTTTGCTACAGTTTTCTTTACTTTTATAAACAAGAGATGGCACTACATGTGCTCATTCTAACACTTGATACGGAATATTCATACCGTATCTAGAGCTAGAATGGATTCATTCTGTGTTTGAAAAGTGTGTGTATTTGCTTACATTCTAAAGCAGTAGTAGAAAATATTCATAGTTAAAGTTATAAGAGGCGCTACAGTGTAATAAAAATAAAGTACGCGCACGAGAAAAAATAAAATATATGTTGGAAAGTATATCGAGAAAAAACGCAATATAGTATCTACTGTGAAAAGTATACTATAGAAAGCGAAGCATTACATATCTTCTTCTTTTTTTCAAATATGGTAGTGCACTATTTATCGATCTTAATTAAAAACATTATTTAATTCTAAAGAATCCAAATAGAATATCGTGGTGTTACTTAAGTAACACGACGAGGTTGAGAAATTTCTCAACCTCATATCTCCAATCAATAGATTTTCGGTTCCTAGTACTAATCAACTTTGTATATGATTAATTTATAAGCATACTGCCCTCCTAAAGAGGAACGCGGCATGTACACCTGACACATACGGTTTTCGAGCTTAGTATTATTTTACTACGGGGAATAACGGTAAGTACCAATCCTAAGGAAATCTACGGTAAGTACACCGAAGAAATTACCTGCCGCGTTCTTTCTATGTAATAGCTTGGCATGGATTTTAATTTTTTAATAAACGAAATAATATCTAAACTAACTATATTTATCCTTTTTGGTATTTAAAGAATCTGTTAATTTGTGGTATCTATATTTAAAATAAAATATAATTGAAAGTATAATTATTTTGTGCGTGCAAGTTAATTTTTGAAATAAATTATAACATCAAATATTTTTTATGATTTTCTGTAACAATATAAATTTTTGATACCTTATATTATTACAAGCCGTAAAGATATGTAGTCCTACGCATTCCATTATATACTCACAGTAAATGGTATATTGTATTTTCCCAAATATATATATTTTTTATTTTTTATTTAATTTTTTTCAATTTTTTTTTTATTTTTATTTTTTTTTTCAATTTTTTAATTTTTTTTCAATTTTTGTTTTGTTTTTGATTTAAACCTAGGCCTATAAGGGAAAGTATTATTTTCTTGGCAGCAGTTTTTATATTATATTATTATTTAATTATTTTTAAACAGATATATCTACTAGTAGATATTATAGTAGTACCTATACTATTAAACAATAAGAGTAACAATAGTATTAAACAATAGTAGTATAATCTCGGACATAACCTTCAATTTTTGCATTATAATTTTTAAATATGTGCTAAAATTAAATAAAAATCTTTTTTAATTACTGATTTGATACAATTATTAAATAAAATTAATTGCTTTATTTAAAAATATGTGTTTTGTTGCATTTGCAAATGTAGAATCACAAAAAAACATTGTTTTTAACCCTGTCCGCAGTTTAAAGCCATACAGTGTTTCATATTTGCAGTCGAAGAAAAAGTATAGTCTACAACACGTATGGAATAGTCATTCCGCGATCGCGGGACCGTCATACTCGCCTGCCGACTCGTATGACAAACTTTCCGCTCACGCGGAATATTGTCTATTCCATACTAGTTATAGAATAAACTATTCTATAAAGGAACTTTTTCTGAAAATTTGGACTTTATTGGACTTTTCCTTCTAATTTGTATTATTCTTTAAACAGTTATGCCCCTAAAACTTTTTCGTCATAAATCGATGTTTTTTAATATTGGTAAAAAGATTTATATTTATCAAAGTAATCTTTTCTTAAGTTTCGAAATGTATCGAACGTTTCCTTGTATTTTCTATAATTTTTATAATATAAAACTTTTTTATTTTTAATGTTTTTTTATAACTATTAGGATTAATCCTTCAATAAAAGTATTTTTTCCTAAAAAAAATGTTTCTTCCGCTTTTTGCGATTGTTTAAAAAGCTTCACGCCCAATAAATTTTTTGTTTTTGGTGGGATTATATTTAATAACAATAGGGTTCTACCTCTTTTTTCCTAGAAATATCAAGTAATCTACCCTGTTAAAGTAAAGGGCAGTAGATGACATTGTCATATAGCGGCGTTTTCACGTCAACCCTGATGTAATATTTTGAAAATGCTGCTATTGACCAATGTCACTTACTGCCCTTTACTTTCTAAGGGCAGAATAGTATCATAATTGATACTTGAGTAATCGTGGTGACAATAAACGTGACATTAGACGGAGAGACGGATATTTTCATTACTTATTTTTTTTTTATTAAACATTTATATCCAAGAATTTTTTATTTTAAATAAATAAAAAAGTCCTAATAGGACATTTTTGGAAATTTTGAAAAATATTGTATTATACTCTTCTAGCGCTTACGCGCTTTGAAGAGTAGGTATAACTAGTGATAGTGATAAAAGAGATAGTTGACTGACCATTTTATCACGTCGGACCAGAAACTTTCATTCAATATATCGCACTCTCACGCAAAAAACATATACATATATGTATTAGTTTGAAAAAGGAGATAAATAATCTTCATGTATCTGGTGTTAATGAACTGTTCAATTTTGTTTTCTATGGAATTATAATTATATCTAAAACGTTATACTATATACACCGAGAAAGAAATATATTTGTGGCAATACAATACAATACAATACAATACAATATAAGTGTGGTTGTGAGGAAGGTACTGCCTTTCAAATCACTGCGACCAATGAGATCTATTGTGAATCCCCTTTAAAATTTAAATTAGTCCACATCAAACTTTAGGCTTCCAAAGAAGCCTAAGAGTTTTTTGTGGGCTACTTGGGATATATCTGCAGGTCTGGGGTATACCTGCAGGTCTGCGGTATACCTGTTCTAGATATTGTAGCCTTTTGCGAGCAATGGCTTCGCAGAAGCACATAATGTGTTCGGCCGTTTCTGGTGCTTCTGAGCATAGACGGCAAGTGTCGATTTCAGATTTTCCCATTTTTTTACGATGACATCTTAACTGGCAGTGTCCGGTTAACAGCCCTGTATAGGTCTTTAGGTCCGTCTTGCTTAGATCGAGTATCTTTCTTGTTCGTTCAGGTCCATATTTTATGAATATTTTTGCCTGTCTTAAGTTTTGGTCTTTCCAATATCAAGTTTTGATTTTGGTTTCCCATTCCTTAATTGCCTCTACCTGATGGCTTTTGTTAAAGCCACAAAAAGGTTCAGGGCCAATAAATTGAGTGCATGCTCCCTCTCTCGCGAGAGAGTCCGCAGCCTCATTGCCTCAACACCCTCGTGTCCTGGCACCCACATCAAGGAAACCTTGTTGGTTTCTGCCAGTTGTTTGAGGGTTTCGTAGCATTCCCAGGCAAGCTTTGGCCCAAATGCACATGAACTTAGTACCTTTAAAGCTGCTTGACTATCCGAGTATATGTATATTTTTTGCCCTCTTTTGCCCTTATTCCGGCATTCTAGAGCACATATTTGTGGCAAATATAAGTTTAAGAATAATTATATGTAAATACATCTGTTTGAATACATCTATATTCTGGACAAAACCAAATAAACTGTGTATTAATAGCTATAGCGGGAGCCGGACTTTACAGAGAAAAAACAACCGCGAAGACCGTTACCGCGCAGTTCTGTACCGCGATATCCATTACCACGACAAGCCATTACCGCGAAGACCATTACCGCGCAGTTCATTACCGAGAACGGTCTTTACCGCGTATGACTTTTAGGGCGAAAATCGTTATACATTATTTTAATTTTATGTAAGAGTATTTCCGTGGGACCTTTTTTTGTCGTCATTAACTGATTAATCAAGGAACACAAACTTACTTTAATCTTGTCTCAGGGCCGCAACTAGAGCTGAGGTCTGAGATAAACTTCCTTCAGACAGTGATTACTTGTAATCACGAGGGACAAACCGCTGAAGCCGGCTGAAAAAAAATTGTAACTTGAATTCCTTCAAGGATTAACTCAAAATTTTTTGAAAATAACCTAAACGAGGGTCCCACTTTTGGTAACGATGATATTTCTCCGGATTTCCTAGAGAGATTTCCTCCAATTTTTATAACTTAGCGGTTTACCTCTCGGGTAATCGTAAACTTTGGGCGCATTTGCCAAAAATTTAAGTTTTTTTTAAGGGCGATTTTTTCCAAAAATCATACATACCTAACAATGATAAAGTTGTTTAAATTCTTACATTTCAAACTACCTATTCTATTAAAATTTTGGTTATTATCCCCATTACCCGCCCCTAAATCTGCCACAGTCTTTTCTCACCTAAAAATATAATGTCACGGCTCTGAACAAAGACAGGTATTTTTCATTTATAAAAAATATTAAAATACATTGTGGATAAATTTTGTTTTTAACTTTCATATCAAGAAAAAGTTTAATGAGAAAATATTTATTTTACACACAGATACTCAATGTTTATTATACACATACAATTATTTTGCTCAAAAAAGTCTATGTATAGTTTATAGAAACTTTTCTTATCACTTTGTGACGTAAAATATGCTACCTAAATTATATTTTTAATATCTTGTATTTTTTTTGGCACTTTTGCACTTTGCAGAAAAATGAACCAAACTTTTTATTTATGATTTTAAATTATTAGATTTACCTATTTAAAAACTAACGTTTGACAAAAACGTTATAAAATACATAAATCTAACGTTAGTTTCCTAACTAAATTCTAACCTTTTCCTAACTTTATTCTAACTTTAAATATTTTTTTAAATTTACATTGTTAATACGTAAGCTATAGTAGAAAATACTCATTTCAGACAGCTATGTGCTTATGTTTGATAATTATTTGTTATTTCTATAATAAGTTTAAAAAAATATCCCCCAAAATTATAGTAAGTCTGCACGCTAGGCCTGAGGTTAACTTAAGTTTGAAACAGTGGTCAAAGCAAACAACCAGTGGATATGTGTAGAATGAGGTCTAGGCTATTCATAACCATCAACAGCAAAATCGCAGCAGATGGTTTGCAGAAGATACTGTTAAAAGTTGTTGGTGATGGCCTTGTTGTACCTTAAAATTTTAAAAATTGGGGATTTGAGTAATAATTGTAGCTAAGTTTCGTCCGTAGAATCCGAATCCGTTCACAGAATTGATCTATCTGTTTTAGTTTTCGAAAAAATTAAAATAAAAAATATGTTTTAGTAAACTTTCATCGCCTGTAAAAAAATAACTACACATGATATTAGATAAAGAATGTGTATAAATGACAGCAAATAAATTAGTATTTAAAAATACCATAGAATAATTCGTAAAATTGTGTTGTGTGACTATTTTAATATGGATTCTTTTTAAGAATTTTTTAGAAAAAAAAAGTTAGGTTGAGCAGTGTTTAGAAATACTTACACTTATACTTAAACCTATACACAAAATTTGACTTAAGTAATTACATGACAGTCTGTCAGATTATTTTTAATTTCCAACATGAGTCACGAAATAAATAGAAAAAAAATTTGCGTCGGGTGTGGTAATAAAATTATATTTAAAAAAAACAAAAGTTCGGAACATATTATAACGAAAAAATTAGAAGTATTAATACAAAAATTTTTATGCGGCCAGTTTAATGTGGAAGACTCAAAATTTCCGTCATCAATATGTGGTAATTGTCGGCTAACACTTCAGCAGTGGGAAAAAAATATATTTAAAAAAAAACTGCCAGTTATGCCTAATTTTGGTACCGAAGAAGATATGCTTACTAGAAACAGAAAATGTGAATGTTCATTATGTGAAAAAAGCCGGTATAAAGGACATAAAAAGGATACTCTACAAACCTCAACCTCAGATAAAAATGAAGTACTGTGTAAAATATGTTTTAGTAAAATAGGAAAAGGAAAACGGCATTCCTGTTCTTTGAATAATGCACGCGATAACATTCAAGAAATTGTTCAAACATTGCCTAAAAAACAGAAAGAACAGGTGGTTTCTGAAGCTTTGAAAACATGTATGGAGACGGACAACAAGAATGAAGACTTAAGTTTGTGTACAAAGGGAAGAAAATTGAGGGTGGCATTAAACCCAGAGGCTCCAAAGCCGATGGTATTTTCCCATCAAGCTTTACACAACTATAGAGTTAATACTGGATCATCTACCAATGAAATGAAGAAAATGACAAATTTTATTAGAACCCATGCTGGAAGAAATTCTATACCAGCATACTTTAGGGAACAAAATGCGGTTCAGTCAAGTTTGCTTGAAGATATATACAATGAGAGTTGCTTTTGTTTTGATGTTGAAAAAAAAAATGATAAAGAAGAGCGACCAGTAATTTGGGCCGATGCTGAGAAACTTCTGGAGAGGGTGATGGAAAAAAGAAATCAATATGGAGAAACATCAATTAAATTATTGGCTGATGGAGGGCAGGGATTTTTTAAATTGTCTCTCTCGTTTATTGTTGAGGACGATGAGCTAAACGAAAAAAAAAGAAGTCTTTATAAAGATGGGGGAACTGTGGGTAAGGAGGGAAAATTAAGTGGAGTTCATAAAATAATATTATTGGCAATTGTACCGTCTATAACAGAAACATATGAAAACATAAAAATTTTATTTGAACTTACAAAAGTTAATAATATCCCATTTAAATTGGTGGCAGATTTTAAATTAATACTAACAATAAATGGACTACAAACTGCAGCTTCCACCTACCCAAGTCCGTATTGTTTTGCTACTCTGCAAAAACTAAGATCAAAAACTATCATTGATGATAATGAAACATCTTCTGAAGAGATATCTTCAGAAGAATTAGTAACTGATCATGACTGTTTGCATTTAAAAACTTACGGAGATCTAAAAGTCCAATACCAAAAATACTGCGAACACGGTCATTCTAAAAAGTTTGCCAAAGACTGTGGCAGTACAGTGAATCCTTCGCTTATATGTGAGGAAGACCATGTCTTTATAATAGACAAATGTATATTTCCGGAGCTTCACGTTATGCAAGGTTTTGTTAACCGTATGTTTTGGCAGGGTCTGGTTCCCCTTTTAGGAAAAGAAAAAGCATTGCTTTGGCCAAAAAAATTACATATAGAACCAAAAGAATACCACGGTTTTCATTTTGATGGTAACGATTGCAGAAAACTGCTAAAAAATATCGATAAATTAAACGATCCCGATATTGTTTTAAATAATCCACTACAAGTGGTTCCCTATATAGGGGTTTTTAAAGCTATGGACAAAGTTGTCAGTGATTCTTTTGGCAATAAAACTGTTGCCAAAGAACTGGATGAGCACATTGCTGAATTGAAAAAAAGTTTTCAGGCAACTGGGGTTTCACAAAGTCTGAAAATGCACGTTTTAATATATCATGCAAAACATTCTTTGTATTTTCTTAATGGTAACGGGTTTGGTTTATGGTCAGAGCAACCTGGTGAAACCATTCACAAGGAGTTTTTAAAATATTGGAACAAATATAAAGTAATAGCAATAGACCATCCAAATTATAGCAAACGGTTAAAAAAAAGTGTAGTGGAATTTTCATCTGTAAACCTGTAAATTTTTAGTACTTATACAGTGTAATATAATATACACAGTTCTATTTAGGAAATTATACGATTTATAAAATCACTTTCATTTAAATTGGATCCGATCGTAGGTGATAACAAATTGGAAAAGTTAGTTTACAGTTGGTTTATAATCTACAAACAGCACTATTAATTGATTTGATTTTAATTTGAATTAGTTATTTATTTAGTTATTGTAAAATTTACAATAAATCATGGGGTTTGTGTTACCAAAACTACAAATATATTATAAAATACGAACTTTAACTAAAATGTTATTATTATGTTAATAAATAATTTTATAAACTTATAACAATAAATCGTTTTTCATTTATTATAAATTGATGATTTTAATTATTATTATTATTACTTATTATAACATAATATTATAATATGATAATATAATATTACCCATTATAATATGATATAATATTATTACATATTATTATTATTACCTATTACACACTGTGTAATACACAGCATTTGCCCATTTGGCTTTTTGTTTGGTCTTCCCAAAAAGCCAAAGGTCCATTTATTATATTATTATATTAGGTATTTATTTCAATTACCTACGTTACCTACATAGCTATAAATAGGTATATTTATTATAATATAATATTATTATACTATATTATAGGTAATGGAAAATTAAAGTATTACCTTAAAAGTTAGACTTATAGATAACTACCTATATCTCTACTTAGATAACTTACAGTTCGAAAAATTTGTGACATTAAAATGTCTAATAATTTTTGACAAAACAAATAGACTGCTCAACTTAGTATTTATTTTTTCAGAATGTGACCACAAGGAGGTCTTGCTTATTAATAATTATACTCATATTTTATGAATTATTCGATTGCATTTTTTAATACTAAGCCTTTCTCTGTCGTTTGGGCATAATGGAAAGTTAATATCTTTTATTGTTATTTTTTTACAGATTAACAAAGTTTGTAAAAACCGATTTTTGATTTGCATTTTTTTCGAAAACGAAAACAGATAGATCAATTCTGTGAACGGATTCGGATTCTACGGACGAAAATTAGTTACAATTATTACTCAAATCCCCAATTTTTAAAATTTTAAGGTACAACAAGGCCATCACCAACAACTTTTAACAGTATCTTCTGCAAACCATCTGCTGCGATTTTGCTGTTGATGGTTATGAATAGCCTAGACCTCATTCTACACATATCCACTGGTTGTTTGCTTTGACCACTGTTTCAAACTTAAGTTAACCTCAGGCCTAGCGTGTCTGGTAACGCTGTACTATAATTGAAAAAATATTTTAATATTCTGAGTGTATAAATATTAACTAACTAAATATAAAGTTTTTCTGATAGGGAAACGAATTTATCGAACTATAACAGTACATTACACGAAAAATATTTAGGGCCACCTAAATATATGGCTATTTTATAAATAAATGTAACGAAATTATGTTTAAAAATATTATGATTGTTAAAATATATTAAGATTTATTTATATGAATAAATTTGTCTCCAGGTGCCATTTTATGATTCAGGTAGAAATTTCCTAGTTGGCCACGCCCCCTCCGAAAGTTAGAAATTAAACGTACTTATAACGTATTTCTAACTTAAAAATCTAACGTTAGATTAACGTTTGTAACTAACGTTTGATTCTAACGTTAAAAAGCGAGACATTTGCACATATTTTATAACGTACTTTTATACAGTTTTCTAACATTAGAAAAACGTTATTCTAACGTTAAATTTCTACTAGGGTAGATTAAGTCTGTAATTATAATTATAGTTTCTACAATTTTCTATTAAGGTAATTCGTAAAAAGTTAATTACAAACACTACATTAAATTTCATTAACCCATTAACTTTTTTCCAGGCTGTACCAATGCCTTGAAAATGAGCACAATCCCAGTCAATAAATCGCCAACAAACGGCAATGTCACAAGTTCAAGTATACCATTAAGAAAAAATGTAAGCAGGCAAGTGTCATTACCATCTAAAATTCCAGTAAACAACCCAGAAGCATACAGATGGAAACAAAAATATGAAGAAGTTGAAGACAAAAGGAGAACGATTCTAAGTGAAAGAGAAAAATGTAAGACAACTTTTTTTACAGTATTTATCTCGTAATTTTATCATCAGGGCTTCACTAATAAAAAATGTTAAAAACATAAATTAATCATAGGAGAACTTATTATTAGCTGTGAGTTAATCCTACCCTAAAAAAAATGGCAGACTAACATCTCTACTCTAAATTTCTCTACTCCCTAACATCCCTACTCCATAACATCCCTACTCCACAACAACTCTACTCCGTAACATCTCTACTCCATAACATCTCTACTCCGTAACAACTCTCTAGCCACTTAATAATAAATGAGCAGTTCAAAGAACAAAGAATCTGCTTCTAGATTATTTTATTTTTTTCCTAGAAAACGTTTATCTTTAAATTCAAATCTAGAACAATCATAAATGAATTATTCTAAAAGCCACAATGACCGCGTACTCTTAATATGCACTAATAAGTAAGTAATTAATAAATTAAATTCATTTTTGACAGTGACTTAGCATGACAAATATTCATTTGAGTTAGGACAAGTGGCTAATCGAGTGCATATAGTGCGGAGTAGAGTTGTTACGGAGTAGAAATGTTATGGAGTAGATATGTTACGGAGTAGAGTTGTTGTGGAGTAGGGATGTTATGGAGTAGGGATGTTAGGGAGTAGAGAAATTTAGAGTAGAGATGTTAGTCTGCCAAAAAAATCAGTGTTTAAGTACTGGATTTTCAGAATTATTTTCGCAATAACTTGTAAGGCTA